>JACYFF010002017.1:12423200-12470544 GCA_017589665.1 Selenicereus undatus
GTGTGTGTGTGTGTATAGACACACACACACACACACACACACACACACACTCAGGTATGCACATTTTCCGGCTAAGTCGTATAGGGCATGGTTTTAAAGAGTTTGCGATGTGAATGTTGCATTGCGACTATAAACAAATGCTATATGAAAGGAGCTGAAAGTAAAATGCTCGTGCCTTTCTGACCTAAAACCTTCTGACGTGACAGGGAATTGAACAACGTGCTTGGTGAGGCAGTTTGTCAAACATCTTGTGGAAGCCTTCACTAGAATATCAAAACTTCAGAGAATGAATCACCCAAATTATATAATTGCAAGCAATTAGTAAATGAACGAACTAATTAGATTAGGATACAATGAAACGCAGCTAAGACAGGTGAAAAAACCTTGGGCGGCAAGAGGGAGTAGAGCAAACACACTAGGAGAAGTTGGGACGATGCTCTTGTATAAATTTAAACAAGAGGCGACAATCTAATATAGATATATGGAGGGCAACTTTGAAATCATGATCTGTTTAAATATTAGGTATAAAAAAGTTCATAAGATACATGGTACAAATAGAGAGACAAACAATTAGGTTTGAAGTATACAATTTTTAACAAAATTACAATAAAGATTGAATCAAAAACATAAATTTGTTAGAGAACTCGAAACTTGAAAGGTCACATGAGCAAAATTCATGAGTTTGAGATTGATGAGCTAAGGGTTTTTCTCAATTCAGTGCATTTAGTTCAACGAGCGGAAGGGAGATTCGGAAAAAGGTCACGAAGTGCATTTTCAAGATAATGAACATGCCTGGAAAATGTGCTTTCCTCTTTTTGAAAACAAAAATGCTTTTCTAGTTGTGAAGTGCAAATGATTTTTCTTTAAATTTATTTAAAATATTCCATTTATTATACTTTTGGTAAATCTATCGTACAAGTATGGAAACAAACATGTGTTTTATGAATTTAGATTGATAAATATTATTGCTAGAATGTATATTTATTTTCAGAATATGTACTAAATAAAAATTTCTAAAATACAGGAAAACCAAATAGATTATCCCTCTAACAAAAAAACAAAAATAAAAATATGCCAAAATCATTTCTGACGTTTTTACGTCAAACACCGGTCCCCAAAAAAAAATCAGAAAAACTCGATAATTCCAGAAAGTAGTCGGAGGTTGTGGCTGCTACTGCTATTAGCATTTGGTTGGGGAGGAAAAATCCCGGTGCGCACGGAGAAGAGGGAGAGAGCGTCAGCGAGCAAACTCAGCGATGGCGGTCTCGAAGTCGTCGTCCTCGTTTTTGAAATGGCTTCTCGACCCCAAGAAGAACTTCTTAGCCGCTATGCACAAGAGTGCCCTTGACAAACGCCTCCGCAAATACGGTACCTTTTCCTATCCCTGTCTTTCTTGGTGCTCCGAAGGATTCAGTTTGTGTTAGTTGATTGGGCTTTGATGTTGTATATTGCTTTGATTAGGTCTGAGGTTCGATGATTTGTATGATCCGATGGAAGATCTAGACATCAAAGAGGCTCTGAACCGTTTGCCTCGCGAGATTGTTGACGCTCGCAACCAGCGTCTCAAGCGCGCCATCGACCTCTCTATGAAGCACGAGTACCTCCCGGAAGATCTCCAGGTCTGCTCTATGTGTTTGGAATAATATGCTTTACATTGTTATTTTGCACCTGAAAATGCCAATTGAGATGTTATGATGTGTTCGTGAGTGATAAATTTTGGATAAAGCTAGTGCATTACTTGACTTCTGAAAAGTGCCACAGCCTGTAAGTGGTGAATCGATTGAGAACCGTCAGTACATTAAATTGTAAGTCTCTGTTGGTATTAATTTTGCCTAGGATTTATGTGATGGACACAGTTGAGGGATTCACCTGATGATGATGCCCCTGATGTGTGGATTATGCCATATATTCCAGGATTAGTGACAGGAAATGGTGAAATTATATGGTAATCCTGTGGCTGTGATCTGTGTTTAAAAAGCACTCCCAGGCTCACGAAAGCCTTAAGCCCAACCTGTTGTGCCTTGCAAGGGTTCTAGCCCAGCTCATTTTTTTGCCCACAAAAGCCCTCACTTTTCGGCGCTTCAAACCAAGAATGACCCAAGCAAACGCTTTGTGGAGAAAGATCATGGGAGAGAGAGAAGGGAACACACCGTGCAAAAACACAGATACCTTTAGACTGGCACTTTCCTTTGCTTTATTATTCAATTTTGAAAAAAAACCCCTCTTATCTAATTGCATGCAATTGCTTCAATTATGGACTAAATTAAAGAACACTAATTTAGAAATCCTAATTTTTGGATGGAAGGTTGGACTGTGGTTGAAAAATGATACGTTGTGATGTCTTATCACTTGTTTAATTTTATCATATAACTTATTTGTTAAAACATGGTTTGAAAATGATTTTCAAGCATTTTTGAGTAGAAGTGCGCATCGTGTCCAATAGCGCGCGCTGCAGCCTCGAAACCTACACCACTGGCCCCAAGATCTTTTGCGCTATCTTTTGCGCTTTTTTGTGCCTTGAGCTTTTTTAATCTAAGGCTGTGATGCATTATGGATACAAACGTTGATTTATCAGTATACAACTGTTTTATGGAAGCAAAATGATGCCATGACCATCGTACCTCGCTTGTGTATCTCCTCTGCCCCTCTGGTGTTGGCGACTCTCTCATTTACTACTTTCCAGGGCTGAGGATTTCTCTTTCCACCAATTTTACTTGGCCCTTTCTGATCTTTGCCTCCAATTTGGCGTCTTTCGAAACTCAGGAGCCTACTTGTGAACCCAAAGCTAAATGACCCGCTAGTTAAGTCGGCTATGGTGTTCAACAGTGAGGGGAGTGTGAGAAAGAAGGATGTTGAGGAGGAAGAAGAAAGTGGAAATTAGGGGATATTTTAGATCTAGCTTTGCAAGGGAATGGGAAAGGGTTGGGAGGATACTGGAGGGGTTGGGGTGGTGGATGCATGGCCACCTTTTGGTCAACAACCTCCGTTGGTGGCTAGGGTATAGAGGAAGGTGGAGGGGAGAGGCTGGGGTATGGATGAGACCGATTCACGGTGCTGGAGGTGCTTGCTTAGACGACAACAAAGACTTAGGCGAGGGATCTCTTGGGAAGGAGGGAGATGGTGGTTCTTGCACTGCATGCATCAGAGAGGCCCTAGGCCTAGAACACATTTGGAGCGGGGGTTTATGGCAAGAGATGCATTTGATTGTCAGCCAATCCCATTTGAGAGAGGGAAGTTTCTTCATGTTAATTTCATGACGATTCAATTGAAACAGATTAGCTTGCAATGGCTGATGCTATTGTGAATAGCTAGCTATGGAGCAGTTCGAATTTAAACTTCTAATTTGATTTCCATCCTATATGCAATTTTTTTGAAACACATTCTTGTTCCTTTAGACTTGTTTGTTCTTTAGTGCAGTGCTTTCGCTTTTGCATTCGAATTTGAATCAAAAGTCATGAACACCTTGAAATTACTCTAGTGTTCCTCTATCCTTTGAGCTTTGTGTTGCCTATCTTCTATTGGTGCTTTCCCGAAGTTATTAATGGATTTATCTTACGTCACTCATAATCAAAGCATATATGTGACTTTGTTTGGCTATATAATTTGGCACTAAGTGGAATTGATCTTGTTGGTGTCCTTTCTACTACTTTATTCAACAACCAAGTGCTTTTCCATGCTTCTTGGAGCTTTAGTTTAAGGTATTTACAAGCAATTTACTTCCTTCTTTTTCATACGGGAAGAAGGGGCCGCAGGGGTTGGGGGGGGGGGGAGCCAGTCTTTTGCAAGTGGCGAGTATGGGCCCAGTACTTGCCCTCTTGTGTTTGGGAAATTCTATGTGGTATGCTTATTCTGGTGCAAAATGTTTAGGCTATCTAATTTAGGAAAGGAAAAGCTTAGGGAAACCTCATTTTCGGTACAAAGTTCTCTTTCAAATGAAGTATTCCTATCTTCCGTTAGTAAAATTTCCAATACATTGGGAGAGGAATTCTGTTAAGTTTAAGTAGACGAGGGGCATTAATATTAACTAGTAGACCTCATGGGGTGTATGATGACCAAAGACAAGTATATCCCATGTTGATACCACTTGCTTCGTTCTAAATTCCACTAAGTAGAGTTTTCAAGTATTCCGGCACTATTAAAATTACATGTCATTTGGTCACCAACAATGTGCTCTTAGACAAGCAAGGAATGATCTATTTGTAGGATTTAAAGAAAAGATAAAGAAGTACCTAAACCGAACCAAATGAACATTTTGAAATCTTGCCTAAGTATGGTTAAAAAACAGCATAAGTTCCAATAATATATATTTCCTTGTGGAAATCCTAAATACCTGACCATAAAGGAAAAGAAAACATAAAAGCGACTATGAATTGGAAAAAAAGAGTGGGTAAAAAGCTCTCGTGTTTTATTGGAAAATAGAAATTTGAGGGCAAAGAGTGGATATCATCACATTAACGAAGTAGCTACCTGCTGGGATTTTTAAGGCTAGTCGCTTTTCTCGCAATTCATAGTTCTAGTCTTCTAGATTGATCATTTGATGCACATTTGATCCCTTCTGGGTTTTTAACGAAGGCTTTGATGAGAAATGAAGGTGAGGCTTGTGTGGGTGTCTCAAGTGATGTCTTGAGTTGATAGTTGATGCAATGTGGGTACGGGGAGCAAGGACAGCGTGAATAAAGACCTATGACTCTTGATTACATGCTTGTCTTAGTTAGTTAAGAGTTGTTGTTGTAGATTAGTTGGATAATCTTTGTAGGTTATTCTAATAATTCCTTTATATTTTGGGGCAAATTTCGGTAGTGTCTTTTGAATAGTCTGTTATGAGTTTAGGCAATATTCTCACTTGCCTAAAATTGAGAGGTAATTCACTGTTGTTACTTTGGTGAAAGTATTTTCACCCCTTGTTTAGGAGGTGGAGGTAATGAATAAGACTCGAACTATTTTCGGCAAATTAATTGGTACACTTTGACTGTGTGGATAGATGATGGTTCTGTTGCATTTCTCACAAAGCCTATGTGGATTTCTAAGGTGTCCTAGATGGGCCTTTTATGTCCCTGGTCCAATCCTTAGATTTAAAAAGCTCGAGGCACACAAAATTGCAAAAAGTCTTGGCCAGGGCGCGGGCTTCGAGGTGAAGGCGTGCTTTGTTTGGACACGAGGTGAATTTTTACTAAGAAATGCTTGAAAATCATTTCCAACCTCGTATTTTTGACAAACAAGTTAGATGATAGTATTAAATAAGTGATTAGACATCACAACAGACCTTATTATAATAGCATACATTTGGTTATATTTGGTTCATCAATTCTAAAGGCATTTTAGGAAGGAGAGAAAAAAGAAAGGAAACGATATTTGACAGCATATTAGGATAGAAAGGAAGTATATTATTTAATCATTCGTTCTATATTATTGGCGTTTGCATCGCCATATTTCCCATTGAGAGAAAGAGAATGACATAGATCGGTGTCGGAAAAATGAGGCAAAAGATTGGTCAATTTTGTGTTTATTAGAACACTGGACAAGCCTTCGACTACAACCAACCCTCCATCTAAAAATTTCGAAACTCAGGTTCTCCAATTTAGTATAAAACATTAAGGTTTCTAAACTCAAGTTCTCCAATTGAGTCTATACCTGAAGCAATTGAATGCAATTAGATAAGTATAATTGAATAATATAGCAAAAATAAGTGTTAATCTAAATGTATTTGTTCTTTTGTATGGTGTGTGTTCCCTTTTCTCTCTCCTCGCTGAGTTTTTTTCATAAAGCATGGGCTTGGATCGTTTTGAGCCTCAGTCTAAAGCGCAAAAATGCGTGGGCTTTTGTGGGCTTAAAGAATGAGGTGGGCTTGATCCTTGCAAGGGGCAACAGATTGGGCTTCGGGTTTTTGAGAGCCTAGGCATGCTTGGGGCGCGCTTTTTCAAACCCTTTTCCAAACACATGTCCAATCCCTAACTAGTTTGCAAAACGGATAGTTTGAATCCACAAATTCGCTAAGTGGGGAAGCCCTCCTCACCCCTCGGCCTTATACCTAGAGGGCATGGATGAATCACTGTATTCGATGCCATGATATCATATAAGGTGGTTGGCAATAAATTTCTTCAAGTTTTTGAGGGTGTTTACTTTTAGTTAAATCAAGTGTCTGGGGTAAGTATGGTTTAGCCGCGTTCTTTTCAACAATGATATCATTGAGGCTTAACAAGTAGCTTGAAACTTTGAATTCAGTTTATGAAATTGAAGCTTTGTACCCTAGAAAGAGTGCTTGTCATTGGTTTTAAAATTTGTGGAGCTATAAATGAAGGCCATTTATGGTGATGTTCCTACTTTATGGAAAACTGTTTTTGTTTTGTAAAAGTAGTTTCTTTAAAAGTTGTTTTTGGAGAAAGTATGAAGTGTTTGGCCTAATTTATATGAAAATAGTTTTGAACAATTTGAGTTCTTTGGCCTAACTACTTGTAAAGTACTACTCAATTAATCTAGCATTTATTATTTTTCCTTTTCACATTATAATTATTTATTTCTTCTTATATCTTTACTAAAGTAAGAGATTGCGTGCTTTTTTTTTGTTGGGTTTATAACCTTCAACTTCTATGTATTTCTAAGAGATAATACACATGAAATTTTATTCTTTGGCAAGTCATCAAATTGAAAAAAACAAACAACCAAAAGTGAAGCATTAATCAATACAAAAATATTGTAAAACATGGTACTTTATTTCTCTTTATACAATTATACATCCCCCTGAAATAAATCAATTATTACCTACTCATTAAAGAGCTAACAATTTTGGTGCGAAGAGAAAACATATCATTATCATCCAATGCTCTGCCATGCTCCATTGAATAATCATATCGATTGGTTTGTTGTTCTCCCTCATCCTGTTTTGCTAGAGGCATGTAATTGGGATTTTGATTACACCTATTAAACTCTTCATCTTCGATGATATATTTTCTGATATAATTATGAAGGGCTATGGTTGTCACCACAATTTTGCATTGTCTAGAGAATTCATAACTTGGCATATTGAATAAAATTCTCCATCTATTCTTCCATACCCCAAATGTTCTTTCAATTACATTTCTAAGAGATGCATGGGCAAATTTAAACACTTCATAGTACCCTGTAGGAGGTTGACTTGAACGTTTAAAATCAGGAAGATGATATCGATGTTGCTGTCCTTTAAAAGGTGCGAGGTATCCTTTAATGTTTGGGTAACTAGCATCTAGAAGATAATACTTACCTAATAAAAATTAAGTAATTAATTGTTAAACATAGTTTATAACAAATGACACAATTTTAATATTAATGCAAATGAAAGCAAAAGGAGAACATACCTTGGGGAGGATGTGGAAATATATTCGAATTCTTGTACTTTCCTAATGTCGCTGTAAGGATCTGTGTTTAAAAAAGTGCCCTTGGGGCATGCCTAGGCTCACAAAAGCCCGAAGCCCACCCTCTTGCGTCTTGGAATGGGTCAAGCTCAGCCCATTCTTAAAGCCCGCACTTTTTGAGGCTTTTTTGGGCTTCTGATCAAGGCCCAAAGCCCACGAAGCCCGCGCTTTATAGATCATAACAGACCATTTGGGGAAAAAAAGAAAAAAAACCGACCCCTCTTTTTGTTTGTGAAAGCCTTGCAATCAAGATGCTACTAGAAGTAACCAAGGCATATTGCTACTACTGAACATGAGTTTGGAGTTGGAAACTCTAACCCTGGTGACAACAATCTAGTAATTTCGTTATTCTCCTGTCTTCTTTCAGACTTCCTTCTTCACCATCATCCTCTATTATTGGACATCCATAAAAGGTTTTTCTTTGTTTCTTTTTGTTTCTTTTGGGCTTCAAAGAGGTCAAACATGGTGCCTCCTCTAGTGCTACAAAGGTACCGAGTCCTTTTTTTTTTTGTGCTTCTTAATCTTTTCCCTTTCTATCTCTCTTGGATTCTCTCTCTCTCTCTCTCTCTCTCTCTCTCTTCCTAGCATGCTGGCCATAGTTACTGGATTCTCCCAACCCCCTAGTGTATCGCAAACTGATTTGTGCGAACCAGAACGCGATACTTTAGCGTACCAATTCCCTAAATATGGCGAATTCAGCGAACGCATCTCTTACAACAATGGTATTGCATATTTTCATGATCCATAGGCCAAATTTTGAAGAAAATGGAAGAATTTTTGAGGTTGCGATGAATGAGCAAACTTTTTACAAAGAAAAACGAGAAGAAGAGAGAGAGTGAGAGAGAAAGAAATAAGGATTAATGTGAAAATGTTGCCCTATGTTGGGGGGGGGGGGGAGGGAAGAGGGAGAACCGTTATTATTAAATCATTTTATAAGTCTCTATGATATGTGGAGCTTTGAATTGGAGGACTAGATGCACTAATAACGACCGTCGAGTATCGGATTCTCCACTATGTGGCGAATCACGTACTTGAATCCGTCCCCCGTACCGGAGCGTTCCACGTTCCAGGCAACTATGATGCTGGCAGCATGTGTTCAGTGTTATGATTTTAGGGTTCAATTTATAGTAATCTAATTGAGCTGTGTTTAATGCTTTAATTGTATTTTGTCGTATCTAATTGATTCTCTTTTTTTTCTGGTGGTTGGTGAAAATAATTTATTTGATGCCATTATCTAGCTAATATTAGAAGAAATATGGTTTTAGAATGATTTTCAAGCATTTTTTTACGTAAAAGTGCGCATCGCGTCTAAAAAGCCCACACCTTCACCTCAAAGCCTGCGCTCGGGGTCCTTAGGCCCCTTTGTGCTTTTTTGCGCCTCGGGCTTTTTTAATCTAAGGTAAGGATACGTGTGGCATGTGCAGAACTTTCCCAACCAGCTTGAACGAAGGTGAACAACATGTCAAAATTACATATTGCTATCACATTTTGTATGGCATAGCCTTTTCTACCAATATATGGAATTTTGTTCTCCTTTGAAGTTATAATTGCATGAATGTGAGTACCATCCATAGCTCCAATTGCACCTTTGAAATGTAGCTAAAATCTATAATTTTCTTTAATTTTTCTTGGAATCTCTTTAAATTGATGATTGGGTGGTTGTGTAGTATCTCTAGAAAATACAGTCAAAGCTTTCAAAACTTTAGCAAATTTTCTACTTACTGAGAATGCTGAAATCTAGATTGAACACCGTGATTGGAGTGCTCATGCGCACAAGTCCAAAGAAACATGGCCAATGCCTCTTTTGCACGCATTGTCCTTGTTGAGCATAATTCATAACTATCCATTAGTAATTTTGCTAGTCGGATGAGTACATGTGGCTCCATTTTGAACATCCTATAACTCTCACTTGGGTTATTGAGCACATCAATGACATATTGCCTACTGCCACCCTGAGCATATCAAAGTTCTAACCTTTTGTTTCATGAGGTACTTCATATAAAATTGAATATGTAATGTTGCTCCCAATGTAACAAGTAAAAGCATCCTTCTCTTGTTAAGTTCATATTGAAAAAATATTTGTTCATAGTCATCATCATCATCACTCATTTCAATCTCTTCATTTTCATCTTTTGAGTCATCAAAATTCATTTTATCCTCTTTAGTAGTAGTGTTTTTAATTTTGTTGATATCAATTTCATCATCCTAACAAAAATAATCAAAATATTGCATGAGAAAATAAACAATAATTGATAGAGTAATAAAATTATATCATAGAAATAAAATATATGTTACCCAAACAAGTTCCCTAAAGTAACAAAAAAATAGTGTTGCATTAAGTGCGAAATAAAACACAAAAAATAGAAAACACTAATATTGTTCCGTACTTGGTACTATGCATTATTCTATAAAAAGAAAAGAAAAACTAATTTCTAGAAGTACGTTTGCCCTCTTTTATGAGCTCAAGCTCGTCCTTAAGCCAAGCAACTCTCACGCCATTATCTTCCAGTGCAGTAAACATCTCCTTATATTGTTGCTTGATAAATAAGCGGGCATCTAGCATATATAGCTCACTGTCAAGCTCGACAATAGGAAGAGTTTTTAGCAAACTAATACATTCTGCAATGCACAATTGGGAAGGTCATTTGACACAGATGTCGCAGTGAAATGAGGGTCACAACTTTCTGTAGCCTCCACAATGCGATCTAATCGACTTTGCATACCTGTAGCAGTACGTACTTTTGACTTAATCCTCTTTGTTGGTTTTTCTTTCCCTTCCTTAGAACTAGATGTTTTTTTTTGTGTTGTTATTGTCTTGCTCTACAGAATCAACGTTATTAACTTCAATGTTTTCCAAACTAATATTTGAAACTCCGCAGTCATCATATCCACTATCTTCAGTCCTTTCATTTCTTATAACTTCTATATTCTCCTCTTCCTCTACTGCCTCATCTTCCCCTTCTCCCCCCCCTTCAATTTGCATTAACTTCTAGTGCATATGGATCCCATGAATGTTCGCCGGTTGCAAACGTGTTAGAAAACATTATCTCCATTTCTGTTAAATTGGCCAACCCCCCTTGACGAATTAGCATATTCAGGATTAGCGTGTAAGTGAAATTGGAAAAACACGTTAGTATGATCTTCAAATTAAAAGCTAAGAACATATTTGAAGTACTAGAAAGGTATACTAACCTTGATTTTTTCCTCCCACCAAGAGTCATCAGCAAAAACTGTGTTTTTATTGGGATCCTATCCTAAACTAGTCTCCATTAGCAACTTCTTCTGTGCTTTATATTGAGTTTTTAGAGCTTCCCACCTTTTTTTTAATTGTCTATAGTCACAATTCTTTCCACTTCTTAGCCGGAACTTTATACTCACATTATCCCATCCTGTGTTATTGAAATGTGTATGTGGTCTATTTCCTACATGACCCTCTTCAGCACAAACTTGACAGAAAGTCTCCATTGCAATTGGATCCCAATTTGTCTTTTCTTTCTTCAGAATTTGGCTAGAGGGGCCAAAAGAAGTTTGAGAATGTCCTTTCTTAATGAGCTTTTGACTAGCAATCTAATAAGAGTTGGATTCAAATATAAGTGAAAACCCCCAAATAAACAAAGGAGACGACAGAGGCCAAGTAGAAATAATATATTGCCATTATATCAGCACGACCTTATAAAATATAGAGGTGGGCTAATTCACTATGATAGTTGCTAATTGAAGGTTAACATTTATTGTTATATTAAATCACAATATCAACATCATTATTGACACACAAATTAAGCTAATATTGAAATATTTTATAAAAAATATAATAAGATGACACTAAAGTTACTCAAGTTACTTGACCATGCATAGAGGGATTAGATTGCATATGAAATTGCCTGGGTGAGAACTCATTAGCAATATTGAGATTTACTGGTCGTTTAACCTAGAATGTTACGAAGAGCAAAACTTTATATATGATTTCCATCTTTAAAACATTAATTAAATAAAAAAATATATTAGTTAATACAAGAATACATTTAACCTTGTTCGTAGCGGAAGAGGCATTGTTTGAGGAAGTTGCACTATTTTCGGATGATGCCAAACGTATCTTATGATCAAGATTTGAGGTCTTACTCTACAAAATTAATAGAAAACATTATGGAAAAAACAATTATAAATATTAGATGAACAAAAAAATAGTAAATATTGTTAGATTGGAAGCAATGCATATGAAACACAAAAATAGGTAAGCTAAAGTGGAGGAATGTAGAGCACTTCAATACTAAAAAGGCAGCACAGAAAAAAAAAAAAGGGAAGTAATGAGTTATTAGCCACGCAGATTGATGCTGGAAACATGTGGTTATAATAAATAATACATAAAGGCTGCAATTATGCAAAAACTAGAACCATCCCATACGGCCATACCCCTTTTTTCCTCTCTCTCTCCTCTTTCTGCATCTACCCCTCTTCTTACCCTCTCTCTCCTCTTTCTCCATCTACCCTATTCTGCGCATGCTCGGTGACACTTAAAGAAAGCCAACTCTAATATTTTTCTTTCAACAGCTATTTACTAGACATTGTTGATTAGCCTTCATCATTCTACTTCCATCATCTTTTGGATAAATGAAAACCACTTGTGAGTTTTGTTTTCCTTTATCCCTTTGACTAATCTGATGGTTGTTTGATTTGGGGTTGGAATCATTCGAATTTTTGATGAATTTCAGATGAATCGATACCAAAAAATACAAATCAAACTCAAGGGATTGAATATCGGTACTCACATCATGGATTGAGTACTGCTCGGTACGACATTAATGACTCAGGTCCATTTTGGTTAGGTTCCTGTTGTCCTCCATAATCTGAGAGGGGAAAAACAGAGCTCAAACTAAAGGAATAAGATATGTCGTCTACTGGAAATAAAGAGAGCAAAAGAGGTAAGATATGTGAGAATAATACCAGTATGATGTTATTTATAAAATATAGGGTGAGGATTTCTTTTATATTCTGGGTATAAAAGAGTCCAGTTGAAAAATATCACTTAAATTCTCCACAAGATCAGGCGCCTCTTTACGTAAAATTAGAAGCAGAAGTAGTAATTTGTTGCTTCTATTTTTGAGGTTAGTTTCTCACAAAAATAGTTTTGAGTTTTTCAGTTGAGCAGTGTTTGGCCCAATTTGTGTTTTTTAGGTACAAAAGCACTCCTTCAAGCTAGGCCAAACATATGCTATATATGGTTTTCGAGATTTTTGAAAAATGTAAAAAAAAAAAAAGCTCAGTTGTAAATGGTGAGTAAGTTCTCTTGCTTTCTAGAAAAAGGTTTCAGAGAATTTTTAGTCAAGGTAGCATTAAATGGTGACTAAGTGCTCTTCCTTACTCTGAAAGGTTTTATGAGATTTAATGACCACTGAACATAGTTTAGAGTGGAAAGTATATCAGGATCTTAGATTAAAAAAGCCCGAGGTGCAAAAAAGCTTCGAGATGAAGGCATGAGCTTTTTGGACGCGAGAGGCACTTTTACTAAAAGATGCTTGAAAGTCATTCCTAAACCATTTTCCTTTGAAAATCAGCTAGATGATATGGCATCAAATAAATGATTTTTACCAACCCCCATAAAAAAAAGAATCAATTAAACACAACAAAATATATTTAAAGCATTAAACACAGACTCAATTGGATTACTGTAAGTTGAACCCCAAGAACATAACACATGCCGCAAGCTAGCAAGCGGGGGGGGGGGGGGGAGGCTAAGAGAGATAGAAAGAAAGGGAGAAAGATTAAGAAGGGAAAAAACCTAAAAAAAGAAAGCAAGGGTTTGGTACCATTATACCACCGTAGCGGACACCATTTTCAACGTCCTTGAACCCCCCCCCCCCCAAAAAAAAACAAAAGGGAAAAAAAACTTTCCATGGCTGTCAAATAACGGAGGAGGAGGATGAAGAAGGAAATCTGAAATAAGAAAGGAGAATAAAACACTTACTAGATTGTCGTCAACAGAGTTAAGGTTTTCAGATCTAAACTCAAGTTCAAGTTCAGCGGTAGCAATATCCTTTGTTTACTTCCAGTAGTAGCTTGATTAAGAGGCTTCAACAAAGAAAAAGGGTGGTCGAGGCCCTTTAAAGTTTTTCATTTTCCCCCAAATCGTCTGATATGATCTATAAAGTGCGGATTTCATGGGCTTTGCACCTCACTTTGAAGCCCAGAAAAGGGCGGGTTTAAGAATGTGTTGTACTTGACCCATTCCAAAGTGCAATAGGGTGGGCTTCGGGCTTTTGTGCACCTAGGCACGCCCTAAGCACACTTTTTTAAGCACTGTAAAGCTTAGTTCTTCTTGTTGTTTGGCATTTAGAAGTCACATTTGTTACATGATGATGTCATTAAAGCCATTATACTCATTAGAGTTGTTCGGAGGGAAATTTGGAACATCATAAGTAGATTTAGGTAGGCATTTTGGCATATCGATATTGAAGGCTTAGATTGTCCCAAATAGCTTTTGGATCTTCAAAGAATGCTAAATTGTCAAATGGTGTCCACGTGCTCTAATGAAGGCCTGAGAATTTGGTGTATGTTATAATGCTATACTGATTTTTTTGTGGCATTTTAGAGTTGCGCTTCAAATCTTATAACATGTTGCTAGTGATTTCCATCTTGTAAGTTCATATTCTTTAGTAGATGCTTCTTGGATTTACAGGGCAGGCTAAGATGTGAGGCACAGGCATTGGTCTTTGTGCCTTAATACATCCTAAAGGTGTAGTGATCTTGGGAGGCAACCTAGGGTCAACCTCTTATATGTGCTTCATATGATAATGTGTAAAGCGAGGTGTTGGTAGCATTCTTGAGGAGCAATTTTTATTTTTTATTTTTTTGGTTGAGGCCTGAGGGTTAAGGGAAAAGGGGGTCTTCTTGGTGACAAAGATTCCAAAATTCCATCAAGGTAAAACTTGTTCATATAATGACATCTGAAGCGGAACTGCTTATCTAATTGAATGGCATTGCTTTGGTTTTACACTAAGCTTGATAAATCCCAGTGTCAAAAACCCTAGTTGCAAGTTTACCTTTTTTCTTTTGGGGGGTTTAAATTGGGATGAGACAACGGGGTTTGGCTCACTCCCTGATATTGCTTTGGAGGTGATCTTAACATGTGGGTGATGGGATCTTACATCCTTGCTACTTGTGAAATTCAAAATTTCTGCTTCAATAGTCTAGTGGATGGTCCAGGGTCACTAGGATAAGGTATTTTTCATGTCTTAATTTAAGCATATTCTTTTGTTCTCCTTTTTATCCTTTTAACCAACTATTTTTGTTTCTTGCTCTTTCTGCTTAGGAGGAGTTTTCTTAATTTAACTTTATTTATCTATCTCTATATGTCTTTTATAATGAAAATAATTACTCACTCCGTTCTAAAATGATAGTCCATTTTTCTTTATATGGAAGTTCTAAAATAAGGTCCTTTTTTTACTTTTATTAGTATATTAGAACTCTCCTCTCCTAAAATCTATTGAAAATAGTACATTAAATGATACCCCCTTGGAAATTTCATTACCTAGGCACTTTTGGGACGACGTGAGTGGTTATTTTCTTCTTTCTTTATTTCCAAGGGGTTTTAATACCAATAATCCCACTTTTAGAGTTTGTGAATGAGAATAATATGGCTATTAGATTTGCCGCTAAACATGCTAATTGAGGCTATTTTTCTTGATATACCATAATTGAGTCAAGAATTACTTTGACTTGCCAATTTGATCACTGGTAGCTTATTTATCAGGTGGGAATGGAATATTGATTTTGAGTTTTTCTAACTCTGCCATCCATTTTTGATAAGGAAACCACTACTTCATAGCATCCTAGGTTTTTGGGGGCATTTATTTTATCAGGGTTACGATTGAATTATGGATGTGATAAGTAGGCTATTGCGTAATCAAAGCAGAAAGAGAAAGTATTGTTGATTTGAAGTTGGTAGTATATTAAAAATAAATATCTCCAAAGATTGGCATGCTAGGTGCTATATTTAAAGGTTGGATTTTTTCGTGCTGGACCCCCAGCGATCGGATAATTGATGTCTAAAATCTCTATTTTCAAATTTAGGAAGAATGAACTATTCTTCCTTCTTTCTTTCATATCTAAACTTGTTAGTTTCCTGTAAAAGATTAGGCTTCTGTTAGAAACCCATAGTGTGATTTTTTCAATTTCTTCATATTTCTTTAGAACATTTCCTCTAATTGTGGAATTTGTGTTTCAAATTGGAACATAATTACTAGGATACATGGATGTAATGAAATTCTCCTATTTTTGATAAACATGCAATGTAAATTATTTTTAAGAATTTATCTTACAGAAGTGCAACTAACATTTAGGATGCGCTTTCTCCTTGCTACTGGGGACCCTTTATGTCTTGGTGTGTGTTATGCCTTCGAAGATTGAGGGATGCTTAATTCGCTAAGGAATTTCTTAGGGTCTTGAGGATAAGGGCCCTTAGGCCTAATTTGCTAAGGAATTGCTTAAGACCGGTGGAATGAAGGCTCTTGAGAATTTCTTCAAAGAAAGAAAAGAATGTACAAGAATGCTGTTTGTCACACTCCCATTGTCTAATCATACCAATCGGTCAAATTGCCATAATGTATTTGGAGACTAGTACACCAATGTAGAGGATATTTTGGGCCATTGTGCAAGCTTTTGTGGAATTAGGCTTGGACTTCAAAATTAATAAGATAGTGCCATGAAGTCTCCTACTGAAGTTGTGTAGAGGATCTTTAAGACTTCCAACAAATTTTTAGAGGTACGTGGGGCATTTGTAACAAGTGATTGGTACATGCTCTCCGTAGCCATAGTTTCAGAAGCGTAGCAAAGGCCACACATCATGGATGTAAGGGGCCCTTTTATACAAAGTGGTCAAAAGTGACGCTGAAGAATATGTCTGGAAAAAGCTGGAGGAGGTCATTATATTAGTGTTTTTTTTTTTTTGGGTTAAAGTTTTGGTTCCAATTTGTGACCCAAATTTCATAATAATGGGATTACTTTTAAAGATTTATCATGAAAGAACAATGTTAGTATTACAGTTTTTTAAAGGATGCTAATTGCTCAAATCTTGGTTATGAGAATATGAGGGAGAGGGGGGAAAAGAAGGTTGATTCTTAACAAAACCAAGGGAAAAATGTGAAGACAAAGAAATTTATATTTCTTTGTTAGAGGTAGGAAAATGTGGTGGTATCACTTAGTATTCCCCTTATGATAAGCACAAGCTATTACCTTGTGGCATCCTAAAGTTTGAGTGCATTCTGTATTTCTACATCCCTTAGAGTTCATGACCGCCATATTACATCCCTTTGATTCTTCTTAGACTGTTATCGCTTTTTTTTTGGGGGGGGGGGGGCCCCGGGCGGATTGAGTTTTTAAGACCATTCTGCATCCTTTTGGGTGCATTTCCACTGTACTGCTCTCCGTTTTGGTGTTTTGAAATCCCATTTCCAAAGCCACAAAGGGCAACATCTATTTTAGGTAAAGTTGAAGTTTGTTAGTACTTCCTTGAATTTGAAGAAACATTCTGGTGCTTTTATGAGTCTGGTGAACTATTATTCTTTGGAGAATGGCTTGCTCATCAAGGTATGCATTTTGTTGATGTGCATTATGGATCTGATCTCATAGCTTGATGTGTCATTACTTTATGAATGATTGATTTGAAGTTTCCATGCCAGTTATTCAGATGTGGAGCCGCTGATCTACCCTTTCAATTTTCTACTGCTGGTATTCTTCTTGGTTTTCCTATTAGTCTAATGTATAGCTGATGTGCATATTTGCTGTGTATGCAGGCTATGCAGACACCCTTTAGGGGCTACCTTCAGGATATGTTGGCCCTTGTAAGCATCTAACAAACTTCCACAGATAAATGATGCCTGCGTATTAGTTTAAATCATTAAGTTCCGTATGTGTATTGACTGTATTCCATATGTGTCAAAGCATGAACTCTTTGCTGATGTGTATGGACTTATATCCACAGTGAGAAATTGGACTCATGGTGACATAGTTTGACATGCTATCGAACCTCTGACGTGGTAGTATGGGTAAATTAGCTGTGTCTTCCCTCGAGTTATAGGATTCAAATCCTTCTAGTGGGATGAGCATTCTTCTCCCTGGGCATTCTTCTTCATCTTCTAACTGAAGCAAACTTCATTTAAAGCCTCTTCATACTCTCGTTTTGATGCAACAACCCAAACAAAACAGGTATCTTGCATATGAGGTCTCAAAAGATTTGTCGATGGGTTCTTCTATTCCTTCATTTTTTTTTTCCATTCCCTTTTCTTAGCTTCAAATGGCATGATGGTTAGTTTGTCTTTGTAGGAAAGGATAGCCTTATTTTTAATTATGTATTAGCACTTTCTTAAACAGTGTCAGCTGAGTGCATGAGCTAGCTGCTAAAGACTTCAAAAATTGTCACAGGAGATCCATGCTTGATTCTTGGCAACAGCGGCTTTGTGCTTTTCTCTATAGACCTGGAAAAATGGAGAGGGGGTGGGGGAGAGATTAATAAATCTTATAGTCTCCTAATGTGTTTATTCTAATCCTTGCAGGTAAAGCGGGAGAGCGAAGAGCGTGAAGCCTTGGGTGCTTTGCCTCTATACCAGCGCTCAATTCCTTGAAAGCTCTGCTTGCTTCATCTTCTGCTGCTTTATGTTGGGTATGAATCTTTGAGAGCGTATGTTTCCCGTTTGGGTAATAGGGAAGAGAGAAGATATTAGTCTGTTTTGGACAATCCTTCCATGCAGAATAAATGAACATAAGCAACTCTGAATCTGTAGCTTGTGAATAATTTCCGTGGTTACCTCTGTTTTCTGAACTGTTTAGTGCCTGATATGTTATTATTCACGAGTCATGAGATCGGTAATCTTCTGTATAGGGTGGAATGGGGTATATTTGTTGAAGCTACTTGGAAGGTTCAAAATATGGGAAAAATGATGTGAGGTGGTGTGTCACTTAACTATTTCACAACTTTAGATAACCACTAATGGTGAGCTAGTTTTTTGGTTCATCAGTGGGGGCTTACCTCTGACATATCAACTTTCTTTCAAACTTTTTGCCTAATAATCGTCACTCTATCTAATGGAAGGTGTACCATTTTAGCTCACCAAATAAGATAATACTTATAGACTTTACACTTAAACATATTTAATTGGTTTGGTTTTTTCCTTTTTTTTGGGGGTTTGGTCAGTTATTAGGCGTTGTAATTTTTGGAAAAAAATAATTTGCACATAATTTAGTAACATAACTAGTGAGAGGCAAGAGTTTTAGTTTTTTTTTTTTTAAAAAATCAGGCATACTTGAATATAGAAATTACAAGAGCTCAATAATAAATAAAAAAAGATACATTGATTAACATTGGACCAAAAAAAATTACAATAGTTGAACAATAATAAAAATTTTACAATATGGTGATTAAGTAACTATCATCTTTGGTGCCGATATGAATTTCGCTTCTATATTTCTTCAATCAAGTCCGCTTGGAAAGCTGCATGTGTGTTGGAGTTTCAGACTTCGCATGATCGTTGAAAGTATGTCTCATAGGATGAATGGTAGTTGTAGTTCATAATTGGCTTCGGGATAGTTCCCTTGACAACGTCGTAGGCAAATGCAAGCTGATAGTCGTCCCGCTCGTCATTGACAATTATGTAATGAAGTATCACATATGTTTTCATAAGAACACTTATTTCTTTTTGATCCATCAGACGAGTGGGGATACGTACATTGACAAATTGAGTTTGTAACACACTGAAGGTTCACTCGGTGTCCTTCCTAACTGATTCCTGACGTTCTGTAAAGAGTTTTTTCTTCGGCCGTCGAGGAAGTGGGATAGTTTCAACAAATATTGCCCATTTCTGATAAATTCCACCCGAAAGATAGTATTCTATGTTGTACTCATGCTCATTGACGACATACTCATATTTAAGACTCCGATCTTCATACAACTCTTGAAAAACCACTTAGTAGTTAAGTACGTTTATGTCATTGAGACTTCTAGATAACCCGAAATGCATGCCATATCCAAAGGTTATGTGATGCAATGGCTTCAAAGATGATTGTTTGCACTTTGTAAGTTTGCTTTTGAAATGATGCCCTCCAAGTTGCTAGACAATTCTTCCACTCCCAGCAGATGCAATCTATGCTTCCCAATGTACCGCGAAAGTCACGGGTTTCCACAATTTGCAGTAGGCGATCAACATTAGCTTGATACGGTTTTCTCAAGTACTCCTCTCCAAATACCTCAATGACACTTGAGGTGAACTTCTTCATGCATTCAATTGTGTTGTTCATCACACCAATATTTCAGTACTCACAAATGCAATCAGCTACTACACCATAGGCAAGCAATCGCATGGCTGCAGTACACTTGGTTAATTGCGACAACCCACGCTTTCCAGCCTCATCGTGCCTCACATGGAAGTACTCTAAATGATTACTAAGTGCTTCCACAACACGGGGAAATAAGTGCCTCCGCATTCTGAATTTACGTCGAAAATGATGTTCGTTGTACAATGAATATTTCACGAAGTAGTCTTTATATAAGTGGTCGTGGGCAGCTTCTATATCTCTCTTAATACATGTCTTTTTCACCCAAGACCTAGATGCCGAAGGCGTTAGCTTTGTTGTTGCTTGCCTAAGTTGTAGAAGGAATATCATTTGTTGTTGCATTCATTGTTGATGTTGGACCCCCATGACGGGTATCATGACATCATCATCTAATGAAGATGAAGATGATGATTCTTCCTCAACGGGTAGCTTTTTAACATTAAAAAGTATCCATTACAAACGTCATGCGCAACATAATAATGATTAACTGTTAATGTATAGAAGAGTAATTATTTTATTAAACAACAACAGGCATACTCATTTCATAAATTCATATTTGAACATGATTACGCCAAATCATGTCTAAGACAACATATGAAAAATAAAAGTTACGTAGTAAGTTCTTACAACCTAAGATGAGCTACATAATTCTTGCAATCTATGTAATTAAGGGGGAGGGGAGACATTACTGAGTTGATGAGTGCCCTGATCTCCTTTGCTCATAATAAGCCACTTGTTCAAGAATCATCGTTGAGGTGTCCATCATTATTCTATCCTCCTGGGCCATCAGCTTTTGTTCCCATCATCATCATCTTCTGAGCTTTTTCTTCTTTTGCTGTGATGATGAAATATTTGAATATTTGATTCATATCAGTATTGCTACTATTCAACTCCTTCAGCTGAGTTGTGACTAGATCAACGATAGTGTTATTAGCCTTTTCTTTGAGCCTTCTTTTCGCAGCTTTCCGTCACACTTGTCTTTCACTCCCATCGACACCTTCATCTCCTGCCTCTTCGGTGTCGGGATTGGACCTTTTAAATGAGCTTGACCGTTACTTAGGTGGGTCACATATCGCCATCCATTTCGTTTGGTCCTTGAGTATCTCATACCAATGCTCAAACTCAAACTTCTTTCCCGTACGCTCAGTGAACAATCTTTAGGCCTCTTGCAGAATCTTAGCATCATTCCACCAACTGTGACTACTACATTCCACTTCCAACATAACATCTGTCTATTTATTGACTATTGGGGAGCACCGAAGCAATTGACTATTACATGTCTTTGAAGTACGTGCCGATGCCCCTTATGGGTGGTGCTCGTTATAATTCGAGGCCACCCTAGCCCGGAAGCTAGACTTTTTTTGATTGACCTCAAACAATAGGATCCGTGGTTACATTAACTCATACCCGTGTTAGCCATTGATATTCGACAACTGTCCACTTTCTTGCACTACCAATATTATCCCCCATTATTCCCTCCGCATCTCCCTCATCAGCACTTGCCTCAATGTTTGTCTCAAAGTGCCCCAACCTGACCATTGATCCTGTTGGTGTAGTTGAGAGTGTGAAGTTGCTTCCCATAGAAAGGTAATTTGGGTGAGGAGGTCGCGGTGATAGTAAGGAGTGTAATACAAGTACTCGGTACTTTGCACATTCAAAGATTCATTATGTGTCGGGGGGGTAATATAGTGGAGCATAGTGTCGAGGATTCTGACTTGATCAACTCGGAATCCTCGATCTAAGTTGGAATGGGTAATATGAATGATGCGGACGATTGTGGTAGTTTTGTGGTGGATACGGGAAGTAAGATACATGTGGATTGTGTGCGAGAATTGGGGTAGTACTATTCCCCCAACTTGGGGTGAATCGTCACCTCAAGCAAGCACATAAGGGTTGGGGAGTGTTAGGGTCCATATTTCAGGTGCAATTACGACCAACAAATTTATAATTAATAATATCAATATATTGATCAATTATATTAATTGAAGGTAATGACATTACTAAGTACACAAACATTTTCAGATGCATAGCATTGCATATAATCAAACAATCATATTATTCAAATCAATGCATTCATTTAACCACGTGCATACTCATGTCACATATAATCATATTCACATATAAACATATAATCATATTCAAATTAAACTTCATGAACCAAATCATATTCATTTTAGTTAGAAAAATCATATTAACCATTTAAACACGTCGTAATGTTCAATCTTATATTCATTTTAATAAGCAACATATTCATTTTTTAAAAATATACTAAAAAAGGAAATTACTCATTCATAAAGTAGCATATTCATTTTAATTATCATATTCATTAATATATTCATTTTAGTAACATATACTAAAAAAGAAAAACATTAATTTTCTGAAGTAACATATTCATTTTAATTATTATATTCATTAACATATTCATTTTAGTAACATATACTAAAAAAGGAAAACATTTATTTTATGAAGTAACATATTCATTTTAATTATCATAGACATTAACATATTCGTTTAGTAACATATACTCATAATGTTTTTAATTATCATAGTCATTTTATGAAGTAACATTCATTTTAATTATCATAGTTATTTTACGAAGTAACATATTAATAGTGATGTCATTTTTACAAACATATTCTCATAATGTTTTTCGAAACACATATTCTTTTTTATAATTTCATAACATATTCAATCGACTATATTCATTTTAACAACTATTCTACCAACTATATTTACAAACATATTTTCATAATTATTTCACTCATATTCTACAAATATATGCATTTTAGGAACCACCAATTTAATAAGCCTAAGTTCATTAACATGCTTAAAAATATTTGCGTAATCATATTATCATTAATATTCACAACATATAATCAAATTTTAATTATTTCACATTTACACAAATAACATTTAATCATTTCAACTTATTCTATCTACTATATTTATCATCCCATAGCTACTATATTAATAAATATAATCCTTTTAACATTTACCATATAAACTACCACATAATAATATTTTCCAACAAATTAAAAATTAAATTACTACTCACCATTTAATACTTACCTTACAATATGTGTAATTTCATGAACATGACTAAAAATATTATACCAATACATTTCAAAATATGACATATAATTTCATAGCTACTATATTAAAAAATATAATCATTATACCATTTAACATATTTACAAACTCATAACAATATTTTCCAACTAATTAAAAAATAAAATGCTACTTACAATTTTCTTCACTTCTTTGATAAAATACAACACCAACAACTTCTCTACAAATACAAAAATAACAAAGTTAGTAAAATAAAATCTCAGGTTTAACATACAAAATTAAGAATTTAAGGCAATTAAAAATAGAAATTCTTACTAATTGTTTCACTCCTTCCTTGATAAAATAACTCACTAGAGATGCAAAAAAATTACAAATTTTCTGAAGAGGATCAGTGAGTGAGAGAATTTTGTGTGAGAGTAATGAAGATAAATTGAACAATTTCTAGGCAAAATTTACACACACAAAAAAAAATCGTGGACTGGGCAGAGAGACGTTGGGCAATGTATCCCTGCCTCCAACAGTCCAAAATTCATGCCCGTACCATCCTTTTCCTTTTCTTTTTCATGCATAGCATATCCACTCAAAAAAACAAATAACTTAACTCAACCTTCAAAATGACGTCATTTCAGGGGGGAAACGACAAAAAAGGGGGTGGGGCGCCTCGTGGCTCGCAGCGGCTCAGAGAGCCGTGAGGCTCGAGCCAACCGCTACCAACCAGCGGGTAGCCCTACAACTATCCCCCCTTTTTCCCTCGCGAGCCGGCAGTTGGGCTAGCTCTTAGGGGTGATGTGTGAGGGAGAAGATCATCATGGAACTGGGGTACCTCAAGAATTAGCCATTAATAATTTGAACATCGTTATTTTCGAGTTGATAGTTTAATATCTCGAACTTTAGGAGCTAAGTTTTTATATGTTTGAAACTTTTTATATTTTGTTGTACAAAAAACTTTTCATATTTGCATATTTCACCTAAATTATAAAAAGTCTTTTGGAATTTTAAGTTTCGTGTGATAATTTTCTCATGACTACTACTTAGAAACCTCTTTGAACTAGTGTCAAAGCTATATGATCAAAAAAGTTTTAATTAATTAATTGCGTTGAAAGTTTGGATGATCATCTAAATGTCATATCCCAAATTATTCAGTTATGGTGTAAACTCTGGAGGCATTTACTTCGTTAGCACGTTTTATTACAGACATAATTTTAGAGTTAAAATTGAAATTAGATATGATTAAGATTGGGATTAAGGATTTGAGGAAATAAATCTCACCAAAATATTTGTGTTTAATTAATGATGTTAAGTGTAGTCATAAATTTAACTTAAGTGTTAATACTCGTATAAATATTCTTTCTTGAATTCAAGAAAATAAAAGCCTATTTCCACCAGAAGAGATTAAGAGCCCCCCAACAAAAAAAAAAAAAAACTGAAAAAGAAAAATTAGAAAAAAAGCAGAGAAAGATGATAAAGTACAAATAACTTAAGTTAGGGGAGATACAAGCTATATCATAATTTTTAAAGTTGTTATTTCCTAAATTATTTGTGATTTAGGCCCCTTTTTTTATGATATGGAGTAGCGTTGAATCGTAAGAAGCTATAAGAAAGTTGTAAGAAGTTGTAAGTGCATATGCAAGCAATTGTTTGAATTATTGAAAAGTTGTATGTTTGAACTTTGATCTATATGCATAAATGTTGGTCTTTAACAATGTAAGATTAGTGAAATTAATTGTTTCATGAAAATAAATTACATCTACTAAGGTGACATATTTTGAAATTAACTTTATATCTTTACTTAACAATTATTTTTTTGCAACTATAATGTGGATAAATTTGAGTGATCTCTAATTCTGCTATGCATTTTTGAAAGTAGAGAGTCAATTACGAGTTTTTTTTTTTTTTTTTCGGGGGGGGGGGTTGTAGAAAAAGAGAGCGATAGTTGCAGTTGGCCAAGGCAAAATTGTGGAGCTGAATAGTTCTCAGGTGGAAATAGTCATATATGATCAAAATGGATGAAATAGCATAAATACTCTCGTTAACTACAGTTTGACTATTTTCATATATGATTCACATTGTAATTCAAATATAAATGAATGTACTATAATTATAAGTATGCATCTTTCTTTTTGTGATGTATTTCGATACTTGCTAAAAAACGTAACTCAGTTCACTAGATAGGTTTTTTATGATATATCTCTTGAACAACTATTATATTCATCATAATAATTTTGAACTCTTGTTCTCAAATAAATGAGAAAAAAATGTGGCGCACATAGTTATCAGTAACGACGTCAAGGGTCGTTGACTGACCCCATAAATAATAATGAGTTTTTTTGGACATATTTCGTCTTCAGTTACATGCTACTTGGGAAAGTTTACAAGATGTCAGCAATCCCAAAATTTTTCCACTACAAGTAACGCTTAAGTGCAGAGTTCTAAGAGTGGACTTTCGAAAAAGGAATGTGCACTTTTAATGATATAAATAGTCATTTTAAATCCTTTAAGCCTCACTTTTAATCATATTGAGGGTGTTACAAAAGATATATACATATTTCTACAAAAATGAGAAAAAATATATGAGAACTATAATGTATAGAAATCTATAGATTGTTATAAATTAAGCATTGTCATAAATAAACAAACAAATACACTCATTTACATACACAAAAACCAAAAATACATTGGCCCAATCAATGTAGTTATAAGGAGATGAAAGAAGATGTAAGGAGACGTAAGAAGATGCAAGAAGTTGCAAAAATTTGTTAAAAACTATAAGAAGCTATAAGGATCTAATAAGCAGTTTAAAGAGAAGTGATAAGCTTATCGCCCCTTATCTCTAACAAGAATAGATAGCATTTTAGCTCTATAAAAATATGTGCTCAACATTTGGGATTGATGGGTCTCCCATATTCTCTTAATGCTATGGATCACTTCACAAAATATTTTGAACTAGATTTTAATGGAGCATTGGCCAATTTATCAAAATATTTGGACAAAATTCTAACCCTCAATAAGTGCTTGCGCTTTTCCTTGGTAAATAAGGTTGGTAAATGAATAAAGTTGACAGAGATTGATAAAAGTGGGCAAGGGTTAGAAGGAGTTGGTTTGTTTTTGGAATAATTCGTAGGAGTTGGTTAAGTCTGGAAAAGATTGGAAGAAGTTGGTAAGAAATGTAAAAGAATGAGGATTTCTTTGTAAGAGATTTTGAAGGAGATGAGTGAGAGCTGATAGAAGGTAGAAGTTGAAAAAATTACAGCCAGATACCATGCTTTGTATGGAAGTTATAATTAGGGGACTATGTTTTTAGAATATATTTAAAAGGACCAATATTCTATGGAAACTATTTTAAGGGGACATTTTATTGTTTTTATTTTCGTCTTTCGTCATAAACTTTTCATATTTGCATATTTTACCCCAATACCTTAAAACTTAGTTTTGGAATTTTTTTTTTGTGCAAGTAATATTCTACTCACAAGTACTACTTGAAGCCCTCTTTCATTTGGTATTAGAGCAATTAAGATAATTAAATTAATTAATAATTAATTAAGATAATTAACTATGTTTAAAGGTTGAATCATCACCTACTTGTCCTGCTCCTAATTATTCACATATTATGCATTTACCAAATGGAACCACTTCAGTAGCACCGTCATTAAACTATATTACTGATATAGTTTTAGAAATAAAGACGTAATCAGCCAAAATTAAGACTGAGGTTAAGGAGATGAAAAAGCAATTGTCTGTCATCCGTCTTTCTTTTATCAATGAGGTTACAGATAGTGAAAAATCTAATTTAAGTATTAGTACCATTTCAGCATAAATAACTTTTTCAAAACCTAAAAAATAAAAATCCATTTCCTTTACATGATATGAAAATCTAAAAAGGAGTAGGAGAAAAATCAACTGAAAAATCAACTAAAAAGGTAAAGAAAGAAGAAAAGGATGAAATATAAGCAGTACAATCTTCAAAAATCACATAATATGTTTGATAAAGAACAAAACACATAACAATTAAGCAAAATCATGGGTACGATAGTTGAAAAATAGGATGTATTATCTGAGGATAATGAACAGACAAATAATGTCAAGTTAGAAGAGGAATGTATCAGCAGATGAACCTAACTAAACTAGAGGATCTTAATATTGTTCCTGTAGAAGAAATTAGGACGAAATTAGATAAAAAATTTGATAAAATGGTATTTGATGAAGAAATCAATGAGATTGAGGAAGAAATCAACATAGACAAAATCGAGACCAATCTAGTTAATAGTGTAATCCTGAAACCTAAAGAATTTGGTGAATCTTTTTGATGAAATATCCATTTTATGAGACCTAGGTACGTTCCAGCAGGGCATACAACTAATTTTTCTTTTGGGTTCATCCCAAGGAAAACTGCGTCATTTGAAGAGTTGGCTTTACCCTAATTAGCCACATTGGATACATCGTAAACATCGATGGAGCTTGTAATATAGAAGAAATATTTGAGCATTGGAAAAGAGGTATGAATAGTATCCTTGAATGCCACATGGTCTGCTGGAAATTTCTGAACTATATTGAGCATCGTTTTACTGGCACCGTAATTGATTGGTATGATTCATTAGATAAGAAAGGTAAAAATGCATTAAGAATGATGGAAACACCAACTGTTATGCTCAAAACATTATGTAAGGAAATCAAAACTGAATTTATATGAGCTAAACTTGATTTCGAAGAAAAAGCTTGAGAATGGCGAAGAAAGATTAATAACATAGAGCTTTGGAACATGAGATATTTGAAAAATTATATTACTGAATTTAATTAATATTATTACAAAATTAGGCATAATGAAACCAATCTTGGTATGTTCTATAACAAATTACCATATCTGGTAAATTTTATAATCAATGAAAAGTACATTGCATGACTTGAAAAAGCAGATGTCATTGATACCCTTGGTACAAAAATTTCTTATTTAAGAAAATAGGTCAATGATCAATGTCTTGATCTCTAAAAGTAAAATAAAATGAAGAAACAGTTTCTAACTTGTTGGGATTCCCCTCAACAATGGGGAAATGAACCTGAGAAGAGAAGAAAGGGAACCTTCTATAAGAAAAAGAGCTTTAACAAGTAAAGAGGAGAGAAATACAAAAAAAAAATATTATAACAAACAAGCCCTAAAAAAATGAAGATTTTTTAGAAAAACTACTTATTGTCCTACAAGAAAAAAAACCACTGCAAATGCTGGACATGCAGAGAAGTAGGACATTATGTTAACAAATGTAAAAATAGGAAGAATAACAAGCTTATAGAAACTTTAGGTAGTCTAAATTATTTTGCGCTTAGCTAAGAAGAAGCATTAGATCTAACCTTGTAAAATAACAAAGGAATTGTTAAGATTGTACTAGAAGATGAATATGAAAAGAGTGACTATAAGGAATAGTCACATGGAGGGTAGCTCAGTTAGTCTTAGTGATCTTCAAGGGGAAGAATTTATTATAAATAATGAGAATGAAGATGTCAAAGGAGATCAGATCCTTCTTATAATTTAGAAAGATATGATCTATAAGGAATCATTTTTTCAATTAAAGAGTAAGTATGTATTTGAAATGATGGAAGGAGACCTAGAGATAAAAGAGTGAGTATGATATGGAAGAAGTTAATCTCATTAATTAGAAAAATATCTATAAGCATAACAAAGATAGAAAGTACAGGACCCATGTTAGAAGGGTCCAAGTTCAAATTACTCCATTACAATGTTATGACAAAGATATCGATCTTTATACTCTACTCTATGATATCAGACATACCAAATTTAATAATCAAACTATCATAGAGATTAAGACTAATTTATATAATGGATCAGTAAGATTATATTGTTGACCTGGATATTATGTGAGTCCAACAGATGAATTTGCTAAAAATTTCCCATCTCTTAAGATGAAAACACTTGGGATGGATATGAAAATAGGAGGTTACCCACTAAGGATATTATGAAAAATAATATACAAATTATATAATACCATAGATCCAAAGACTAAGATAACAATGATAGAAATAGAAAAATTTGAAAGTCCTACTCCAACGCAAACTATTTAAAGGATAAAATCCAACATGTAGGAGATAAAAATTGATAGATCGTGGATATATAGTTTTGCCAATCCCACAAAATCAACAAGAAAAATGTAATAAAAATTGATGAGAAAGGTAAAATTACCATAGAACCTCAATTATTAAGAAGCATGAGTGCAAGATCAAAATGAGGAGAAGGATATTCGATAGTTAAAGAAGAA
This sequence comes from Selenicereus undatus, assembly GCA_017589665.1. NCBI lineage: Eukaryota > Viridiplantae > Streptophyta > Magnoliopsida > Caryophyllales > Cactaceae > Selenicereus > Selenicereus undatus. Next base: position 12,452,242 of record JACYFF010002017.1, read on the forward strand.
CTTAAAAAAGCTGACACAATTAGTACGACCAGTAAAATGAATAGAATAAGTTTTGAACACGTAAGATGCAGTGTTGTTTGAAGTATGAGTTTAGATAAAAAAAGTCATTGGATACAAAGCAAGAACTATTAGTGACCCAATTTATGAAGATAAATTAGTCAAAAATATACTATGGAGATATGATATAAAGTCACCAATACAAACCCTAACAACATTTATATCCCAATAAATGTATGCTTAGAGGGATCTAATAAATGTATGCTTAGAGGGATCTAATAAATATGAATTATGTGCCTACATGGATAGTAGTTGTTCTATCTATTTTGAAAAAAAGATCTTTATTTTCATAATTTATATGGAGGAAAGCTAAGAATACTTTACTAGTAAAGGAGCTAATAATAGCATAATGAGCCACAGTGAGGCCATAGAAGGGTTATCAATAGAAATAGAAGAAGTTCAATGCATTATACCATTCCTATAGGCTATTGATCAACCCTCCCATGATATGATTATCGAAAATAATTTTCAGAGACTCTATTCCCCAGCGAGACAGACCATAAACCAAATGATATTCACAATAAATGGTTACTCAGTCCCTATTGATCATTTAAGTAAAGCTTACACTCATAAGAAAATTGAGTTTATAAGTAGCCAGTGTGGTGAGAAGGTAATACCTGCATAACAATCGCACTACTTGAGTTATCTGTTAAAGAGCAGACCAATGAACAACAAGAGTGATTGCGCAAAGAACTCTATTATGATAATCCTCTAAAATTTTGGGATAAAGATAAGACATCTACAAAGACTACTTTGTTAAATCCCAACACTATTATTCAAGTCAAACAAATGGTATATACACACTAGAATATTCAAGAATTTGATAAACAAATCAAAGAACTTTAATATAAAGGATTAGTTAGAAATAGCAAGAGTCCTCACACCAGTCTCGCCTTCATGGTGAGAAATCATGTTGAAGAAAAAAGAGAAAAAACAAGAATTATAATAAATTACAAAAGCTTAATGATAATACTGTCTTTGATAATTATTGTATTCCCGATAGAACAATCATTTTCAATATAATTCAAAGAGCCTCTTGAATCTTGAAAATGGATTTCAAGCAGATACTGGCAGATAAAATGGATGAAGAAAACATTCACTTAACTGTGTTTAGTTCCCCTCAAGGGCATTATGAATGAATAGTAATGTCTTTGGTCTAAAAAATGCACCTAAAATATTTCAAAGAAGAATGAACAACATCTTTAAAGATCGCAATCACTGCTGTCTAGTTTGCATTGATGATATCATTGTCTTTTCTAAGACTATAGAATAGCATAAAGATGATGTTCTAGCTATCACCCAAAGATGCATTGATCATGACATTGTTTTGGGTAAGAAGAAGTGCACTTATGGTGAACAAGAAATCAAGTTGTTAGGTTTGGAAATAAAAGCTGGACATATCATTTTACAAAAGCATATTATTAAAAAACTAGAAAATTTTCCTGAAAATATTGAAGATAGGAAGTAATTAGAAAGGTTTCTTGGATGTCTTACCTATGCTTTAGAGTTCATTGATCTAGCTAAATTGAGAAAACCATTGTAGCAAAAATTCAAGAAAAAAAGTAAGTTAAATGTGGACTCTTAGTGATTCAAAGATTGTTCAAAACTTCAAAAAAATGTGCAAAAATCTTCATATTCTTAATTTACCTAATGAAGGAGATGATTTAATTATTGATACAGATGCCGGCAATGAGCACTAGAGTGCAGTACTGGAAATCAAAGAAGGAGAAAAACTATGCAAATATTGTGATAGAAGTTTTAATAAAGTAGAATGCAACTATCCCATAATGGAAAAAGAAATCCTTGTAGTCATAAGGGGAATTGAAAAATTCTTAATATTTTTAGCTCTAAAACCTTTTCTTACTCGAACTGATTACAAAAGAGTACCTGGTTTTGTGAAAAATTTTTGTCGAATATGCAAGTGCAAGGGCGACTCCTATGTTGGCAATCATGGCTTAACTAGTTTTTGTTCTCTATTAAACATATACAGGGATCGAAGCATTCTCTAGTGGATAGTTTAACTCATGAACTTGTTAATGGTAATGATCAGAGCAGAACTCCTGTCGGAAAAGGAGGAGGTTCAAAATAAAATGTCATTAATGCTAGAACGGGTTTATGGATATTTTTGAATTTCATACAAAAAAGTAGTTCATTCTTTAGGCAACCCTATTCTGCTTATCTAATAGTACAAAGATTTAGCCTTTTAGCATTACCAATGAATTACCCAATGTGTTCTTATGATATTGAAGAAAAAAGAAGTTCCTATGTTCAAGAAAAATGGTTCAACGACTGGTATATAGTTTGGATCAACTACTATCATTATTATTATTATGATATTTGAGAGTCCTAGAGTACTACAATATTCTTCTGTGATCGATTTGGAGTTAGTGGTGTTAGACTCTTAGCAAATTCAATCTCTCCAGATGATCCCATCATGAAAGGTTGGGAATATGGAATGATAGCTTACCTCGTGGAAACCCAAGTCCAAAGTACCCATTTTTCCCAAGGCCAACTAATTTTCAATAGTGTATGTTTAAAAGGATCTATTAGATTCTTACAGCTCCTAACGGTCCAACAAAATTTTCAATAATAAAAGTTTGTATGTTGAGATACATTGCAATTAACTATGAAAATAGAAAGGCTAAACTACCCATTATCTTGTTCTATTAGTTGATTTAGACAATGCTAATGATCAACGACAAGAATGGTTTCAAGAACGACAAGAAGTAGTTAGTGATTCTATTTTAGTATTACAACATTTCTCCTCAAATGTAGGCATTAATTGAATAAGGAATAACACTAATGCATTGTGGGAACACTATTTTCGTCTATCATAGTGATTTTGGCAAATATATGAAGACAGAAGGAGCTACTTCAGAAGATATCTTCGATTATCTCTTTGATGTTGGAGTTAGAAAATTCTTATTAGAAAAAGAAAAGATATATCTTCATGAATTATTTGAAAGATAGAATCTAGAGCATCTTCAACTTGATGAAGATTTTGATGATTATCTGGATAATGATGGACTGAAAGGTATTATTGGAGGTGAAGACATGCATAATCTCAATATGGATGACTAGTCTTGTCAGCATTAAAGGCTCTGAAAAATTGTTGCACCATTATTGTACTATTTTATCATGTGTCAAATAAGTAAAATAATGTTGTTTACTGTGGCTATGTGAAAATATCAGTATATGTACTGTAGCCATAGGGTATAATATGTAGTCTATCTCCTTTATAAAAAGAGAGGCTGAGCACTGAGAAGGGACATGTTCATTTGAGCTTACTTGAGCAAAAGAGAAGTCAAGATTCTCCAATTTGCTATGAGCAAGCATTTTTGACAATCTTAATAGCTTAAGTCCCTCTTCAATCTTTCCATTGTAATATTTTCACTTTCAAACTTTCAATAAAAGAAGTTTTTCTAGTAAGGAACATTATTTCATTGAATCTTATGTCTTAAATATTTGATTTTTTGATTAAATTTCACTATCCTTAAAGATATAAAAAAACTTAATTAATGACTATGGTTCAAGGTTAATCGAAGTGGATCTATGCTATGCCTGATGTAAGGAAGGTGGGGTTAAGATTAGCAATCTATGTAAACCAGAAGTTAGAGGAACGCCATGGTCCAACACCGAATAAATTCACGTAATGGTCGAAGCTCTCTAATTAAGTTTTAATTATATTACTAAGTATGATGGATCTCTAATAACAGAAAATAGAATATTTATCACATAAGTAGTAAATTGTGATAACTAGTACTAGTAAAGTTATTATAAGATGTCCAAATATTAATATAAGCTTAGTTTTCTAAAAATGCCCAAAAGTTTGAGTAGTTGCACTTTGAATTCTATTTTGGGTCAAAATAGAAATTTAAAAATTATTTTCATAAAATATAGGGCACCACCAGAGTCACAATGGTAGAATTAGTTAAAGTTGGAAAAGATTGGTTCGAGTTGGAAAAGATTAAAATATTTTTGTAAGAGTTAGTAGAAGTTGGTACGAATTAAGTTGGTAGAAATTAGTAAAAGTGAATTTACCAACGAAAAGAATAGGCCTAGGTATACTACTTTAATTGAACCCAATACGTACCTTGCAATCTAAATGATATGAGTTGCTGTCTAGTTTCATGTGCAAAAACATCATGATATTATAAGTGTTAATAACTTTTTTAACTTATTTAACATTTGATTTCATATTCGAAGTTTAAATGTGGTGGAGATAGGTTTTGAAATTTAGTAATCAATTGTTTCTTTTTTTTGATTAGATGATTATAAATTTTCTCTTATATATTTAGAAACGAACAAAGAAAGAAATCAAAAATAAGAGCATTTAAAGTTGCTATGAAATTATTTTAGAATTGGAGTCTTGATAGGCGATAGATTGTCCTATTTTACGTACCTTTTTCGCCAACTTTGAGCTCGTACAATAACTTAATTTTTAGGATTTTTACTTGTTTTATGTATGTTTTGTAGGAAATAATGTCAAATCAAGCAAACGTTGTGAAAAGGAGCGAAGACGGGACAAACCAAAGAAAAACAGCAAAAATCGGCAAAAAAGGACAAACCGAGGGCCAAACCACCGTGCCAGAGGAATGGCAAGGTGGGGCCGTGCCATGTGGCACGGCCGTGCCACCCTGGCACAGTCCTGTCCCCGGGCTCGTCGTCTGGTTTCGCAATTTTCTATTTAAAGCCCTCTTCGAGCGTTTTTGCAGGGGTGGCTCGGACTTCTCTCTAGCGATTTTAGACTAGTTTTAGTTTAGGTTTTAGCCAATAAAAACCTCAATAGGAGGATGAGATTAGGATGTTTTTAGATTGTATTTTGATTCGAAGCTTTGGATTTCAAGTTCATCAATTGAATCAAGCATAAGTTTCTCTTTCTCTCTCTCTTTATTTCACGTTTTTGTTCTTGTTTTGATTTTTGTTAGTTTAATTCTTGAATTCGATTTGTTTAGTTTAGATGTTTAGTTTTGATTGTTCTTTTATGCTTATTAGATTGATTGGATTAGATTGGTTTTCATTCTTCTCCCTCTCTTGTTCATGTTTGCTTTCTTATTTGTTAGTTTAGGTTTGAATTTGGGTTTTTGTGTTTTGTTGATGTTTAGTTGTTAGTTTGTGTTGATTTGGATTGTAATTAGCCTCTTGATGGCTAATTAATCTTGTATTTGGCATAGCCATACCCACTCTATGCCTAGAACTTAGAGTTTTCCTTCACACCCGCCAAGTGTTCGATGAAATGCTTGAAAGAGCTTTCATCCATATTTTTGGGCGATTGACTTATGTTGAGAGGTGAGGTCAATTAGCTAGTGTGGGAGAGGGAATAGCTGAGTTCGGGACATGAAAATAGTATCCGAATCGAGCTAGGTCCAGGGTTGCTAGCTTTGTGGTCTAATTAGGCTAACCCCATAAAAATAGGTGGTTAGGCTAATTAGACTAGCTCATGACCCTTGAGAGATGGCTTGGGTGGTCTTTGATAGTGCAACCGATCATCTCTAGTCCGTGATGTAGTTTGGGTAGGTTAGGACTCGTCTCGGTTAGTTGGTTCATTCATTGGTCAAATCACAACTCCAAGTCGCTTTTTCTATGTTTGTTAGCGTAGTTTAGTTTACCCTTTGTTTTCCTTTGATTTCGCCTAGCTCGAGACGCTTTAGTTAGCCCTGGTAGTTGAAAACACAATTCCTTGTGGACGACACTACAAGTACTCAACGATACACCTTGCACTTGAGGTTTATAAATATTAAAACGCCGTTGTTTTTTCCCTAACAAGTTTTTGGCGCCGTTGCCGGGGAGTTGGCGTTTTTCAATATTGTGGTTTACTTGAGCATTCGAGGCTAGGCATTTAGAAAATCCAAAAAAATTAAAAAATCAAAAATTTTTAAAAAAAAATTCAAGATGGCTATTTTCCATTTACCTCAGTTTGAGCATGAACCTTTTTGGCAATATTTGTCTCGGTTGAATGATTTTCATGCTCAATATGTACTTTTTGATTATAAGAAATGGGAAATATGTGATGTTGTGCTTGAGGGGATAACACCTGAGACTCGAGCAATCCTTGAGTCCATGTGTTATGGTGGTTTGCATTCGTTAGTTGTTGATGACATGTGGGATTTGTTTGAGACTCTAGCTTGGCAGCAATGGCAATCTGATGATGCTAGGGACTCATATCATCACCATTCTTCTTACCCTCATATGTTGTGCTCTTTTTGCCAATCTTTTGACCATGATGTGAATTCTTGTCCTTACTATGATGTTTCTGATGAATGTTATGCCAGACTTGATGCCATGATAGGGACAATGAACGAGCAAAATGAGCGTTTTGCTAGTAGGATGAGGGAGTGGAGTTTATTGCATGAGACCAACCCTAGTCTACCTTGTCCTAGACTTGAGGCTCGTCTCTATGATGATTGTGAGTCTTTCCTTCCCCTAGAGTCTAATATTGTTAATGATGCACCTTTGACCGACCTAGAGGAAATGTTTGACCCTCCCTTGATCCCATTGACGTTTGTTGCTCCATCCTTTTCTGGCACACCTATGGGCACTAGTGTTAGTGACTCGATCCTACTTGCTTCTCCCCTTCCTTTAGCTCAGTGCACGGGGTTAGAAATGGGCGAGACTTCTCGGGGTGATGCTAGTTCTGTAGAGGATGTTTTACCTTCTTGGTCAGGAGGACTTATATTGGTTGAGCCATATCTTGAGGAGGCTCCTTTCAAGGAGTTGTGTGATGACAGTTTGGTGGTTGGTGGCGCACATAGTATTGACCATATCGGCCCACTTTGTACCGAGCCACTTGACTTGACCCCCATTTTATCCCCCTTACTTTCCACCCCCCCGCCCCCAATTGCTTGCATTCCATGAGTCCCTAGGTAACATTTGAGGGTATAATCCCTCCTTGGACCCTTATTGTGCATACCTAGAGGACATGCCTAGGAAAATTGAGTCGACCACTTTCTTTGATTCTTATTTCGATTTTCCTATGGCATTTAATAAGATTAAGAGGGCACTAACTCTATTTGCTGCATCCTTACTAGTGTTCTCTTACTTACACCAATTTGAGATGCATGCAAACGCACACGATAAGCTCCTACGCGCCTTGACGACATCCGAGTTGATGCCGCAAGTCCTGAGCGATGATGAGGAGTGGCTGATGCTCCTCCAACCTCCACAGCACCATCCTAGGGAGGCGTAGTTTGGGTACAATTAGTACCCGACCTGGTATACTCGTTCTCACTCTTCCCCCCCCCCCCTTCTTTTTCTTTTTTCTTTTCTCTCTTTTTGTTTTTGTTTAGATGTCGATATTAGGATTATGTTTTTGTTGGTGATCATCTTGAGGTGAAGTTTGGGATGTTGTTGAGCCATTGATGGCTATGATCACCGTTTTGTGGATATTTGTGTGTTGTGATTGGTGGTGTTGATGGATTGGTATATCTTTGTTTTTTGTGGTTAGTTTTGTATATATGTGTGGTCTTATTTTTTATTTTGATGAGTGTTTTTGGGAGAGTGTGCTAGCTTGTATATGTGTGCAGCTTTAGTGTTCTTATGTGTTGTTTGTTTTGTTTTGTGTGTCTTGTGTCTTGTGTCTGATTTTGTTTTCTTTGTTATGTGTATTTTGTGGTTGGTGATGACTCTCAGCTCCCAATGAGGACATTGTGAGATTTAGGTGTGGGGGAAGAGTAGTCTCTATGCCACCTTGTTTTGGGGGAGTTATGTACTATTTTGATCGGCTTTGACCCCTTGTACCTTAGCTATCGACTTGTATATAACTATGTTGTACATGATAGATCTTTGTCCCAAGTGAGTCATTCTAAGCCCCAATTCTAACCCCAGTAGCTCATTATACATGTGCAATCCAGTCCCTATTTATGTCATCATCATTATCTTAGGGCCTTAGTCTTCCATGATTCGCTTTCCCACTTGTCTTTGTACACTACTACTCTTGTTCTTGGTTGGTTTCCACTTTCGGTTTGCACAAAAAAAAATAACCGAAAAAAAAACAACCGAAAAAAATGTGACAAAAAGTGGAAACCACCTTTAGTCTGGAATGACAAGTGTCCCTTTGAGACATGCCCTACTGGGTGCTATCCTTTGAGGCAATACTGCTACTAGGAACACTTGATAGACACCCTTTGAGGTATGCGCTACTGGGTGCTACCCTTTGAGGCAATACTGCTACTGGGAAAAAGCCTTCTTTCCATGCTAATAAGCCAATAATGTAGTTTGTGTCGGTCGCCTGGGATTGAGTTTGGTCCTAATAAGCCCGAGTCCTAAGATGATGATACACTAGCACACTAAGCAGAAGGATGGATTCACAGTTTTGATGTATAGTGGGGTGAATAGTTGGTGCGTTGATGTTGTCATGGGGATAGAGACTCTTAATGTGTACATTATCTTTATATGCATGTTGATGTCTTTGTAGCATGGGTGATTTGGCTAGTTAGAATGCATGCAAGCTTCTCCCTTGTATATATATGATGTATTCAAGCTTCACTAATGCAATGCTTAGCAAAAGGGAAACAAGAATGCATACGGGTAGAGGAGAAACAAGAGATTCAAAAGATTCAAGAACCAAGATAACTTACAAGTGTACTAGCAAGGGAGTGGACAACCACCTTGGTTTACACACCTGGGCAAATCTTCTTGATTCAACTAAGTTACAGAAGTGAATCACCTTCTTAGTTGAGGGAAGAAGACCTAGAGACCCACTTGAGAATGCCACAACTCAAGATGCAACACTAGGGATTTTGAGAGAAAAAGAAGGGAGTTTTCACAATTCAAAGATGTAACTCTTCAAAAGTGAGTACAAGAAACTCTTTGGCTGAGTTTTAAGGCCCTTCACACAGCTATCCAAGGCCTCAAAGAGCATCCAAGAGACAAAAGGTACAAGTAGGCATCAATTCAAGCTTAGCCTAACTATTACAAGGTCTAATCCTACTTATGACACCTCACTAGAACTAATGATGCCTTTAAATGAGGTGTCAACCCTCTAATGCTGCTGAAAACACTCAGGTTTAGGTCAATTTGCAGCAAGGACAAACAAAAACCAAGAAATACATCACATTGTACAACTAGCTAAAAATCGGTCCAAGGGGAATTAAAACCGTCCTTTTTGCTGGTTAATAGCAGCACATAGGGGTACTTCCTGGTCCTTTAAGGCTTATGATTTGATAAATATTTATCCCCTCTTTCATTCCCTAAATTTTCAAAAAGGTTGGAGTTTGATAGGTCAAGCATTGAGCCACATTTTCGGACCTGTGCTGGATTCTGACCTGGACTGCACAGTCAGAAAGATCTTTCTGTTGGACCTAGAAAAATACCTCCAAATGGCTTGCAATTGATCTTATTGGAAAGATAACATCCTAAACTTAAAGGGGGTGGTCATGGCAGTCAATTATCCCCTCAGTAGCTGGTCCAAAAAAGGTGATGAAACCGGGTTATTTTTCGGTCGAACTGGGCAGCAGGTTGTCGGCATTGTTCATGAGGCTTCTGACCATGGCTTGCACTTCTTTGCCCTCTTTGATGTTTCTGGGCCCTTGGGGAATGGATGGGAGGGAATTAGAGGGGTGATGATAATGGTCCCCATCATACTCCCCGGTTTGATTGGAGTTTGACCTCAAACTTGGAAGTTCTTCTTCTTCCTCATAATAGGGGCTAAGGTCAGCCACGTTGAAGGTGGCAGAGACTCCATAATGACCAGGAAGGTCCACCTTGTAAGCATTTGGGCCAATTTTCTCAAGCACTTCAAAAAGGCCATCCGACCTTGGCATAAGCTTAGACTTGCGCTTGCTTGGGAACCTCTCCTTCCTCAAATGAATCCAAACCAAGTCTCTGGGCTGAAAATGAACCTCCTTCCTATGCTTGTCGGCATGTGACTTGGCTTGCTCATTGGACTTCCCAATCCGTTCCCTTACCTTGGCATGAAGCTCTTGTATTTCCTTTGCTCTCTTGTCGGCCTCCCAACTAAACTTGGTTGGATTTAGGATAGGCACCAAGTCTAGGGGAGTGCTTGGGTTGTGACCTTACGCCACTTGAAAGGGGGAGAGGCTTGTGGCCTTACTTGGTGTGTGGTTGAATGCAAACTCGGCATGACATAGCAATTCATCCCACCCTTTGATGCTTTTCTTAACTAGCACCCGAAGCAAAGTTCCAAAGTTGCGGTTGGTCACCTCCGTTTGACCATCCGTTTGGGGATGACAAGTTGTGCTAAACTTGAGGTGGGTGCCTAGCTTTCTCCACAAAGTGAGCCAAAAGTGACTCAAGAACTTGGTGTCCCGATCCGAGACCATGCTTCTTGGTATGCCATGGAGACGCACTATCTCCTTGAAATAGAGGTTGGCCACATGAGATGCATCATTTGTGGTATGCCATGCCACAAAGTGTGCCATCTTTGAAAACCTATCCACCACCACCATGATGGAGTCCTTGTGCCTTTGAGTCCTTGGGAGCCCAGTAATGAAATCCAAGCTCACATCTTCCCATGGGCCAAGTGGAATCGGGAGGGGAGAGTAGAGCCTTTGAGGCCGTAAGTGGCTCTTGGTAAGTTGGCAAACGGAGCACCTTCTCACAATATGTTCCACATCCTTTGACATGCTTGGCCAATAGTAGTGTTCCTTGAGCATAGAGCAAGTTTTCTCCATCCCAAAATGTGCGGCCAAAGCTCCGCCATGGAGCTCTTGAATCAAGAGTTCCCTAAACCCGCTCTTAGGTATGCAAAACCGGGTTCCCTTGAAGAGAAATACGTGCTCCAAGTGGAATAAGCTGTGGGCATGGGATGAACACTTCTCATAAGTGTCCTTGAAGTCTTCATCTTGGGCATACAACCCCTTGATAATCTCAAAACCAAGGACTTTAGATTCCAAGGTAGAGAGTAAGAGGTACCTTCTTGATAATGTATCCGCCACTTTGTTGAGTTGGCCCGACTTGTGGTGGATCACAAAATGGAAGAATTGAAGGTACTCAACCCATTTTGCATGCCTAGGGTTGAGTTTGTGTTGCCCTTGTATAAACTTGAGAGCCTCATGATCCGAATGGAGAATGAATTCTCCTCCCACCAAGTATTGTCTCCAATGCTCCAAAGCTCTTACTAAGGCATAAAACTCCTTGTCATATGTTGAATACTTCCTCTGGGCATCATTGAGTTTTTCACTAAAGAAGGCCACGGGTCTCTTTTCTTGAGAGAGAACCGCCCCAATTCCCACATCGGAAGCATCACACTCTACCTCAAACACCTTGGAGAAGCTTGGTAGAGCTAAGACGGGAGCACTAGTGAGCTTGCATTTGACTTCTTCAAAGGCACGTTGAGCTTGAGTAGTCCACTCAAATTTCTTTGCCTTGAGCACCTCGGTCATAGGGGCAACAATGGTGCTAAAGTTTCTCACAAACCTCCCATAAAAAGAGGCTAGGCCATGGAAGCTCCTCACTTGTTGAATAGAAGTAGGAACGGGCCAATCTCGGATTGCATGGATCTTGCTTTCATAAACATGAATTCCTTGGGCCGACACCACATAGCCAAAAAAGATAACTTGGGAAGTGAAGAAATGACACTTCTCCAAATTCCCATAGAGCTCCTCTTGAGATAGGATACTCAAGACTTGTTGTAGATGATGTGCATGCTCTTCTTCACTTTTGCTATACACCAAGATGTCATCAAAGTAGACAACAACAAATTTGCCAATGAGGGGCTTGAGGACTTGGTTCATAAGCCTCATAAAGGTACTTGGTGCATTTGACAACCCGAATGGCATCACTAGCTACTCATAGAGACCTCCTTTGGTTTTGAAGGCCGTCTTCCATTCATCTCCCTCAAATATCCGGATTTGATAATAGCCACTCCTTAGGTCAATCTTAGAAAAAATGGTGGCTCCATGTAGCTCATCTAGAAGATCCTCCTACCGGGGGATAAGATAGCGATACTTGATAGTGATTTTGTTGATCGCCCTACTATCCACACACATTCTCATTGAACCATCCTTCTTGGGGACAAGCAAAGCCGGCAAGGCACATGGGCTAAGGCTTTCACGAGTCAAGCCCTTAACAAGGAGCTCATCCACTTGCCTTTGCACTTCTTGGGTCTCTTGTGGATTCATTCGGTAAGCCGGTTTGTTTGGAAGGGTGGCACCGGGGATGAGATCAATCTTGTGTAGTATGGATCTTTTGGGAGGGAGGCAGTGGGGTACCTCATTAGGAAAGACATGTTCATACTCTTTGAGGAGGGGGATAAGCAAAGGATGGGAAGAATCCTTAGCTTCAGCCAGTTCTTGGCCAAGTAATATCCAATCTTTGAAGTCTTAGTACTCATGAAGTTGGGAGTGGAGGAGGGTGGTGAGGAAGACATCCATGTTAGGATTGTCTTGGGGCCTTTTGTGGGAGGTGGGTTTGAGAGGGCTGAGGGTGATCTTTTTGTGGTCTTTGGCAAATGTGTATGTATTCAACCAACCATCATGCATCACATTACGATCAAACAACCATGGACGTCCCAAGAGGACATGGCAAGTATCCATGGGCACAATGTCACGCGAAATCTCATCTTTATAATTCTTGCCAATTGAAAAACCAAGTAGACAGCGAGAAGAGATTTGCAAGCCTTTACCTTGGTTGAGCCATTGGATGCTGTAAGGGCTTGGGCGTGGTGAGACCGAAAGCCTGAGTTTCTCCGCCAAGATGTTAGAAGCAACATTGGCACAACTTCCGCCATCAATAATTAGAGAGCAAACCTTCCCCTTGACGGTGCACCGGGTATGGAAGATGTTCTCCCTTTGTTCCAAATCTTGTTGGGAAGCCATGCCACTCAATGCCCTTCTTATCACAAGCATTTCTCCCTCATCGGGACCTTCTTCAACCTCCTCAAGAGCTTCGGTCATAAGTAGCTCTCTTTCTTCCCCATCATTCTCATCATCTAGCTCCTCATAGGAATCTTGATATTCGGCCAAGGTACCAATCCTCTTGTTGGGGCACTCGAAAGCAAAATGCCCAAGTCCTTGACAACGGAAACACCTCTTCTTGTCACTGGGTTTTTCAGGTGGTTTGGAGGGGGTTTGTGGGAAAATTGATGGAGGAGGCCTTGTGTTTGGGATAGGGGCTGATTTAGGAGGGATGTAGGAGGACTTTTGGAAAGGGTAAGGACGGCGGGTGGGTTTGGAAACCATGCCCTTGCCCTTGACTCTCTTTTGTAACTCCACCTTATGAGCCAAGACACTAAGCTCATCTAAGGAGGTGTTGTTAGGGAAAAAACACAGTTTTAATATTTATAAACCCCAAGTGCAAGGTGTATCATTGAGTACTTGGGGTGTCATCTACAGGGAATTGTGTTTCCAACTACCAGAGTTCACTGAAGCGTATCAATCTAGGCGAGATCAAAGGTGAAAGAGGAAAACTAAACTACGCTAACAAACATAGAGAAAGCGACTTGGAGTTGTGATTTGACCAATGGACAAGCCAACAAATCGAGACGAGTCATAACCTACCCAAACTACATCACGAACTAGAGATGATCGGTTGCACCATCAAGGACCACCCAAGCCTTCTCTCAAGGGTCATGAGCTAGTCTAATTAGCCTAACCACCTATTTTCATGGGGTTAGCCCAATTAGCCCACAAAACTAGCAACCCCGGACCTAGCTCGACTCGGATACTATTTTCATGTCCCGAACTCGGCTATTCCCTCTCCCACCCTAGCTAATTGACCTCACCTCTCAGCATAAGTCAATCGCCCAAAAATATGGATGAAAGCTCTCTCAAGCATTTCATCGAACACTTGGCGGGCGTGAAGGAAAACTCTAAGTTCTAGGCATAGATTGGGTATGGTTAGGCCAAATACAAGACTAATTAGCCATTAAGGGGCTAATCACAATCCAAGCCAACACAATCTACCAACAAAACATCACAAACACATAAAAACCTAAACTAACAAACAAGAGCGTAAACTTGAAGAACAAAACAAAGAGGATGAAATAAAACAAATCTAAACAACTAAATAACATGAATTAACAACAAAAACTAAACATATAAACTAAACAAAACAAATACAAGAATTAAAACTAACAAAACATAAACAAGAACAACATATAAACTAAATAGAGAAAGACAGAGAAAACTTAGTCTTGAATTGATAGAAGGAACTTGAAATCCAAAGGTTGAATCCAAGATTACAATCTTCAATCCTAAACTAATCCTCCTATTGAGGTTTTAATTTGATAAACTAACCTACAATCTAACCTAAGAATCACCAGAGAGAAGCACCAAGCGACCCCGAGCGATCCCCCATAAAAATCACAAAGCAAGCCCTTTAAATAGAAGTCGAAACAGGCCAAAACTGGACAGGTGGCATGCCCATGCCGCCTGGCATGGGGTGCCCATGCCGTTTTTCTGCCTGCGTGCACTTTTTCCGTTCGTTTTTGACCCTTTTTCACTCCTTTTTGCGGGACTTGCCCGATTGAACTTATTACCTACAAAAGTAAATAAAACAAGTAAAAATCCTAAAGATTACTTAATAAAACAAGAAAATTTCTAAAGATTAGATTATTACACGAGCTAAAATCAGATGAAAAGGGCATGTAAAATGCGACAAGTTATCGCCTAACAAGTGTACGGGTGGAGTTCAACCACATGAGCAATCTCATCATTCAAGCCACTCAACTATCTAACCAAAGTTTGTGATTCATCTTCCTTCAAATCACATTTCAACAACAATTGTTCAAACTCCCTAGTGTATTCTTCTACACTCTTAGACCCTTGCTTAAGGTGGTGGAGTTTGAGGAAGTTATCTTGCAAATAATGGGGGGGTAGGAACTTGGATTTTAGTTTAGATCTCATTTTCTCCCAAGTTCTTATCTTCCCTTTTCCATTCCTAACTCTCTTAGTCACCACATTGGACCACCTAATAGAAGCATACTTGCGAAGTTTTAAAGCAACTAGCTTTACCTTTCTATCTTTCGGGATGTCCTTGAATTCGAAGACTCTATCGACAGTTTAAAGCCAATCCAAGAAGATATCCGGATCAAGTTGACCTTCAAAGTCGGGAATATCCACCTTGAAGTCATTGTGACTTCGATCTTGAGGCCTAGGGTGCCTCCTTGGTCTCCTTGCATAAACGTCTTCTTCATATTCACCAAAGGGATTGCCTTCATCACCCGAAGCTTCCGACTCCATTGGCTTACTTATGCTTCTTGAGCTTTTCAAGTTGTCTTGCCTTTCTTGCATGAGTTGTCCAAGTTGAGTTCGAAGATACTTCACTTGGGCTTCAAGCTCGGCCTTATCTCTAAGGGCTTGCTCAGGAGTAAGACTTGCAGACATGATGGTTGTGGGATGTGGAGTAGTGTTTTTGAGACGGAGAGGAGGTGGCATGGTCGAGTGGGGTGGCACGGTGTGGGCGTGCTCATGGGCTGAAGGTGAATTCTGGGGACTGGGAGGTGGCACGGTCGTGTGGGGTGGCACGGGGTGGCCGTGCTGATTAGCTGGAAATGGGAGGGGAGTTTCTGCTGGTGGCACAGTCGTGCCACTATGGCACGGGGTGGCCGTACCGATCTTCTGGCTTAACACGGCTAGAATCTTGTGGTGGTTGTGTTTGGGCTGTTTTGTGGTGCTAGTGGTTGGACGTGTGTTTGGGGTGAAAGAAGCTTGGCCAAGAGAGTAGCCTAAGCTCTGATACCACTTGATGTATTCAAGCTTCACTAATGCAATGCCTAGCACAAGGGAAACAAGAATGCATACGGGTAGAGGAGAAACAAGAGATTCAAAAGAATCAAGAACCAAGATAACTTACAAGTGTACTAGCAAGGGAGTGGACAACCACCTTGGTTTACACACTTGGGAAAATCTTCTTGCTTCAACTAAGTTAGAGAAGTGAATCACCTTCTTAGTTGAGAGAAGAAGACCTAGAGACCCACTTGAGAATGTCACAACTCAAGATGCAACACTAGGGATTTTGAGAGAAAAGGAATGGAGTTTTCACAACTCAAAGGTGTAATTCTTCAAAAGTGAGTACAAGCAACTCTTTGGCTGAGTGTTAAGGCCGTTCACACGGCTATCCAAGGCCTCAAAGAGCAGCCAAGAGACAAAAGGTACAAGTAGGCATCAATTCAAGCTTAGCCTAGTTATTACAAGGTCTAATCCTACTTGTGACACCTCACTAGAACTAATAATGCCTTTAAATGAGGTGTCAACCCTCTAATGCTACTGAAAACACTCAGGTTTAGGTCAATTTGCAGCAAGGACAAACAAAAACCAAGAAATACATCACATTGTACAACTAGCTAAAAATCGGTCCAAGGGGAATTAAAACCGTCCTTTTTGCTAGTTAATAGCAGCACATAGGGGTACTTCCTGGTCCTTTAAGGCTTATTATTTGATAAATATTTTTCTCCTCTTTCATGCCCTAAAGTTTCAAAAAGGTTGGAGTTCAATAGGTCAAGCATTGAGCCACATTTTCGGACCTGTGTTGGATTCTAACCTGGACTGCACAGTCAGAAAGACCTTGCTGATTGACCTAGCAAACGACCTCCAAATGGCTTGCAATTGGTCTTATTGGAAAGATAACATCCTAAACATAAAGGGGTGGTCATGGCAGTCAATTATCCCCTCAGTAGCTGGTCCAAAAAAGGTGATGAAACCGGGCCATTTTTCGGTCGAACTGGGCAGCAGGTTGTCGGCATTGTTCATGAAGTTTCTGACCATGGCTTGCACTTCTTTGCCCTCTTTGATGTTGCTGGGCCCTTGGGGAATGGATGGGAGGGAATTAGAGGGGTGATGACGATGGTCCCCATCAATATATTTGTGTTTTTGTTTGTAAATCTTTTTTTGTTTTTTGGTTTGTGTTTTTATCTTCCTTTTTCCCTTTTATTTTATTTTTTATCAAATATTTTGTGGGTATATCTTCTGCAAACCCTCACGAGACCTTACTCGTCCACTTGGGGGAAATAAGGGGTTCAAAGGGCTTGTTGCATATGCTAAATGCAACCGTGATTCCTACGAAAGTGAGTTAGGTCCTTAAGTTAGTTTTTATTTTGTTTTGCTCGATGACGAGCAAAAGATAGGTGTGGGGGCATTTGATAGGCGATAAATTGTCCTATTTTACGTACCTTTTCACCCACTTTTAGCTCGTATAATAACTTAATTTTTAGGATTTTTACTTGTTTTATGTATGTTTTGTAGGAAATAATGTCAAATCAAGCAAACGTTGTGAAAAGGAGCGAAGACGGGACAAACCAAAGAAAAACAGCAAAAATCGGCAAAAAAAGACAAACCGAGGGCCAAACCACCGTGCCAGAGGAATGGCAAGGTGGGCCCGTGCCATGTGGCACGGCCGTGCCACCCTGGCACAGTCCTGTCCCCGGGCTCGTCGTCTGGTTTCGCGATTTTCTATTTAAAGCCCTCTTCGAGCGTTTTTGCAGGGGTGGCTCGGACTTCTCTCTAGCGATTTTAGACTAGTTTTAGTTTAGGTTTTAGCCAATAAAAACCTCAATAGGAGGATGAGATTAGGATGTTTTTAGATTGTATTTTGATTCGAAGCTTTGGATTTCAAGTTCATCAATTGAATCAAGCATAAGTTTCTCTTTCTCTCTCTCTTTATTTCACGTTTTTGTTCTTGTTTTGATTTTTGTTAGTTTAATTCTTGAATTCGATTTGTTTAGTTTAGATGTTTAGTTTTGATTGTTCTTTTATGCTTATTAGATTGATTGGATTAGATTGGTTTTCATTCTTCTCCCTCTCTTGTTCATGTTTGCTTTCTTATTTGTTAGTTTAGGTTTGAATTTGGGTTTTTGTGTTTTGTTGATGTTTAGTTGTTAGTTTGTGTTGATTTGGATTGTAATTAGCCTCTTGATGGCTAATTAATCTTGTATTTGGCATAGCTATACCCACTCTATGCCTAGAACTTAGAGTTTTCCTTCACACCCGCCAAGTGTTCGATGAAATGCTTAAAAGAGCTTTCATCCATATTTTTGGGCGATTGACTTATGTTGAGAGGTGAGGTCAATTAGCTAGTGTGGGAGAGGGAATAGCTGAGTTCGGGACATGAAAATAGTATCCGAATCGAGTTAGGTCCAGGGTTGCTAGTTTTGTGGTCTAATTAGGCTAACCCCATAAAAATAGGTGGTTAGGCTAATTAGACTAGCTCATGACCCTTGAGAGATGGCTTGGGTGGTCTTTGATAGTGCAACCGATCATCTCTAGTCCGTGATGTAGTTTGGGTAGGTTAGGACTCGTCTCGGTTAGTTGGTTCATTCATTGGTCAAATCACAACTCCAAGTCGCTTTTT
>JACYFF010002017.1:12480544-12491307 GCA_017589665.1 Selenicereus undatus
TGTTTAATGACACTATATATTAAATTTGGATAAAATATTTTTTGTCTTAATTGTTTGATTTAGAGTGTATTTATATATATATACGCGCACACACACACATACGTATATATTTTTGAATACACTCTAAATCAAACTATTTAGACAAAAAATATTTTATCCAAATTTAATATATAGTGTCATTAAACAAAGATTTTTTTATTCTCTCTGTCCCATATTCATAGTCAGTTTCAAGGAACTTATGAAAATAAATATTAAATGTATTTACATTGTTGAAATAATGAGTTTTTAACCAATAAGAACAATGCTGAATGTGAAATTGTTGGGATATGTTTTCAACTAATAAAAACAATGCTAAATTTTTGGAAAAAGAAAACTTCAGAGTAATATAAGATGGAAGAAGTAGATGTTTTTAACAATAAATATCGAAGAAAACGAGTGATCATTTTTAAACAAAAATAACACCACACAGTAGCATAATGTAAATTGAGGTCATTAGATTTTTTAAAAAGAAGCGATGTTTTAGGAATGGGGGAGGTTGAATTAGCAAAGGGACAATATCCTGAGTTGTTAGTTATGCGAGGATACGCAATGCCTCATTGCCTCCTGACATCAACCCACGTGAATGGGGTACATTTTCATTTCATGGCCACAGACAAAATTAAATTCCAGTGACATGTTCCTTTCTATTCTATTTCAGCCCAATCCTGATTCTGAATGCCTCCTGCATTGGCGGTGCAATGCATATTATTATATAAACTCCCCCCCCCCCCCTCAAGTTTCACATCCTTCCTTCATCATATCCTGTCTCTCTCTCCCCAGAGAAGAAAGTAGCATCTGAAGTCTGAACAAAGGAGGGGGAAAAAGAGAAAAAGAGGAAGTGTCACTCTCAAAATTTGAAGATGAAGATGCACGTTGGGTTTCCTCTCTCAGTGCTGCTGCTGTTTCTCACCAGTTACCACTTCGCTTCGGCCTTCACTGATGGTAATTATTTATGTTTACCTGATTTAACTCATTTTTAGCTAATGCTAGGTGTTCAATAATTATTTCAACCAAAAGCTTATGTAGATGATTGAAGGTTTAAAAATTAATTTATATTCTAACACGCTCCCTTATGTGAATGCCCTTTGGGGCTTGGAGTGTGGATGTTGTATAGATTCTTTCTTACTTTGTGCAATAATCAATGTAGGGGTTGTTGAAATTCGAACGTCAGACATCTCACTTATAAAGGCTCTTATACTATATTCAAAAATATCTTAATCAAAAACTTAAACTAACAATTAAAGGTTCAAAAATTGATTTTATACTATAACATTATACTATCGACATATATGTATAAAACAAGAATTTCAGACTACTGAAATTTTCTCCAGATTTGGGTAGTTGATTTTTTTATAATTTAATTTTCATAAGCTGGACTGAATTAGCGAATTGTATGCAAGTTTGCGTGGGATCACTTTTTAATTGGTACCACGACTACTGTTCTTGTGTTAATATTGCGTGCAATGTTGACTAGCCAACTAAACTATTGAATTTCCTGACATTGAAGGAATCAAACAACAATATAGTTGGGGAGAACAAAACTTAATCTGTAAAACTAAGATTCAATATGATATTTTTCGTGGGGCCAATTAGAATCTAGTTGTACAATAAGATGCTTGCGATCGAATACAGCCTATACAACTCGCACTGGTCCCTAGTTCCTCCCCTGTTTCTTGAGGTTAATGTTGAATTTATGCTTCATTTCTATGGGCACAAAAAGAAAAAAAAATCTAGTTCAGACATGTTGAAAGACCAATTCAATCAAAATCTTAAGCTGATGGTTGAGGCATACTTAAACTGATGATTAAAAACCCGAGAGTTGGTTGTTGGAGTATGAAAGTGGGTATTGTGTCACACATTGATAAAATTCAATGAATATGATAGTGGGTGTTGTCCCACATTGATGAAATTAAAGGGCTTGAGCATGTTTATAAGATTGTGAGTTACTCCACCCATTGCCAATTGATTTTGGGTTGGAACCTCATCTGAACTTATATACATGACTATCAGAGTAAAGTTGCTCAATCTTGATTTGCCATAGTCCCAAATTGATAAAATTCAATGAATATGATAGGTGAGTATTGTCCTACATTGACGAAATTAAAGGGCTTGAACATGTATATAAACTTGTATTAATTAAACATCTGTTCATTTTATTCTAGTCCGAGATCACAAATATTAATGCAAAGATTCGGGGAAAAGTCTTAGAAATTATTCACCCTCTAACTTGAATCTAATGTCACTTTCAGTTGCGATATGTAGTGCTGAACATCGTCGTAGGTAGTATACTAGAAACTAGGCTACATGTTTAAGTTGGTATAAATACTTTTATGATAGACATGTATTGTTTGTGACAGAAAATATGGCTAGATATTAATAGATCTTGGCTTTCATCAAGCCTCAACCGAATTCATGTGAGTCCCTTCTCTCTCTATTTCATGTTAGCTCATTGGGCAGAAAAGAAGGGTCAATGCAAATACAATAACAACCCCTATTATGGGTCTGTTTGCACGAGGGATCGATGCAAGCGACGTTACACTTCTACGAATATTACTACCTATAAGGAGACTGATTCCAAGAGGTCTACAAAAACTTCTAGGATTGCATTAGAATTTTTGTTTTGTTTGGGCCTTTCAAACATCAAGATGGAAGAAGGGCATATAAGTGTCAAATTTACAGGGGCATATAAGTGTCAACTCATATATTTGCGCAAAAATTTCGTATGTTGTCATGAAATTAAATTAGTTACCTGAATTCCATAGCCTTTTGGATTTCAGGATTGTTACCAAATGGCAATTTTGAGATGGGACCTAAAAGATCAGACATGAAGGGTACAGTGCTAACCAACCCCCATGCAATTCCAAAGTGGGAGATATCTGGGTTTGTGGAGTACATAAAATCGGGTCAAAAGCAAGGGGACATGCTACTAGTAGTGCCCGAGGGGGCCTTTGCAGTGAGGCTAGGCAATGAGGCCTCAATCAAGCAAAAGGTGAAGGTCGTCAAGGGGATGTACTACTCCCTAACCTTCAGCTAGCGCAGCTCGGACTTGTGCCCAAGAGGAGAGGCTCAATGTATCAGTCGCAGGCGACTGGGGTGTCCTACCCATGCAAACCCTCTACAGCAGCAGCGGGTGGGACTCATACGGGTGGGCATTCAGAGCCTTGTATGACGTGGTTGAGATCGTGATTCATAACCCTGGTATTGAGGAGGACCCTGCTTGCGGGCCACTTGTTGACTCTGTGGCCATGCGAGCTCTCTACCCTACCAGACCAACTCGTGGTACGTCCTGTATGTATCCGTTCTATATTAGTATTAATAAGTTTACATTATTGGTAAAGACATGATCTGCCAAATGTTATTGCATGGATACACAAAATCGGGAAATCAATACATCACATTTTGATATATAAATTAAAACATTGATAAAATGATAGATAGGCCACTGATGGTCATGATTGATGAAGAAACCTAACTTCAAGGGAGCACATTAATTTGTCCAGGCAAGGTGAGTTATTAAGCCACATGCGGGTGCCTAGTCTCTAGGCCCTTTGCGGGCATAAAATAAACGGCTAATTTGCCGAAAATTAATTCAATTTTTTGCACGTCCAACTTTTTCCTGAAATGGATCTTCATGTTGAAGCTAGAAAAGAAAACATCATACTTTTTTTCTAAGGGTGTGTTTGGTAGGGGGAAAAATCATTTTCCCAGAAAATCATTTTCCATGAAAAATATTTTCCCAAGGAAAATGATTTTTCACTTACATTTTCAGCTGTTTGGTAGAATGAAAAATCATTTTGTTTCTACTTCCTTTTTTGCTATTTGATAGAATAAACCCTCCGTCCTCACTTCATTTCTTTTTACCATCAACCCCCTTCCCTGCTCACTAATCTGACCCGACCCAGCCAACGAATTCTGTTTCTCTCTCCTCTTCAAAATCAAACCCAAAACATCAGTAAGAAATATACCTAGTAACAAACCCAACAAAAGAGAGAGACAACATTAATGAATCTCAATTTTTTCACTATTCCCAGGGATTACCCAGTTGACTTTAAGGGATATTAAATCCAGATTAAAGAAAATGATGAACGGGGAGACGATGAGTGTCCCAAATTGCGAAGTTCTTCAAAAGGGCAACTGTAACAAGATCAGAGAACTCAAGAAATAATTACAGAGATTAACGATGGAAATCATCGATGAATATGATGAACATGAAGAAGATGAGAAGAATGAGAGACAAAATGAGAATGAAAATAGAGTGATTCTAGGCACAACTAAAAGAAAATAGAACAAGAGACAAAATTGGGCAACGAAAATTGAGTTTGAAAAATTGTTTTCCCTACCTTTTCAAGGGAAAACAATTTCCTTCAAATGGGGTAAAATGATTTTCCCCTGAAAATGATTTTCCCCTCCTTGTTTTACCAAACAGCGTAAAACAGGAAAATCATTTTCCGGGAAAATGATTTCCCCCCCTACCAAACACACCCTAAGTATCATATTGATTTCACATTATATAAAATGTAGTCAACTAATCGAATCAATCCAGATTTAAAACAATCTTAGCAATCATGCATCTCTTTTATTAGGAAAAAAAACTTATTTTATTTGGTAAATTTATATTTTATTCGCAAAGTCGGTTAAATCAGTAAAATAAAACTCTTATTGAGCACAGGGATGACAATAAAACTTGTATTCATTTAAAACCCGTAAAACCCGCCCTATTCAAAACCCAAACAGGTAGTGAAAATAGGTTTTAAATGGGTATGGGGCGGGTATTGAAAAACGAGTATGGGTATGGGTATGGGTGCAGGAATGGGTATAGCCCTCACCCGCTCCATATTCGTACCCTACCCATACCGGTTTTTATAATAGGAAACAAAATTGTTTTCGATTAATATTTTTCGGGTTTAAGTCTAATCCAAACTGTTCTAACAAAAAAATTAGTCAATAATGTATTTGATTTCACATTTCTAAACAATATATTCTCAAAATATCACAACTTTGCAATCTTATAATGATAAAAACATATGTCGTACTTGGATATGGGTTTCATATGGGTATTAATTTTCATTTTCTATGTGAATCAAAATAAAATCTGCAAAACCCGATGGGTATCGGTATGAGTTTTATATTTTAATACCCGATGGGTACGGGTATGGGTATGGGTACGATTTTCGAAAACGAGTATGAGTAAGGGTCCGGTTCAACCTGCCCTGTACTCGCCCCATTGCCATCCCTAATTGAGCATCCCATTGAGCCAAATTAGAACTTACATAGCTAGAATGTGAAACTGGATTTGAATGGTCATATCTTAGGTCTATAACATCTAGTTTTCTTATTGCACCCCATGTGTTGCTCAACTTGACAAGTTGACATTAAAATTGATTTGAAAAACTATCTTAACTAATTAATATTGATCGCATTTTTTGCACAAGTTATCAAGATAAACTTGTTGTACATTAGGAGTTTAGGACTACTCCTGATATATATGTTAATCTTCTATCAAAACTGGACAAACATAAACTAACTGGAAGATTCTTCTCGGACCAAGACCACCTTAGATATTGTTGGTTAATTGCAGCTAATTGTCTTTAGCAATTGCTAGTATTTAATCTCTGATTGCCCTCAGTAATAATTTGGAATGTATAAGTTTTTGTAGACAACGTGATAAAGAACGGGGATTTCGAAGAAGGACCCTACATCATCCCCAACACAACATGGGGAGTACTAATCCCACCCTTCATTGAAGACGACCACTCCCCACTCCCCGGCTGGATGATCGAATCCCTGAAAGCAGTTAAGTACGTCGACTCCGACCACTTCTCTGTTCCCTCCGGCAAGCGCGCGGTCGAGCTTGTCGCCGGAAAAGAAAGCGCCATCGCCCAAGTCGTCCGTACAGTCGCCGGAAAACGCTACTCTTTAACCTTCTCCGTCGGCGACGCCAACAACGCCTGCGCCGGAAACCTCGTCGTCGAGGCCTTCGCCGGAAAAGACACCCTCAAAGTACCCTATAACTCCGCCGGAAAAGGCGGGTTCAAAAGGGCTGTCCTCGGATTTGTAGCTACTGGGAATCGAACCCGGATTATGTTTTATAGCACTTTCTATACTATGAGGGGTGACGATTTCTCATCTCTTTGTGGCCCGGTTATCGATGATGTCCGCCTGCTTAGCATCCGAAATCCTTGAAGACGTAGAGTGCAAGAGATTGGGGGGGGGGGGGGGGAAGAGTTATAGGGGGAAATGAGGGTTATTTTCACGAGCACGAATGATCATGTAACATATATGTATTATTATCAGTAATACCATGTACCACTAAGGAATTTTAAATTGCACCACTTACGGAATGTGTTTTGGTGTTTGGAGGATCTGATATTAAGTTTGACGAGTTTAAAGTTGGTTTTAGATTCAAGTTTTTATAGTTATGTAATTAGAAATAATGAGGTATGACAATGGGAGATGGTACTACTCTTTTATGGTTGGTATTGAATGAATATGAAGTTTGCAATGTTTATTGTCTGTTCATTACAATGAATTTGGTAGAAGTATGGGTTTAAAGAGAGAAAATACAGACAGAAACTGAAGATGAATTCTGTATTTTCATTTTGATGATGATGAATACATCTATCTAGCTAGAAATTGTTTCTTCATATACAAGTGTGGTCCCCTAGCTAACTACGATAATCAGCTATGTAGAGATATCCCAACCAATATGTATACCATACTCTTGAGAGAATATACTCCCAAGTGTCACATTAGCAAATATATATTAAAAAATTAATATATGACAAATACACAAGTGAAAAATATGTACATGTGGACAATGAGAGCATGTGTTCGTGGGAGTAAATTAAAAATTTGCCTATCCCAACATATCTACAAACTACCTATCCTTCACATCCTCCCCTCTAGTGGGACTTGGGGAGGATCAACGAGTCCTAACTTAGAAACAAGGACCTTTTGTTGCTACTTTGCTAGCACTAAAGGCTTGGCGAAGATGTTGGCAGTTTGCAGCTGAGAGAAGAAACGTGTGGTATGAAGAAAGCCATCTTGGAGTTTATCGTGCACGTGATGGCAATCTTTATCTGAGTGCTTGGTATGATTATGAAAAACTTGGTTAGCGGAAATATATTGTGCGACTTTATTGTCACAAGTAAGAATGAGAGGATGGTGAACAGGTACTTTCAAGTCCTTAAGCAAACTAGACACCCAGACCAATTCTCCCATTGCTTCTGACATACGATACTCTGACTTTGCATGCGATTTGGAAGTAGTTTTTTTGCTTCTTTGCCTTTTAGGAAACTAGTATAAAGCACGGTAATTTATAAAATAAATAATAAGTTATTTACAAAAGACACACAGTTGCTATTATTATTTAGAAAAGAAGACACAAATAAGTTATTTTGTAAGTGCTGTTGCTATAAGTAGAAATAAATCTTCACCATAAAAATTTAATAAGCCTAGTTATTATAGTTAGAATTTTTTAGTATTATATATTTTTTTTATCCTTTTCTTTTATGAAATTTTTATATTTGAAAATATATCTATTCTGGCCTTTTGTTGGAAAATATGTCATCGAATTCTTCTTTAGACAACATATCTCTCTAAGGTTAGTGTTCCACTTAAATCATGAGTTGCAACGCAAATGAGTTGTTGTAGATTTATGACCATGGATTTAGTGATATTAGGTGATTTGAATTAAGCAAATTTTATTTTTTTTGGAAAAGGAGGACTGTGAAAATAGTGGGTGGATGGATTTAGAAAAGCAATAAAAATTATTATATATGGTAGTTGGTCTATTGATTTGAAGCTACTATCAATTTATGTAAGTTGTCCCCTCTCAGAAGGAAAGATAATGAGTTAGCAGAAAAGCGCATGTTAAGATATTCTAATTAAATCATGGATCATAATTAGTTGCAGCACATTATCCACAGAGTTCTAACTGTCTGACTGTCTGTTTAGTTAACCCATAATTTGAAAATTCAAAAATAGTATTTTCAAATTTGTTCATTCGATTAGTTAACCTAAAATGGAGTTATTTTATTTCTTGAAATCAGAAGGACCCATCAAAATCTCAATTAACCCATGATTTAGAAAAAACCTAAGAAATTAAAATTTTCTACAATCTTATCTTGTGATTTCTATCTTAAGTTAACTATATGACATCATTACTGATTTTGAACATTTGTCATGATTTATGAAAAAAACCTACAAATAGTATTCAAGAATGCATTACAATATTTCACTAAACAACAAAAACTGTTACATTGATTCAAGCATCAATTACAGTATTGAATGCATGTCATGATAAAAAAAAAAATATACAGAAACAGTATTCAATTATACATCGTGATTTCTAACTAAACAATGAAAATATTCAAGCATGCATTATAGTTTCGAACTGAACAATGGAAACATACAATTACATTGATTCAAACATGCATGTAGTATTGAACGTATGCGATGATTTTAAAGAGAAAACTAAAAAATTACATTTGTTAATGTTAGAGGCATACTTTGAAGTTGAATAAGTTAATCAAAATCGTTCTAAAGACTTTATAAATTAGGATCAAATTTTTAATATTAAACTCATCCCATATGTCCATTAATGCAGTTTGATCCTACTGCTAGGGTTCCTAACCCAATGAAATCCCCCAACACCCCCTCCATATTGTTCTAAACCCTAACCTGACCACCTCACTTAATTTCAAAAATAGCAAACCTTTTGAAGATATAGAGGACTTTACTCTTATCTACGTATGTGAAAAAGGAAGTCAAATTTTGTGGTTTCTTTTATATATCTTAACAGTAAATTTTGTAAATTATGAAAATCATATTATAATTTGTAGTATAGATATTTGAAATTTTTTAATTGATGTAAATAAATAGGTCACCAAACAATTTAGATACATGTGAAATAGTTTGCATTACTGTTTCCGTTAAAAACTTGAAACGTCAAGGAAGAGCATCAAATTATTAGAGTTTTTCTTATGAAAAAACAAAAATCCATAAATCAACAACATAAACAAAACATGAAAGAATCTAAACACAATTAAGTTACTGATACAATATAATATAATATAAGCAAAAAAAATTTAACCTAAGTCATAAATCGAACGGAAATAATTAAGAATATAAACGAATCAAACCAAACACCACCACTATTAATCAAGTCTGACAAAAACTACACCTAAAAAGTGAGATTACGAATTGTAGTAAGAAATCAATGATAGAGTCAATTAGTGAAAGATTAAATATCAAGAAAATAAAATTAAGCCGCATATAGGAGGGAATTACAACAAAAAAGTACAAAAATTTCAATCAAATACTATCAACCATTTTGGCACTACTAATTACAAAAGAAGAGGTCATTTGCTAACAAATTAACAAATTAATACAAATAAATATATGAGGAAGGGAACGATAATTATTATATATCCGGAGGTAAGGTAAAAAAGATCACTTTGACACACATGAACAATGAGCAAGATAGCAGAATTGATTTCAACTATGAGACGTATTCTAATATATAATTTCAACTATGAGTAAGAACTACTTGACTATTTACACTAATATTGAAGGTTCAAGAATGATATCTTTTTTATCTATAATTTTCATAGTTATTTATTACTAATTACTTCGTAATTCATATTTTCATAATTATGGGATTATTCTTTATTGGCATTTGACTTTATTATTCAAAATAATACTAAAGGTATAGCCACTCCATAATCTTTATTTCAACCATTACAGAATTATATTTCCCGAAATTATGCTTTCCTATGATCATTTCCTTAATTGTTAATGAATTTTTTCCACCATTATAGAATTATACATTCTGATATTATACTTCCCGGGATTAATCTTTTTCTACAATCTAGTTGTAATAAGGAGATAGAAGGAATTCAAAAGGTCTAAGAAGGATATTTTTCTTATAATTTTCATAATCAGTAATTACTGAATAATCATTCCTTTTAGAAAAAAATACTACATAATCCTCATTTCGATAATTATGGAATTATAATTCATAAGATTATACTTTCTTATGATTATTTTCTTATTAATGATTTTTTCCCTTACTACTATGTGAGAGATTTGAAAATTATAAATTAATTATTTTCAACAATCGGATGGTTGTGATGAGGAGAGAGAATGAATCCAAGGGTTCGAAATCTCTAATTAATGAGAATGCAAGAAAATTCCACATCATCACAACATTACTTTTATATATAGTATAGATGTGAGACTTTCCAAGGAAAACGCAATATCCAGTGAGTGATTTCCTACTAAAAGGGCATCGATCAATTCTACATCTTAGGGCCTGTTTCTTTCGTAGGTAAATTGGGTGGGTCAAAAGGGTGAAGTAGGTTGAAGTTAGAGTTGGATTGAGGTAGGTTGAAGTTGGTATTTTTTTTAGGTGAGTTGAAATAGGTTGAAGTAGGTTGAAATGGGTTGAAGTTGGTATATTTTTTATGTGGTAGGTTGAAATGGGTTAAAATAATGAGAACGTAATTAATGTGTGATAATTTATGAAGTTATCGAAATTTTGTGAAATTTTTTTTTATTATTTTTTAATTTTAATTTTTAATTTTTAGTTTTTAGTTTTTAATTTTTAATTTTTAATTTTTTTTGTTTTTACTTTTTTATATTTTTATTTTTTATTTTTTATTTTTTTAATTTCTTCTTTCTTCTTTCTTCTTTCTTCTTTCTTATTTTTTATTTCTTATTTT
>JACYFF010002017.1:12491707-12607186 GCA_017589665.1 Selenicereus undatus
TTTAATTTTTTTAAAAGTTTTTTTAAATTTTTTAAATTTTTTAAATTTTTTAAATTTTATTTTTACTTTTTAATTTTTAATTTTTAATTTTTAATTTTTTAATTTCTTATTTCTTATTTCTTATTTTTTATTTTATTTATTTTTTTTATTCTTAATTCTTTATTTTTAATTTTAATTTTTAATTTCCAATTTTTAAATTTTAATTTTTTAAATTTCTTATTTTATACTTTTTTATTTTATACTTTTTATTTCCTAATTTTTTGGTTATTTTTTAATTTGTAGTTTTTATGTGTTTTTTTTATGTTTTATGTTTTATTTTTTTATTTTTATTTTTAATTTTTAGTTTTTTTAATGGAATTAATTTTGTGTATGAAAAGTTATAAAATTTGTAGTTTCCGAATTTTTTAATTTAAAAGTTTCTAAAATTTAAATTTTTTGAAGTTTGGAATTTTTTTAATTTGGCAAATTTTTTATCTTTTTTCTTTTTTAAATTTTGAAATTTGTAAGTTCCTTAAATTTTATTTTCGTCATTTTCTTAATTTTCGGTTTTTTAATGTTTTAATTTTTTATTTTTGTAATTGTCAATTTTTTTATTTCCGTGCGTCCGGCCGTACGTTGATTCCATTTGAAGTGGAAAAACACAGAGCTTGCAAAAGTTGGAGTGAAATTCTTCCCTGTGCGTTGCCCAGTGAAGGCCGACCTCCAGTTGCCATTTTGGTGTGCTCAGTCCAGCCCTGACCGGCGCCGACCCAAAACGCAGCCGCCGCAGATGTCTCCGGGGGGAACCGCGGCCACAAACACCCACAGGCTCGCCACCAACAGGTCGCGTGACGCAAAGGTCGGTTAGGGTTTTGACAAGGGCTGCCGTTGCTTGGACGCTGCTACCACGGCTGATCGGCGGACGACAGAGGACCAGTCGGCGAAGTCTCCGGCCACTACCGGCACCACAGACCGCCACCGTGTCGCCACCACCACATGTAAACTGTAAGTTCGGTTGATACTGGTTTGAGTTCAAATCTGGATTTCGAAATTAGGGGTAGTTTAATTAGTTGTATTTGTATTCGTTTGTTCTGTAATGATACTCTGCACATATGATTGAACTGATTAGTGAATTGTTGAGCCAACTCCAACCATTGTTGTGATAAATCGGAGTCAGTGAATTGGGTTTTTTGGTCTGAGTTGCGTGGGGAATATTGTTGGAAAATGGGGCCTCAAACTTTGTGGTTTCAGTTCTGTGGTGGATTGGTCATGCTTGGTACTTGACTGTTGGAAGCCAAGGTGTCGAATTTTGTATTTTGAGTTGTGTGGTGGATTTGTCATGGTTGCTAGTTGGTTCCCAGTTGTTGTATGTTATGTTTCAATGGTTTGGTGTAGTGCTTGTTTATTAGCTGTTTTGTTGACTGAATGATTGGGTACACCAGCTTTGAATTTGTGATTTATGATTTGTTCTTGTGTGGTGTTGGGAATGTGATTTACAAAATTGACAGTGATGATCCATTATCGTTGTGTATGTGTTTTGTGGCCTAACCATGCAATGTTGATGGGTATAGCAAATTGAATGTGATGGCGGCTTCTGCGAAAAAATCTGCTAATTAGACAAACAGGGACGATGAGAAGTTATTGGATGTTCTGATTGAACAAAGAGCTCAAGGAGCAGTTAAGTTTGAGTGGAGTTTAGTGAGGGTGATGTTGAAAAATGAAGGGATTCATAGGGAGAACACCCAAATCAAAAACCGTTGTCATGATTTACGAAAGAAGTTGGCCGCTTGGGAATATCTTCTTGGCAGAACAGGGGTGGGTATTGATTCGACGACTGGGGTTGTGGATGTGCCCGACTCCGCTTGGGAAGAATTCCTCCAGGTAAATGGTGTGCACTTGCAGCAATTTTTTGATATTATGTAACATTGTTGTTGGGAATTGTAATTGTAAACATTGATTTGTATTATTGTGTGCAGAAATATGGTGGCAAGTATAAATCATTCCGAAAGAAGATGCCAACGAACTTGGAGAAGATGAAATCCGCATTCCACGGGAAGCACGCGACAGGGGGAAATGAGCTTTGCTCCTGGGATGGTTGGTTCCCCGAGCAACCAAACCCAACGGCCGAAGGGAAGGGCGATTGATTTCGTTGAACATGTCGCTGACAGTGACGAAACCAATGAGGATGGATCTGAGGACGATATGGAATGCGTTCGTGCGGAGGAAAGTCGATCTCCACCAAAGACTGATCACAGCTCTCGGAAGCGAAAAAGTGAAGGGGGGACCTCCAGCGTTGGCAAACGGCAAGCGCTTATGAGCTGGTCATCGAGAGAAGAGGAGGTCAACCAAGCCCTTACTTTTCTCCGCATGAGGGAGAAGGGAAAGCAACAACCATCCCTTACGAAGCAGGTGCAGGCACGCCTTAAGCAACATCCCGAAGTTTCTGCCATGGGAACAGATTTCATATGGAGTGTGATGGACTACATCATTCAAAAAAAGGAAGAAAGTCTTTTCTTGGATTTGATGATGAGTTTGTGGTTAGGTACATCAAGTCAAGAGGGTTTTGCATGTGATTGTGTAAGCGGATTGGAGTATGTATGCCTTTATGTTCTTGTGTGGTGTTATGTTTGGAGTTTCTGTGCGTTACGAGTAGGTAGTCATAGACATGATCCTTACTTTGGTTTGGATGACGTTGTTGTTGTCTTTGCATTTTCTGTTATTGTTGTATGTGTACTTGATTTATTGTTGTATGTAGAGAAACAAGACGTTATGTGGCAAGTATTATGTTCTTGTGTTTCAACTCGCTTATTGTTGTGTGCTGATATGATGTAGAATGGATGAGGATGATTGTAAAATGGATGTGGCGGATTGTACGATGGATGAGGTGGAAGACCAAGCTATTGATACTATTATTGGTTACACCCTATAACGTTATCTTGCGGACCGACCTCGCTCCACGTTCAAAGAGAGGCTGCCAAGAGCAATTGGTGGGGAGAGTGGGGCGCAGTACATACATAGATTGTTGAGCGGGAATCGTCTAGACTTGTGTCGTAAAGTTCTTCGCCTCGAAAAAGATGCTTTCACACATCTGGTTAGGTTATTCATAGAGAGAGGTTTATTGGAAGAGGGTCGTTTTCTGAAAGCTGCCGAAATAGTTGCAATGGTGTTGTTTAGGTTGGCAAGATGGGCTAGCTATCGGGAGGTTGAAGATCGCTTTTAGCATTCCCCATCAACAATAGGCACATACCATAAGCAAGTACTCCACGGTCTAGTGCAGTTGTCTTCTGATATTGTTAGGCCGTGCGAAAGTCAGGATGAAGTGCCCACTGAAATTCTCCAGTAGAAAGGCTTCTATTGGCCATTTTTTAAGGTACGCTGTCAACCTTCGCACACACTTTAACATGTTCTCCTCATTCAACGTAAAGGTGAGAACACACTGAAGTTGTTATTTTGTGTTGTAGGACTGCATTGGGGCATTAGATGGGACGCATATTCAATGCGTAGTAGGAAATGATAGTGGCCAACGATTTTGAAATCGTAAAGGCTGAAAGACTTGGAACATTTTGTGTGTCGTTTCTTTTGACATGATGTTCACATATGTGAACGTTGGATGGGAAGGAAGCTCCCACGATCTACCTGTGTTGAAGGATAGTTTGAGTCAGCGTAAATTTCATTTCCCTCATCCTGAACCAGGTACTCAAATTTTCGTTGCCGTGTTTTTAAGTAATTTGATTAATTATATATCGAAATTCATGTGGTGTCTTTGTATTACGTACTGTAACAGGAAAATATTATTTGGTGGATTCTGCGTATCCAAATACGACAGGGTACTTGGCTCCTTATTCAGGGAAGAGTGTTCGCTACCACATTCCTGAATTCATAAGGGGTCGGCGATGCGGCCATTGGGCACAAGGCATTCAAGAAGAGTTTAACTATCGACATTCCTCTTTACGTGGAGTAGTGGAGCGAACATTTGGTGTTCTGAAGAACACTTGGAAGATTTTGGATGACAGGATGCCTCAAATGAGTTTAGAATCACAAATACAAATTGTTATTGCAGCATGTACACTCCACAATTTCATCCGTCTTGATGAGAAGGGGATGCAAATCTCACCAAGGTTGTTCTGCGCTGCTCCAACGCCAGCTATTAACCTATTTGATCAAGATGGTAAGAATGCCATGAAAGAAATTAGGAATCAAATAGCGAATGAAATTTGGGCTTCTCATTCCACCAGAAATTAAATGCTTGTGAAGGTAGTACTGACAGGTGCTCGTACGTTTGTGTTGCTTTATATGTGCGATGCGTTGATGTAAGCATTTCCATATGTATGTGCATTTCTTCATCGTTCAATCACGTTCGCAAATTGCAGTTACTTACTGATTGCCCAACGTAATTAATTTGCCACGTCACGTACAAAGTTACAAATAAATAACCGATAGTGTAAACAGTACGAACAATTCAAACAGACTATTAGAAAATTGTAAACCTGATTACAAAGCACCAACACAAACATACAAAATAACATCATAACCTGATTACGAAGCACCAACACAAATGTTTGTTAATTTTTATTTATTATTTCTTATTTTTTGATTTTTTGATTTTTTGATTTTGTACTTTTTATTTTTTATTTGTTATTTTTAATTTTTTTAATTCGTAATTCTTAATTTTCTTATTTTTTATTTTTTGGGCTTTTATATTCCAACAAAATAAAAAATAAAAATAAAAAAACAAGAAATAAGACATAAAGAAAAATCAAAACATCAACAAATAAGAAATACAAAATAAAAAAATTGAAAATTAAAATTAAAATGTAAAAAATAAAAACTAAAAAATAAGAAATAAGAAATAAGATATGAAAAAATAAAAACATAAACAACAAAAATATAAAAAAATAAAAAAATAAAAAAATGAAAGATAAAAATTAAACATTAAAAATAAAAAATATAAAATGAAAAATATAAAATAAAAAATAAAAAATAAGAAATAAGAATGAAGAAATAAAAACATAAAAGGCATAAAATCATAGAAAAATAAAAAAACCCTACAAATAAAATAAAAAATGAAAAATAAAAAGTAGAAAATGAATAATAAAAAGTAAAAAAAAAAAAATTACAAATGAAAAAATAAAAAATAAAAATAAAAAAATAAAAATTAAAAAATTAAAAAACAAAAACTAAAATAAAGTTAATTAAAAATAAAAAATAAAAATAGATAAATAAAAAATAAATAGTAAATAATAAAAAAACAAGAAATCATAAAAAATAAAAATACAAAATAAAAAATAAAAAATAAAAAAAAGAAATTTAAAAAAAGAAATTAAAAATAATGAAAAAGTAAGAAATTAAAAAATGATAGAAACTAAAAAACAAGAAAGAATAAAAAATAAAAAATAAGAAATAAGAAAAAAAAATGAAAAAATAAAAACATAAACAACATAAACAACCAAAAAATATAAAAAAAATAAACAAATAACAAAAATGAAAGATAAAACTAAAGATTAAAATAAAAAATAAAAATTGAAATATAAAAATTACAAAATAAAAATTAAGAAATAAGAAATGAAAAAATAAAAACATAAAAAAAATAAAACACAAAAATAAAAACATGAAATACAAAAACAAAAATCATAAAAAAATAAAAAATAAAAAATACAAAAGGAAAAAACATGAAAAAAATAAAAAATAAAAAATAAAAAGTAAACAACATACAAATAAAAAGAAAAAAGCAAAAAACTAAAAACAAAAAATAAAAAAAATAAAACACAAAAAATTTAAAATAAAAAAAAAAATAAAAAGATAAAAACTATAAAAAGCAACTAAAAAAATAAAAATAAAAAATAAACAAAATAAAAAATAAAAAATAGATAAATAAAAAAAATATATGAAAAATAAAAAATAAAAAAATAAGAAATTAAAAAAATTTAAAATCAAAATCAAAAATTAAAAATTAAAAAAAAGAAATTAAAAGAAAGAAACTAAAAAAATAAAAAATACAAAAAATGTAAAAACTAAAAAAAAAAGAATAAACAAAAATTCCACAAAATTTCGATAACTTCATAAATTTTCACACGTAAACAACAAAAAACCATAAAAAATTAAAAAAATAAAAAATAAAACATAAAACATAATAAAATAAAAAAATGAAAAATAAAAATTAAACACTAAAAATTGAAAATAAAAAATGAAAAATAAAAAATAAGAAATAAGAAATGAAAAAATAAAGACATAAAAATCATAAAATCATGGAAAGATAAAAAAACTAAAAATAAAATAAAAAATAAAAAGTGAAAAAAAAAAAAAAAAAAAAATTGAAAATTAAAAAATTAAAAAATAAAAATTAAAAAATTAAAGAATAAAAAATTAAAAATTAAAAAATGAAAAGCTAAAGATAAAAATAAAAATAAATAAAAAATAAAAAATAAAAAAATAAGAAATTAAAAAAATTAAAAATAAAAATTAGAAGGTAAAAATTAAAAAATAAGAAATTTAAAAAAATAAGAAATTAAAAAAATACAAAATAAAAAATAAAAAATAAAAAATATAAAAACTAAAAAATAAGAAAGAATAAAAAAAATTCCACAAAATTTCGATAACTTCATAAATTATCACACATGAATTACATTCTCATTATTTTAACCCAATTCAACTCACCACATAAAAAATATATACCAACTTCAGCGCACTTCAACCTACATCGATGCACTTCAATCTAGTTCAACCTATTTCAACTCAGTTAAAAAAAAATACCAACTTCAACCTACCTCAACCAACCTCAACCTACTTCAACCTACTTCACCCTTTTACCCACCCAATTTACTCACGAAAACAATCAGTCCTAAATCTCACATGATACTTTACAAATTATTAAAATTATGAAGGGGGTGCGTTGAAATTGGTTGAAATTGGTTGAAATATGTTGAAGTAAATTGAAGTAGGTAAATATGGATTGACCCACGAAAAGAACAGGCCCTTAGTAAAAAGTGAGAGAAAAAGAAGAATTTGCAGAATAAAAGAATAAAACAAACCTCTGTTAATGGTACTAGTACCTTTAAGGTGCATGAGAAGATGCTCCATATGAGGCTTCGAGGGCTGACTGAGGAACCGGCTAAGGTGCTGTAAAACTAATGTTAGGTCGAGTCAAACTGAGATAGAGCAACCTTCCAACCATCCTTCTAAACTGCTCAAGATGAGATAATAGTTCACTAGATTCAACAGTCAGGGAAACACCACTTGGAAGTGGGGAAGACACAGGCTTACAAGCCAGATAGCATGCATCAGTCAAAGAGTCTTGCATGTACTTTCTTTGGTTCAAAAGAGTACCACAAGAACACAATGCTATATCTATTCCCAAAAAAATACCGAGCAAGGCCAAGGTCCTTAATTGTGAAAGCTTTATTTGGCTCACCTTTAACCCAAGCAATGCCCCCTTCATCATTACCAAACACCAACATGTCATGCACATATACTAGAGCAGTTATAAAGTTGCTTTCTTATGACACGATAAATAGAGAATACTCTTATTTCGATTGACTAAACCCAATATTCTTCAGAAACTTTGTCAATTTAGCATTCCATTGGCAAGATGCTTGTTTTAACCCATAAAAAGACCTCTGTAACTTACAAACCTCTCCAGGAGGGATTCAAGGCCTTTCATAGGTAAACTATATATCTCCTCATCCTAATAACCATGGAGAAAGGCATTGTCTACACCGAGTTGATGTAAAGACTACTTTTGTATAGTAGCAAAAGCAATCAACATTCTAACTATAAGCAACTTAGCAATAGGAGAAAATGTGTGCTTATAGTCTTTGTGTTTGACTGGGTGAACCTTTGAACCAGAAACCTAGCCTTGTATTTGTCTACAGTACCATAAGTTTTATATTTAATGCCATTGAGAGCCTATAGCCTTCTTCCCTTGAGGCAATTTGTTACTTCCTAAGTGCCATTAGCTTCCAAAGCTGCCAATTCTTTTGTCGTTGCATCTTCCCACCTATGATGTCCCTTTGCTTGTTCATAAGTAGAGGGCTCATAAATAGCAAGCACATTTTGTAGAGAGGCAGTATATTCTGTTGTAAGGTGGGAGAAGTCTGATGCCCGATATACAGGATAAGTCAGAACTAAATAAGCATAATCTTATAGCAAAACAGGTGGCTTGATAGGTCTAGAGGACCTCCTAAGGGGAAGAGGAGAACTAGCAGGAGAAGTCCTTGAAACAGTATCATCAGAAAGTGATGGCGTATGTAAAGGGGTACGCTCAGATGAATTATACGAAGAAGAGGAGGCAGGCCCTGTATCAGCATGTAAGGCCCCTAATCCCTAACTACTTAATTAGCTTTATCTAAACTATTCTATTGCATGGTTGTAGTGGAAGTCTTAATGACTGGAGGCATTACCGAAATCCTAAGTCTGACAAGGCTATTTAACTACTACATGACCTCAACTAGGGTACTTTCAAATTTACCAATCCCATTAAACCAAAAGCTTTCAATTCAACTCCGAACTGTAACTTTAACTGTAACACATCTATAATATAGCTAGCTTACGCAACTCATAATTTCTCCTTAGGCATGCTTATTCAAAATATAACCCAGAATGACCTTTAAGCTATGTCAAGTCTTCATGCTATGCCAAAATCCATTATGAGCATCTGTTGGTGTCAAATTGCAAAGTCGTGAGCCTTTTTCCTACTTCTTACCACCTCCAGCTTGTTAGTGATAAGCCTGTCTGCTCATCCCTTACCTAAAATAGAAAACACAAAAATATTTTGAATAATGGGCCGAAGTCCAGTACGCTTATCCCCATATTGTGAAATGAACATTTAAAATAACTTGGTTGGGCACCTGCATTTCAACTTATGTTTGTTCGAAAACCGAAGAGGGAGAGAATATAAGTGAAACTGTTACTGGTTATTATCAGAAAGTCGAACCAAACTATTGAGCTCTTATATGTACTATGATCACTGAATAGGTGTACACCTGTCAGGCCGATCGAGAAGCCTGACCTGAGGCTGCACGAGTGAACTGAAGAGTATAAGTCCTGATAATTGAATATTGGTGGCAAAACATTGCTTGAAAACGATTCATGAAATACTTGTATAGTATGAGACTTTTTCGTTTATAAAACATGTGAGTTTTGAAGGGTACAAGTAGTAAATGTATCTGGATTCTTAAAATTCCTGTCCCCTTTTATAAAATAGTTGGTTCTAGCTGACAGCGATGAAAATGACCTTGTTTCTAATCCAAGTATGTATTTTGATGATTAGTGAAGTTTCAAATAATTTTATTAGTTATAAACATAATAAATAATTCGTAGTTCTCTTTGGCATTTTCCTTAATTAGTAATGCACTCGAATTGTTTATGTAAACCTACAAACGGGCTTTGATTTTCCATTTATACATATCTTCTTCTTAATACCTTGTTGATTATTATTATTAATGTTAGATTTACTCACACAAGGACACAAGAGGGGGGGGGGGGGTGAATTGTGTCTACCAGTTTTTTCGGTTTTCTCAAAACACTTGTCAGAACTGTTTAGAACGCGTGTTTGCAGTAAAACAGAAACAAGCATAATTGCGGAAACAGTAAATGGGACACAATATTTTTACGTGAAAAACCACCTTTGGCCCAACTGAGGTGTAAAAACCAGAACATACCACTATAGGATTTCAGCAACATTTTCACTAAACGGACCGAATTCGTTACACATGTAACACACGTAACTAGTCTACCCCGAGACCCTAGTTACATGAACACCACGTCCAACGTCTCCTAAGACTTGGACAATTTCTTGATTGAATGATGAAAAAAGAAATAGCAAGATACCTAACTTGAATGCTTCTAGACCAGCTGAATGTAAGGTACAATGCAATCCCTATTATGCCAATAATGAAGACTCGATTTAGCACTCTCTTTGAAGGTTTTTCTCACAGAAAATTATGACCCTCAAAGATAATTTTTGCACTTGGAAAACCCTTGAAAAACCTTGAGAAAGAATGAAGGAGAGAGCCACTTAAATAGCGGGATCTGTGCTTGCCGTGCAAGAAGGCAATCTCCCATATCTTTCCACAATCTTAGCCATTCCCTAAAACTAGGAGTTATCAAACCTCTTTAAAAGATATGCTTAAATATTTGGAAAATCTTTGGAAGATAGGATCAAATCTTTGGAAAATATTCTTCCTTAAGAGATAAGATTAAATCTCTTAATCAAGGAAGGAAATTGTTTTAGACTTAACTGAATTAAATTACTCCCATTTATTTCCCGAAAATCGTTAGTAAAAAAATATTGTAAAATCTTCAAATTCGTTTTTTGTCTTTGATGCCAGAACACCACAGACCTGACTTCTCATAACTATTTTGAGGCAGTGTTCTAAAATACTTAAAAATTATTCAAAGCAATGCTAAGTCAAGACCTTGTAATTGGCATATTAACAAGAATCTAAAAAATAAAACCAATACTAAGCCTAAGACTCTTGTTATCAGCTGAACTCCTTGCCTATGATTTTGATGTTCCATGTGATGCTCCATGCTTTGTGCTCAGAATTGAGGCAATGTTCTCAGACTTTTGTTATCAGCTGGGCTCCTTGTGCTTTTATCACCTTTGATGCTCCACGCTCATTCAAACCGCTCCAAGTATTTTTTGGATCCTGTCTCAACACATAACTCAAGCACAGCATATTGGCTGGTCCATTTGGATTGTTATTATCAAAACCTTACACATTAGTTAGGTCAACAATTTCCCCCTTTTTTTATGATGACAAACCAAATGACCGTAAGTCATCAAGGACAATTAACAGTGAGACAGGGCAAAAATACATTAGTGCCAAAATAGTTATCCACCCTCGCACTAGAGAGAAAACAAGAGTTAAGAGGTCAACTTAACCTAGGCAAACCAATCGAAACAAGGTCATACTCTTCTTCCCCTTTTTGACATCATCGAAAAGGGTGAGGAGGTCGGGAGGTGAAATCCAGTATGGATGTAATCACTACCAAAGCGGTAATGCGGAAAATAACAGCGACACAATCAAGTATATGGTACAGTAATGATATTGGCCATCCGAGTCACGCACAAACAAATAACACATGTAACAAGCAAAGTTATAGCATAAATGCATTAACCATCCTAGCCATGAACCATTAGTAGTCACATACATAACCGAGTGTTTGAAAAACAATGTTGGAAACAGGGGAAGGAACAGGTTTAGGTAGAGGAAGGTGGAAGAGGGAATTTGGCTGTGAGGGCAAGAAGGACACTCAGCAGATCCTCGTGACGTTTTGCATTGAGCGCCTTTTCCTCTGTAAGCGCTTGCTTTACTTCAGCTATTTCACCATTCAATGTGATCTGATCCTGTAACAGTGTATCAATGGTAGGAGCGCTGGATGTGGAGGCTTCACTCGGAACAGGTCCAAGAGGTGTTTGGAACCCCTGTTCTGAAGTTTCACTACCGCCTTTTGTTACTTTGAAACCACACCCAATCAATGTGCTGTTGCCAATCTCATCACTGACCTGAAAGTCTACTCTCTTCGGCAAGGGAATCCCAAGCTTCTCAAACGCTGACGTCAGTAAGAACCCATACCCCATGTCTTGATCTTGGGACGTGTTAGCAATTCGCCCAATATGGCTAATCATGATTGCGGGCAAGTTAATTTGCTCACCCCTATCCAACAAATCAGTGTAGCACATGTCCATGGAATCAGCAAGGTTGTGTCCCAGACCTCGGGGAACAACATTTTTAATCACAAACCAAAATAATAGTCGATGCAATGGCATCATTTCCCCTTTTCTCACAGACCGGGACACAGTCAGATAGGGTTTTTGGGCTAGCTTATGGGTTAATTCCAATAGCTATTCTTCACCTAAGATGCTCTTGTCCTCTCGCACATACATATCAAAACCTTTGGAGGACGCCCCAAACAACTCACTTAACTTCTTAGCATCAAACCGTAGGTCATGATCATTAACTGTGCTTGTCACCACTCCATTGGTGACAA
Organism: Selenicereus undatus; assembly: GCA_017589665.1. NCBI lineage: Eukaryota > Viridiplantae > Streptophyta > Magnoliopsida > Caryophyllales > Cactaceae > Selenicereus > Selenicereus undatus. The sequence continues at coordinate 12,503,678 of JACYFF010002017.1, forward strand.
CACAGTTCGCATAGAACTCAGCCAAGTTTGGAACCGAACACACTCTCTTAGTATCTGTGAACAAGTCCAACCACCCCTGGGCCTCTAAGTTTTCTAAGAACACTCCGAGCCCCTGTTCCTGAAAGTATGAGACCTTAACTACCTTCCCCCGAACCACAGATTTCTTGAGGAAATGCTCATATATCTCAGCAAGTGTCATGTTCTTCCTAACTTTCTTTTTCTTTGGTTCATCAGATTCTTCAACCAGTTCTGACACTTGTTTTGGGGCAGCCCGTTTTTGAGTAGGTTTCTTGAATGGAATTGGTTTGAGGGGTGTTTTAGTGGGTGTTTTGGATGATTTATAGGCCGCTTTGGTTGTGTTTGGGACTTGATTGGAGCAGTTCATTTGAGCTGCAAAATTTATTCATCGTCATCACTATCCTCAGCATCTTCAGCAACAAATTCATTATCAACATGCCTAACATCATAATCCTTTTACTCCCCGATTGATTCGGCCTCATCCCCCCTTAATCTGGACTCGACCACAACCGGGTCATACCCTACAATCTCCCAGCCCATAATTAGGTGCACCAAAGGTACCGTGTCAGGGTTCGAGTCTACTGGTCTTAAGTCCAAGCTCTTCAAGAACCCATAAATAAAGGGAGTAATCGAAAAAGAAGATGATGGAGTGTTTTCCATACCAATCGAGGCCGTTTGTGGGGATGAAGACGCCGATGATGTTCCCTTAGAACTCATCTCAATTTCGCCCCTTTTTCTTGATAGTTGGTCTCGTAGTGATCTTGGGTGAGAAGTCTTGAGTTTGGAGGATGCTTGAGGGCCACGAGTTCTTGCCATTGTGAGGATTTGTGGTGATTTGGAATTAGGGTTTTGAGGGGGTTTAAGGAAAGAGAGGGAAATCAGGTTCTTGGTAGAGAGAGAGAATGGTTTACATGCAGCACATCATTACACTAAGTATGGTATAAATTATAGGTTAGGTGTAATGAAAAGGAAATTTTGGTTCCCAAAAATCTTTTAATAATGCCACGTGGTTAGCACATAATACAAATAGTAGTCAGGTATGCTCCTAGAGCCTGTTCTTACTGTTAAAATTTCGGTGTCTCAGGACACTGAGGGCAATATCATTAGTCCTCAACGAGTGTGAGCATGTTACATTCCACACATATGCTAGTAAAAGGACAAAAATTGAATGCATCCATTGGAACAATTTATTTGGCCTAAATACCCTTAACTAGTCAATCATTGGGGTTAAACAAGCATGCTCAAGTCCTTTTAATCATACCCAATTCAAGTCTATTCCTCTCAAACTGCTCTCTACTCAGTGCCTTGGTAAAGAAGTCAGCAATTTGCTTATCAGTGGCACAAAAGTTCATTGAAATTAAGCCATTTTCAACATTGTATCTAAAAAAAAATGATGACGTATGTCAATATACTTAGTCCTTTTATGTTGACATGAGTTTTTGGCAATGTTAATTACACATGTGTTATCACAAAATATAGGAATGCATCATGTGTCAAGAAGAAAGTCCTTGAGTTGTTGCCTTATCCACAACGATTGAGCATAACAAGAAGCTGCCGCTACATACTCGGCTTCTGCTGTGGACATGGCAATGGAGTGTTGTTTCTTGGTTACCCAAGAGACCAAACAGGGTCTAAGAAAATGAGCCATACCTGAGGTGCTTTTTCTATCAACCAAGGATCTAGCATAAACTGCATCAACATACCCAATGAGTTGAAAATTGCACCCTCGAGGATACCATAAAGCTAAGTCCGAGGTCAACAGGTGCAAATGTTTCCTCATAATCGATCCCTTTTTCTTGGTTGTAACTCTGAACCACCAACCTGGCCTTGTTCCGAGTGACTGTTCTGAACTCATCCAGTTTGTTCTTGAACACTCACTTGGTGCCAATTATCAATCTGTCCTTAGGCCTTGGTTCAAGGTGCCAAACCTTATTCTTTTCGAACTGATGAAGCTCTTCTTGCACAGCAGTAACCCAGTCAGAATCTACAAGGGCTCCATAAACATTCTTTGGCTCAACGTTAGATAAAAAGCATAGAAGGCACATAAGTTTCTGAGTTTGGATCTAGATCACACCCCTGTATTAATGTTAGACATGATCTGGTCAAGGTGGTGCGAGTTTTGGTGCTTCTAGGGTCGTGGAATAAATGGATCCACAGATACACTTACCAATATATCCTGGGTACTTGGTGAAACAAGCACTGGAACTGTTTTGGTGCCTGTTCCCATATCAGTTCGGGAAGAATTGGGTTGAGTGGGTTGGTTCTATTCAGGTTCGGCAATGCTTCGCCCTGATTGGTTTGCTCCCTGCCCACCTTCGAAATTATCAGTTCCAGGACTTGGTTCACCTTCAGGAGCCTTGCCTTTGTCAACTATGGAGCTTTGAGTGGGCGAGAGGTCTTTTCTCACAAGATCAAGTTCAAACTCTTCATCTTGTGTATCATGCTCAATCAAGGAGTTAGTCTCATCAAACAATACATGCACACTTTCCTCAACACACAAGGTTCGTTTGTTCAAGACTTTGTAGGCCTTACTGTATGAGGAGTACCCTAAGAATATGGCTTCATCACTTCTAGGGTAGAACTTTCCCAAGGATTCCTTCTCATTATTGTGCACATAGCATTTGCAACCAAACACCCTCAAGTGTATAATATTGGGTTTTTGTCCCTTGAAAAGTTTATAAGGAGTCTTGTTAAGTATGGGTCTGATCATGCATCTATTAATAATGTAACATGATGTGTTCAATGCTTCTGCCCAAAAGTTTCTTGGAAGACCACTAGCGACCAGCATAGTCCTAGTCATGTCTGCTAGAGTATGAATTTTACGCTCTGCGACCCTGTTCTGTTGGGTTGTTCTGAGGGCAGAAAAATTATAATCAACATCGTGTTCATTACAATATTTAATAAAGCTAGAGTTTTCAAAATCTTTGCCATGGTCAGACCTAAGACTCATCAATGAGTGTCCTACTCGCTTTTCAACTTTCTTAAGAAGAACAAGAAACTTTTCAAATGATTCATCATTTGATCTTAAGAATAGAGTCCAAGTGAAATGAGAGTAATCATCCACTATAACAAATACATACCTCTTCCCTCCTCTACTTGTGATCCTCATAGGACCACACAAATCAACATGTAGTAGTTTAAGAGGTCAGGAAGTACTAACATAGTTGTTTGACTTGAAAGAAGTTCTAACTTGCTTTCCTCTAGCACAAGCATCGCACACCTTGTCATCATTGTACTTGATGGAAGGTAGTTCAACTACTAGGTCTTTGGAAACGAGTTTATTCAAAAGAGAAAGGCTTGCATGTCCTAGCCTCTTGTGCTAAAGCATAAAATCATTATCAAGAACACTCGAACAAGTCAAATGATTTTGGATAAGTGAAAGAACACAAGCTTTATACACATTGTTGTATCGCTTCCCCCTCAACACAACATCAATAGATTTGATATTGATAATCAAGCATTGATCCGAATAGAAACTCACGTGATTACCTCTATCACATAGTTCATACACACTTAGCAAATTATGTTGTAAACCGTCTACCAAATACACATTATCAATAGAGTGAGAGAGTGATTTACCTATCTTACCTACGCCGATAATTTTCCCAAATTTGCTGTTTCCAAATGCCACTCTCCCTCCATCAAAGGCTGTAAGTGAGAGGAAGTTTGATTTGTTTCCCGTTATGTGCCTTGAGCAACCACTATCCAAGAACCATAGTTGATTGCCTCCCCTCACTTTAGCCTGCAAAACAGCTAAGTGTTTGCCTTGGGAACCCAGATCCACTTGGGTCCAATTTTCTTTGACATGGAGGTTAAGTCATCTTTTCTAATCCATACTTGTTTAACACACAGTGAGTTTCTCTCCATGACTCTTTTTCTCAAAGGACAAGCATAGCAATAATGACCAGTTTTTCACAGCGAAAACAAATTATATTTTCCTAAAGTTCAACATATTTTTTGTTAACTGGTCTAGTGACAAGTCTATTCACAAATCCTAGTCCCCTTTTATTTCGGCTATGGTGAGTATTTAGCAAATTAAGCGCTACTGAGGAACTGTTCTAGTGCCTGTTCTGAACGAGGTCAGATTCGACCTTATGAGCATACGCTTCTGAGGAACTATTCCAGCATCTGTTCTGAAAGAGGTCAGATTCGGCCTTATGCGCCTTTTCAAGCAGTTGGTTATTTTTACTCACCAAGGATTCTACCTTAACTTTTAGGTCTAGGGACTCACTATTCAGCCTTGTAAGATTAGAGTTAAACTCTTTCTCTCTTGTGTTTATGAGGTCTTTAAGTGTGTTAAGATCTTTACATAGGGCAAGGGCCTCGTCTTCTGCCTTAAGTTTTTCACATTTGAGAACTTCATTGACATGTTCAAGTTCTAGTTTGTTCCGTTCAAGCATTCTAACATCTTTTTTCAATTCGGAACAAACATCTTTAAGTATACAATTTTCAGCAGTTATTGTCTTACATTCTTCCATCAATCTAAAAACTAATTTGTTAAGTTTCCTCTTGCTAAGATTACGTACCTCTTCCTTGAGTTGGGACAAACTCACGATCGAATCAGAATCTGAATTAGATTCTCTTCGGGCCATAAGAGCTACTGCTTCCTCTCCATCTTGAGAGTCCTCTTCTTCTTCTAAGGTATCGCCCTAGGTCGCCATCATTGCCTTGGTGAATCGTTTTTCAGTAGTAGTTAACTGTGCCTTTTTGCCTCTGGTTTGGACCTGTTCTGACCCCTGTTCTTCGTTTAGCAAGGGGCAATTCTTCACAACATGATCTTACCTTCCACACTTAAAGCATCCTGAGAACTGATCTCGATCGTCGTTCTTGGCCTTGCTAGTATTGCCATTCTTGTATTTGCTTTCGGCATTTTTAAAGAATTTTTTGAACTTTCGAGCTATCATGGCTACCCCTTCTTCATCAAAATCTAAGCTATCGCTTTCTCTAGCTTTTAGTGCCAGTCCTCGATCTTTCTTTACTTCTTCCTTCATATGGGAATTCCTTCTTAGTTTATACGTTTATAGGTTCCCAATAAGCTCATCCAAGGAAATCTCATTTATCTTCCTGGCTTCCTGGATAACAATGACTTTTGATTCCTATGATTGAGGTAAAATTCATAGGATCTTCCTTACCAACTCTTCAGTGGTAAAGGATTTTCCCAATGATTTTAACTCATTAGTGATATGGGTAAACCGAGTATACATGTCCATAACTGTCTCTTTATTGCTCATCTCGAATAGCTCAACTGGATTACTTGACTTGACTTGTTCCTTCGTGAGCTATCTAAAGAGCATTCCATATCTCCTTTGCGGATTCACACACTGAGATGCGAGCGTACTCGTCAGGTCCGAGTCCAAAATACAACAGTTTCTTGGCCTTGGCATTCTTCTCCATTTTCCTGAAGTCGTCTGAGTCAAATTCCTTCAACTCCTTAGGAACAGTCATCCCATCAGTTGTGACTTTCACTGGAATGTAAGGGCCATTCACAATGAGCATCCACAACTCATAATCCTCAACTTGGATATAGTTCTCCATTCGATTTTTCCACCAGTAGTAGTGCTATCCATTGAAATATGGAGGTCTGGTCACAGATTGATCTTTTAAGATTTCTTGTGGTGAACTCCTTCTTTCAGGATCTCTCAAGGTGTTAACCTAATTATGAGAACTCTGCTCTGATACCACTTGTTAGATTTACTGACACAAGGACACAAGAGGGGGGGGGGGGTGAATTGTGTCTACTAGTTTTTTCGGCTTTCTCAAAACACTCGTCAGAACTGTTTGGAACGCATGTTTGCAGTAAAGCAGAAACAAGTATAATTACGGAAACAGTAAAGCGGACACAATATTTTTACGTACAAAACCACCTCTAGCCCAACTGAGGTGTAAAAACCCCAACCTACCACTGTATGATTTAAGCAACATTTTCACTAAACGGGCCGAATTTGTTACACATGTAACACACGTAACTAGTCTACCCTGAGACCCTAGTTACACGGACACCACGTCCAACGTCTCCTAAGAGACCACGCCCAATGTCTCCTAAGACTTGGACAATTTCTTGATTCAATGATGGAAAAAGAAATAGCAAGACACCTTACTTGAATGCTTCTAGACAAGCTGAATGTAAGGTACAATACAATCCCTATTATGCCAATGATGAAGACTCGATTTAGCACTCTCTTTGAAGGTTTTTCTTACAGAAAATTCTGACTCTCAAAGATAATTTTTGCAGTTGAAAAACCCTTGAAAAATCTTGAGAAAGAATGAAGGAGAGAGCCACTTAAATAGCGGGATGTGTGCTTGCCGTGCAAGAAGGCAATCTCCCATATCTTTCCACAATCTTAGCCATTCCCTAAAACTAGGAGTTATCAAACCTCTTTAAAAGATATGCTTAAATATTTGAAAAGTCTTTGGAAGATAGGATCAAATCTTTGGAAAATATTCTTCCTTAAGAGATAAAATTAAATCTCTTCATCAAGGAAGGAAATTGTTTTAGACTTAACTTACTTAAATTACTCCCATTTATTTCCTGAAATCGTTAGTAAAAAAATATTGTAAAATCTTGAAATTCATTTTTTGTCTTTGACGTCAGAACACCACAGACCTGACTTCTCAGAACTGTTCTGAAGCAGTGTTCTGAAGTAGTTAAAAATATTTCAAAGCAAACGTTAAGTCAAGACCTTCTAATTGGCTTATTAACAAGAATCTAAAAAATAAAACCAATACTAAGCCTAAGACTCTTGTTATCGGCTGGACTCCTTGCACATGATTTTGATGTTCCATGCGATGCTCCATGCTCTGTGATCAGAACTGTTCTGAGGCAAGGTTCTCAGACTTTTGTTATCAGCTGGGCTTCTTGTGCATGTATCACCTTTGATGCTCCATACTTATTCGAACCGCTCCAAGTATTTTCGGATCCTGTCTCAACACACAACTCAAGCACAACATATTGGCTGGTCCATTTGGATTGTTATCATCAATACATTACACATTAGTTGGGTCAACAATTAATGATGTGACCATTGAATAGGTGTGTACTTGCTAATCCGATTGAGAAGCCTGACCTAAGGCAGCGCAGGTCAATTGAAGGTCATAAGCCCTGATACTTGAATACCGATGAGTCCACTTGATTATGTTGTAAAACAATGCTTGAAAATGATTCATTAAATACTTTTATATTATGAGATTTTTTTATTTATAAAAAAACATATAATTTTTTGAAGGGTACAGACAATAAACATCCTAGGATTCGGCTCATTTTTTGAAATATTTTTGTGTTTTCTGTTTTAATTAAGGAGTGAGCCGACAAACTTGTCACTAACAAGCTGGAGGTGGTAAGAAGTGGGAAAAAGGCTCATGACTTTGAAGTTTGACACCTCTAGACACTTATAATGGATTTTTGGCGTAACATGAATACTTGACAAAGCTTAAAGATCATTCAGGGTTATGTTGTGAATAAGCATGCTAAGAAGGAATTTTGAGTTGCGTAATCTAGCTATATTTTAGATGTGTTATAGTTAAAGTTATAATTCAAAGTTGACTTGAAAGCTTTTGATTTAATAGGATTGGTAAATGTGAAAGCACCCCAGCTAAGGTTGTATAGTGGTTAAATAGTCTTGTTTGACTTAGGGCCGCGGTAATGCATCTAGTTTTGCTATATTCTTACAATAGAATAATACGGGTGAAGGTAATTAAGTAGTTAGAAATTGGGGGAGGTTACAATGTAGGACATTCTGACTCATCTTCTACAGGGGCAGGATAAGAGGGAGTACATAGATGTGCTTTGGAGAAGAAGCTTAGAAGTAGACATATTGGGTGATTTGTATTGGAGAATATTCTTAAAAAACTTTACATCTCCACTGAGAAAGGTGGTTTGAGTATCTAAATCATATAATCTGTAAGCTTTTGTTGAGGATGATACCCAACGAACATGCATTTCCTACCTTTGCCACCAAACTTATTAGAAACTATAGTGTCAAGACTATAAGAAAGGCAAGCAACCACCTTTAGATGGGAATAATCAGGAAATCTACCATGAAGCACTTCATAAGGGGTTTTCCACTTCAAACTTACTGTGGATAATTCATTCACGAGATGAGTATAGCAAGTATGCAAATACCCCAAAATTTAGTAGCTAAATTGGCATGAATCCTAATGGCCCTAGCTATCTAAATAAGGTGTCTATGTTTTCTCTCAACCTTCCCATTTTGCTGAGGAGTTCTAGGAACACTCTTGTGATGTAAAATGCCAAGCTCCTTAAATAATTCACGACATTGAGATTATATAAATGCAGAGCCATTATCACTCCTAATGGTTTTGACAAAGTCACCAAATTAAGTATGAACATAGACAAAAAAATGCTTATATATAAAGACATTTGCAGTTTATTCTGAAGAAGAAAAGTTGAGGTATTCTAGGTACAGTCATCAAGTATAGTTAAGAAGTATTGAGGCCCATTCAGATCTATAGTCTTATAAGGCCCCCAAAGGTCCATATGGAGCAAATCAAAAGGCTTATTAGCTACGCTAGTACTTCTAGAAAATGGAATCCTATGAAACTTTGAACATACAATTATCTCAATCCAGATCATTACGCAGACATCTTACATGCATTAATATGTCTCAAAGTGGACAAACAATGCCTAGCCTAGTATGAAACAAATGAATAGCCGCATGCTTATTTCACCCTGAAACAACAGTAGCAGTCACATTGTTTGTTACGCTATACGCTGTAACAAGACCATCCCCCTTGACAAGCCCCGTCCTCCAGTTTGTATAAGCCATTAGCTTTGTGACCAACAACAGTAATAACCTTAGTAGTAAGGTCCTAAAAATAATAACCTTCCTTAGTAAACAAGGCCAACAAGTTGGAATTGTCTAACAATTTACCTACAGATAACAAATTGTATATGAAATCAGGAACATATAAGACATCTCTCAACAAGATTCCCGAATGCAATTTTATATCCCCCATCAATGTCACCTTTCTAATTCTCCCATAAGGTAATCCAATCAAAATAGGTTTCGACAATGTCCGCTTATTCAGAGATCTATCCAAGAGGACATACGATCTGAGGCTCCTGTATACATAATCCAACTAGTTTTGCCAAAACAATGATTAGACTCACTAAATTGTAAGAAATAGGAGCAAACAACTTCTTACCTGTAGTGTTTTGTGGCAAAATTAATAGAAACAAATTTTTTTGAAGAACTAACGCATTTTCCCTTAAGGGCCTTGAGAACTTCATTATAAAAAACTTGAATAAGATCAACACCCTTTATTCCCCAAGATTGCAAACAACTTTTCGAATGCAAGAGGATTATCCTGCACTAGTTCACCAGCAGATGATTATAATCTACTTGAGCCACCATCCTGCTGTTGGATTTTCCTTTATCACCTTCGTACCAATCAGGATACCTGTGAATCTTGAAGCATTGATCCATGGTGTGTCATTTGGTTTTGCCATGATTACAAAATTGATCAAATTTTTCCTCCTTGAAATCTTTTTTTCCTTAAAGACCAAAAGCCTTTCCATAGGGTTTGGTAACCACAAAGGCATCTGCATCATTTTTCACAACATTAACATCTGTAATCTAGCATTGCTTCTCAATCGGCAGAGGAACTCTGGAAAGAATTTGACCACGAGCTTGATCATAACTACATTTAGGCTCTTGAGGAGCTGCATAAGCTGATTTCTCCCTTTAAGTCCAGGAATCTTCTTTAGGAGATAACATTTGCAGCTCTTTATAGCACTACAAGCACATTAAGGCACATGCTCCACAAATTAAAGCTCATCCCAAAACCTTTTCATCTTGTTGAAATAAATAACAATCAAACTATTATCTTGCAAAAAATTTGTGATCTCATCTTTAAGCTGGTATATGCGAGGCTACTAAAAATCATCTTTTTCAGACGGATTTTTAGGCAGGAAAAGCAATATTTTCCGTCGGAAATTCCGGCCGACCGTGTTTGTTGCAATAAGGCTGATCAGGAATGCGTTCTGACGAAAATAGCAAGTCCATCGGACCGCTTCTCCGACAGAATTGGACGGCCGACTCCGTCGGATGCTGAAAGAAATTCGGGAAAAAATTTCCAAAAAAATATTTTTTGTTGCGGATTCCATTGGAACCAGCCAGATTCCGTCGGAATTTTAAAAAATAAAAAATATGGTACTGAACTATAAAAATATTTTTCAATGTATCTAATACACAATAAATTCTTATCATTGACGTCAAATTGATATTAGCATTAAATTATGATTCATTAATAAAAAATTATATTCTTTAACGACAAAGTACAAAATTGAGAACAAATTATCATCCTAACAAACTAACATCAACGTAACGAACGAACTATATAAACTATTAACTTTGCATAATTACATGCAAACTAATTATACAAGCTGTTAAATTCAACGTGTATACTTAATTAACTACAAATTTGTAAAAATTACACACGGGAAAACCTTCTTAAAAAGTCGACGACGAATGATGGTGAGAGGGAAGTGATGGCGGCAAGCGTTGGTGGGGCGATGACAAATGGCGGTGCTCAATCTCTTTCTCTATCTTTATCTATTTTATGAAATGAGCAACGAAAAAATGAAGCATGGGGCGAGTTTTCTAAGAGAATTTCTGACGGAATATGCCGTCAGAATTCCGACGGATTTTTCCATCAGAATATTCAAAAAATTTTGAATTTTCCCTCCATTCAACTTGGGTTAAAATTTATTTAATTTTTTTTTTAATTTTCGATGGAATTCCGGTGAAAAATAAGTCCGTTGGAATTCTAGCGGATTTTTTAAAATTCGTCGGAGATTTCGAGGGACCTATTTTTCACCGAAATATTCCGTGGGAATAAATTGAATTTTTAGTGGTGCTGTTTGTATGGCCAAATTGCTCTCCAATTTCTTGCCTGAGTTCTTGAGTAGTCTCAATATACATGAAGGCTTCTAAAATTTTAGGCACCAAAGAATTCAAAATCCAGCCGGTCACCATATTATCACACCTGATCCAACGCATCAAATACGGAGAAGTATCATTAGGACGAGTGCAAGATCTATCAATGAACCCTAATTTCGTCTTATTAACCAGGGCTCATGTAGCAAATTGACTTCAGTTTATAATTGCCTCAATCAAATTCTTTAGAGCTCAATTGCATCCCTGGATGACCTAAACTCGAAAAAAAAAAGTGGATCATTATAAGAATTGCGATTCAATCCAAAGGAAATGCTCTCTGATTGAATGCTCAGAATCTTTGAGTCCATTAGTGCAATAACAGAGACAATCGAAATTTTGAATCCATTAGTGCAATAATAGAGACAATCGAAAGCAATCGATGGTAAAAAGGAAGAAAGTTAGGGATTCAAGAACCATAAAGCAAGGATCAAATGCTCTGATACCATGTAAAAGCATGAGTTTGGAGAGAGAAAGCAGAGAGAGAAAGTGAAGAGGAATTCTGCATTTTTATTTTGATGATAATGAATAAAATTACATGGAAGATGTTTCTTGGTATACAAGTGTGGTGCCCAAGCTAAATAGGATAATTACCTGTATAGAGATATCCTAACATATCTACAAACTACCCATTCCTTCATAAATTTGTTTCTCTTTGTAAGGTTTTCCAGATAATCTATCACACATGGATGTGGGTCAGTTAATTAATAGAATTTTTGAAAATTGTTGCTGGAGATTTGGATTATATTTGTTCTCTATACTTCTCTTTACATCAAGAGAAATATAATGTGTTGTAAATTGCTTTGGAACTTGGAAGGAAGTAATCGAGAATTTAGTAATTGGGGATGAAGATAGGGTAATTAGAAGAATTGTAAAGTATGTACGCTATTTAAGCATAACATCCATGAATTGTTGAACTTCAAACAGTAAATACTTAAGGAGATTATTTCCCGATTATTAATAGGGTTAAACCCAAAAAATGCCAGAAGGTAAATACAAAACAACTGCTAAAATAGGAGTATACAGCTAGTAAAATGGATCAATAAATCTCTAAATGACATCATAACAGCTAACAGGAACTCGAAAAAGCCGCTGCTATCTCAATGAGCACTTGCTTAGCCACCTTAGAAATCCATTCACTTCTTACGTCAGAATTATTGCCTTTTAAGTTCCATCCTCATACTTGTTATAATCCTTCTAATGGCTGGAGTTTTATCCCCAATGACACAAACACCCAACTGCCTACCCAACTCTAAGCTCTCTCAGGCAATCTCTATAGGTGTAGGAGAGTCATGCCTGTCAATGTCTTGCACATTTTCTTTAGAGGTGGGACTCAAATGAGTAAATATCTTCATTGACACAACAGGGGCGCGAGTAGTAGAGCGCTCAGGCTCATCACCATTGTCTATGGAGGATCGGCTAAGAATGCAGTCTCTATAAGACAAGTTATAAGGCTTAGAGGGACGCTCAATCAAAAAGACAGAATTGAATTCCTAGCTTTAACCATCTTAATCTCGTTCACAGTTAGCTCTTTTTACTAGAGCATTTATGTATATTCTCATTCAATATATAGCCAGTTGAAGACGTAGCAACGTACAGACATTATTGGGGTTTCATTTTGCATTTTAAAGGTCTCCTAGGGACTGCTGCTAATATGATAGCCTTTGTATTTGCAAGCTATTAAGCTTGGCAGTGTGCTGAACATGGAGCAACAATTTGGCCTTATCAAGCCTTTTAGTCTTGTGGAAGTCAAGCAGGCTTTTATGTTAGTTTTGAGAGTACACAAACACAAGAGGGGGGCGGGGTGAATTGTGTTGCCAAATTTTCGCAGTTTTCTGGGAACAGGCTTAGGCTCTGTTTGGACAGGCTATTTGTAACACGCCCAGAAACTAAAATGCAGCGAAAATAAGTAGAAGAAAAAGGTGAACACAGGATTTTTACGTGGAAAACACCTCTAGCCCAACTGAGGTGAAAAACCACGACCTATCCCTGTAGGATTTTCACACAATTTCACTATACGGGGCTAAACACGTTACAAAGTAACTTTCACCGTTACAACTTGTAACACACACGTAACTGTCTTCCCCAAGACTAGTTACCCCACGTCCAATAGTCCCCTTGACTTGGACACACTCAACTCACTTTTAAACGAGAGAGAACAAGATGAACACCTTACTTTTGAATGGTTCCTATAAGCTAGTGTAAGGTACAATTAAGCTCCTAGTATGCCAATTTTGAAAGCTCAATTTTTGCACACACTTTGGTCGGTTTTCTCTCTAAAAATTTATCTCATAAAACTCTTGAAAGTTGCTGTGAAAAAACCGATGTTGAATGAGTTGTAGAAAGCAACCTTTTATAGAGAACTTTGAAAGGTAAGACGATTTATCTTCTCATATATTTTCTTTTTCAGATTTGGAAAACAAAATCCCTAAAGGAAATAGAGTCCTTTAGCTGCAAGTAGTGGAGTAACGAGGGTTGGAAAAAATTCCTTAACTGCTTGAGTAAGGCGGTGGTTCTCAGCCACAAGGACTCAATCCACTAGCCCATGATTTTCTCAACAAACTTATCAATTTGCCAAAAATTAGAGATTCTTTTTATTTCAAAAAGATCTTGCAAAACCCCTTAGTTAAGGATAATTGTTTGGGGTTAAAATACTTTGCAGAAAATCTTGTTTGCAAGTCTCAGAGACTTTAGCCCAAAAATCAGAGAGAGAATCGTGAAAAATCAGCTTTGCAGTTTTGGCTTGAAAACACCTTGAACACCTTGTTCTCAGAACTGTTTTGAGATAGTGTTCTGAAATTATTTTCAAAGAGAAAAACCACTTCAAAGTGAATGTTAAATCAAGACTTTCTAATTGGCATATTAACAAGAATCTAATGAAATAAAAACTATAGCAAAACAAAGACTCTTGTTCAATCAACCAGACATCTTGTTGAAACTTAGCTTGCTGCTCCAAACACTCCTAAGAGGTGTTCTTAAGGTTGTTCTGAAGTTCTGGAGAGTCTTTCCATCCAACTGATCTTAAGTACTTGTTCTTAAGACCTGTTCTTTGAGCATTGTTAACCAAGCAATTTCAAAGTATTCAATATTTGGAACCTGTTCAATCAACACACTCAAGTGTATATTACATTTGTGTTTGTTATAATCAAAATCGTACATTACATAAGGATAGGGTCAACAATTTCGCCCTTTTTGATGATGACAAACCAAATGACCATATTGACATAAAAGGCGAAAGCAAGTTAGTGCCAAACAGTCAAACCATAGAAGAGAAAAAGTTTTAAGAAGTCAACTTAAGCCAAGTCAAACCAAATCAACCATGATGGTCATGCCCATCTTCCCCCTTTGGATATCATCGAAAAAGGGTGGTCAGATCAAACAGGTGAAAACAGGGTGTTTGCAATCACCACCACTTGGGTAATGGAGGAAAAACAACCAGTGATACACTCAAGTATATGGTACGGTAATGATATTGGCCATCCGAGTCACGCACAAACAAAAAACAACAAGAAACAAGCAAGGCAGATCATGAAAATATAACCAACCAAGATTAGGATAACCACAATTTATCAGACTGTGCAAGACAAGCAGTTTAGAGCAGTGTTGAGAATAGGTTGAAAAACAAGGGAAGACAGAACAGGGAAGGGATCCGGGGGTAGGGCTGATTCAGGGAGGAGGAGAAGAGATTTTGGCGGTGAGGATGGAAAGAATCGATATTAGATCCTCATGGCGCTTGGCATTGAGAACCTTCTCCTCTGCAAGAGCAGCTTTAACCTCAGCGAGCTTGGTCTTCAACCGGGATTGATCCAGTAGCAAGGCATCAACAGAAGGCTCACTGGAGGAAGAACCAGGAACAGGGGGAAAGGGTGTTCTAGACACCTGTTCCGAAGCCACGTGGGCTCTTTTGACCAATTTGAACCCGCACCCCATTAGAGTGCTATTTCCTATTTCATCAACCATCTGCACCCCCACTTTTTTTTTTGAAGAGAAATCCCAAAGTGCTCAAACACAAGAGTTAGCAAGAAACCATACCCCAGATCATGTTCTCTTCAGGTGTTCGCAATCCTGGAGATATGGCGAATCATGATTGCTGGGAGATTAATTTGCTCTTCTCTATCCATAAGGTCAATAAAACATTGATCCATAGCATCCGCGAGATTGTTGCCTTTACCTCTAGGGATGATATTCTTAATAATGAACCAAAAGAGCAATTGATGAAGAGAAGTCATGTCACCTTGACGGACTGGGGGGTTTTCAACCTTGTGTACTGGCTCAGTGTTTGAGTTAATTGCAGCAGCTGAGCTGTCCCAAGCACGGTCTTGTCCGCCCGGACATACACATCGAAACCCTCAACAGGAACACCCAAAATTGCACCTAGATCTTTGGCATTGAATTTCAGTTTCTTCCTATTAACTTCACTTGCCACCACAACATTGGTGACATTGCAATTCGCATAAAAGTCGGCCAAATCTGGGACAGAATACCCCAGGCAGGTGTTTGCAAACAGTTCTAGCCACCCTTGAGCCCTGAGCTTGTCCAGGAACACCTCCAGGCCTTGTTCCTGAAAGTATGACATTTTCACAATTTTGCCCCGCACCACACTTCTTTGAAGAAATTGGGCCAATTTTGAAGTGGTGGGTGCTTCCTTCTTTGCCTTTTTGGAGCTGGGGAGAATCTTGGGTTTTTAGGGTTTTGGGTTTGCGAGGAAGAGATTGAGAGAGAGATTTTTCAGTGGCTGATGAGCGAAGTGTGCGGGCGAGGGAGCTAAAGATTCGACTGACTTTCACTGAAAACGAAGAGCATTAAGTCTCCCAGCCGTGCACGCTTCGGGGGAAAAAAAATTCTCAACAACTGAATTAACTACCTGATTTGTACACGTTTGACAAACAGTGGCCATGCTTGTTCTTGGTGCTTATTCCTGCGGTAAGTTGTTCGGTAACATAGGACAATAAGGGCAATATCATCAGACCTCAACGATTGTCAGCAGGTTGTAATCCACACATGTGCTAATTTTGACACAAAAGTTGATTGCATCCAATGAATCAAGATGTTTGACCTGAAAAACCTTTTAACTAGACAAGCATTGGGGGTTAATGGAGCATACTCAAGTTGTTTTAATTAGACCCAATTCCTGTCTGTTCTTCTCAAACTGTTCTCTATTCAGTGCCTTGGTAAAAATATCAGCAATTTGTTTATTAGTGGCACAATAATTCATTGAAACCAAGCCCTTTTCAACATTGTCTCTCAAAAAGTGATGACGAATGTCAATATGTTTAGTCCTTTTATGTTGACATGGGTTTTTGGAAATATTAATTGCACTTTTATTATCACAAAAAATGGGAATGCATCCCGTGTTAACACAAAAGTCTTTGAGTTGTTGCCTTATCCACAGCACTTGAGCACAGTAAGAAGCAGCTGCAACATATTTAGCTTCTACTGTGGACATGGCAATTGAGTGTTGTTTCTTGGTTGCCCAAGATACCAAACAGGGTCCAAGAAAATGAGCCATACCTGAGGTACTTTTTCTATCAACCAAAAAGCCTGCATAGTCAGCATCAGCATAACCAACAAGGTTAAAGTTGCATCCTCCAGGATACCATAAAGCCAGATCAGGTGTACTTTTTAAATATCTAAAGATCCGTTTAACAACCTTCAAATGAGATTCTTTAGGCTTAGACTGAAAACGGGCACACAAACCAACACTAAAAACAATGTCAGGTCTATTAGCAGTTAGGTAAAGAAGCGACCCTATCATGCCCCTATAATATTTGTCCTCGACTGAGGGAACTCCCATCATCCATTTCCAACCTGGTTGAAGGAGAAATGGGATTATCAATGGGCTTGGCCGATTCCATTCCAAATTGCTTAAGTAATTCATTGACATATTTTTGTTGATGTATCATGGTGCCGTTTGAAGTTTGTTTGATTTGCAAGCCTAAGGAAAACTTAAGCTCACCCATCATGCTCATTTCAAACTCACTCCTCATCTTTTTTGAAAACTCTTCACATAAATCATTGTGTGTTGCACCAAATATAATGTCATCGACATATACTTGAACAATCAACAAATGTTCCCCCTTAGATTTTAGAAACAAGGTATTATCAACCTTGCCTCTTCTAAAACTATTTTCCAATAAAAAGTTTGACAAGCATTCATACCAAGCTCTAAGAGCTTGTTTTAAACCATAAAGCGCTTTGTCAAGTTTAAAAACATGGTTAGGAAATTCTTTATTTTCAAAACTAGGGGGTTGCATCACATACACCTCTTCTTTAAGGTATCCGTTGAGGAATGCACTTTTGACATCCATCTGATATAACTTTATTTCCATGTGGGCTGCAAAGGCTACCAAAATGCGGATAGCCTTAATCCTTGCAACGGGTGCAAGGATTTCCTCATAATCAATGCCCTCTTCTTGGTTGTAGCCTTGAACCACCAGCCTGACCTTGTTCCTACTGACTGTCCCGAACTCATCAAGCTTGTTTCGGAACACCCACTTGGTGCCAATGATTGATCTATCCTCTGGCCGTGGTACAAGGTGCCACACCTTGTTCCTTTCAAACTAATGAAGCTCCTCTTGCATTGCCGTGATCCAATCTGAATCTGCAAGAGCTTCATTAACATTTTTTGGCTCAATATTAGAGAGAAAAGCATAAAAAGCACAGAAATTTTAAAGGTTGGATCTAGTTTGCACTCCTGTATTAATGTCAGACAGAATTTGATCAAGAGGGTGCGAACTTTGCTGCTTCCATGGTCGTGGAGTAGGTGGATCCACAGACACGCTTTCTACTCTAGCTAGAATACTCGACGAAACAGGTTCAGGAACTATTCCCGAGCCTGTTCTGGAGCCTGTTCCTGAGCCTGTTTTGGAGCATGTTTCCTGGCCTGTTCGAGAAGAATTAGGCTGGATTTGATCCAAACCAGGTTCAGCAGAGCTTCCCCCTGTCTGGTTAAGACCTTGCCCACCTTCCAAGGAAACAGCTCCAGGCCCTGATCCATCCTCAGGACTCTTACCTTTCTCATGTGTGAGCAACAAATCTTTTCTAGCAAGGCCCAGTTCGTAATCCTCTTCCTGTGCATCATTCTCAATTAGAGAGTTAGTTTCATCAAATAGCACATGCACACTTTCCTCAACACACAAGGTTCGCTTATTGAACACTTTGTATGCCTTACTGTGTGAGGAGTAACCAAGAAATATTGCCTCATCACTTCTTGGATCAAACTTTCCTAAAGCATCCTTCCCATTATTATGCACAAAACATTTACAGCCAAATACTCTCAAATGCATAATATTGGGTTTTCTTCCCTTGAGAACTTCATAAGGCGTTTTGTTAAGAATAGGTCTAATCATGCATCTATTTATAATGTAACACGATGTGTTCAAAGCTTCTGCCCAAAAGTTTCTAAAAAAACGACTAGCAATAAGTATTGTTCTAGTCATGTCTTCTAGAGTACGGTTTTTACGCTCTACCACCCCGTTCTGCTGGGGTGTTCTTGGGGCTGAAATGTTATGATCAACAACATGCTCATTACAATAGCCAATAAAGCTCGAATTTTCAAATTCTGTACCATGATCAGACCTAAGGCAAACCAATGAGTGTCCTACTCTTTTTTCAATCTTTTTAAGAAATGCAAGAAATTTTTCAAATGTTTCATCTTTAGAAGTCAAAAACAAGGTCCAAGTGAAACGAGAGTAGTCATCCACTACAACAAGCACATATCTCTTCCCACCTCTACTTGTGATCCTCATGGGGCCACACAAATCAACATGTAATAATTCGAGAGGTCGGGTAGTGCTAACACAATTTTTAGATTTAAAAGAATTTCTGACTTCTTTGCCTTTGGCACATGCATCACATACCTTGTCATCATTGAATTTGATGGAAGGTAAGCCAACCACTAAGTCTTTGGTTACAAGTTTATTCAAAAGCAAGTGGCTTGCATGACCTAGTCTTTTGTGCCAAAGCATAACATCATTATTTAAGGCACTCAAACAAGTCAAATTATTTTGGGAAAGAGTAGAAATACACACTTTATAAACATTTTTGTGTCGCTTCCCCCTTAACACAACATCTCCTGTGTTCATATTAACAACCAAGCAACGTGTTGGAGAGAACACTACTAGGTTGTCTTTGTCACACAGTTGGGACACACTTAGTAAGTTGTGTTTTAATCCATCCACAAAATAAACATTCTCAATTGAATGGGAGAGTGACTCACCTATCTTACCCATACCGACAATTGTCCCGGATTTGCCATTTTCAAATGCCACACTCCCTCCTTCTAAAGCTGTAAGTGAGAGAAAATTGGATTTTTCACCAGTCATATGCCTCGAACACCCACTATCAACATACCACAGCTGCTTGTTCCCTAGGTTGTTCCCCGAGCTGTTTACTGGGTTGTTTGCTGGGTTGTTTTCTCTCACTTCAGCCTGCAAAACAAATCAAAGGTTAGTTTTGGGAACCTAGATCCACTTGGGTCCCATTCCTTTAGACGTACACATCTCATCTTTCCTAACCCATATTTGTCTTACATAAACTGTGTTTCTTTCAATGGCATACTTTCTCGAAGGACAAGTGTAACGGTAATGACCCGTTTTACCACAGTGATAACATACAATATTCTCAGATAATCCTACGTATTTTCTATTCACTGGGTAGGTCATCCGCTTAGGCACAAAACCTAGTCCTCTTCTGTTTCGACTGTGATGTGTGTTTAACCATTCAAGCGCTCTTGAGGACCTGTTCCAGAGCTTGTTTGTAGCAAGGTCTGATTCCATTTGTTTTATTTTCTCAAGCAAGTTTTTGTTTTCTCCGAGCAAGGATTCGACCTTTCCTTTTAAGTCAAGGGATTCCTTTTCCAGCTCAGTTAGATTAATGGAACAAGTCTCTTCTTTCATGAGTAGGGTCTCTTTAAGCACATTAATGTTTTCATGTAAGGCAAGTGTCGCAAGTGTCTCTTTGTCAACTTCAAGCTTTTCCATTTTGAGAGTTTCATTTTCAAGTTCTAGGTCTCGAACATCCCTTTTTAACTCAGCACATATATCCATTATAGTGTACACCAATTCTTCAAGGGTTGATTTATTGAGACCACATACCTTGTTCTTGAGTTGAGTTAGACTGTTTGTTGATTCATCATCTGAATTAGTGTCACTTCTTGCCAAAGGTGCTATATTAGCTTCCTCGGCTTCAGACCCTTCCTCATCCTCGCTTGAATCACCCCAGGTCGCTAGCATAGCTTTTGAGAATCGTTTCGCTGAGCTGCGTACACCCTGTTTCCTGCCCTGTTTTCTAGGGTTTTCGGGTTCTTGTTCTTCCTTAAGCAGTGGGTAGTTTCTCACAATATGGTCTAACTTGCCACACTTGAAGCATCCGGAGAACTGTTCCCGAGAGGTGTTTCTGGCCTTGCCGAAGTCCTTCCGTTTGCTGTTTTCTTTAACTTTCTTGAAGAACTTCTTAAATTTTTGAGTTATCATGGAAATCTCCTCCTCATCAGAATCAGAATCATCTTCTAAGGCCTTTGGTGCAAGACCTCGATCTCTCTTTGTCTCATCTTTCTGCTGAGAATTTCTTCTAAGTTCATACGTTTGGAGATTGCCAATCAGCTCATCTAGGGTGATCTTGTTCATATCCTTAGCTTCTTGGATGGCCGTTACTTTCGCTTCCCAAGAATGAGGTAAAATTCTTAGGATCTTCCTCACCAATTCTTCGGTGGTGAAGGATTTTCCCAGGGATTTCAACTCATTCGTTATGTGAGTGAAACGAGTGTACATGTCCATCACAATTTCACGATCACCCATCTCAAACGGCTTATATTTTCTCATAAGCACTTCAATCCGGGATTGCTTTACCTGATTGGTCCCTTCGTGAGCTACTTGTAAAGCATCCCAGATTTCCTTGGCAGACTCACATTCAGTTATGCGAGTATATTCATCAGGACCTAGGCCAAAATATAGAAGTTTCTTGGCCTTGGCATTCTTCTCCATCATTTTGTAATCTTCAGCATTGGATTCTTTAGGCTCCTTGGGGATTGACTTTCCATCTTCAGTAGTTTTTTTAGGGATGAGTGGTCCATCCTTGATGAGCATCCACAACTCATAGTCCTCGGCTTGGATGTAGTTTTCCATCCTGTTTTTCCACCAACTGTAATGTTGGCCATTAAAGTATGGTGGTCGAGTTATGGATTGACCTTCAAGTATGCCTTGTGGTGTACTCATGTTTAGGATCTCTCAAGATGTTAATCTTTCTAATGAAAACCTGCTCTGATACCACTTGTTAGTTTTGAGAGTACACAAACACAAGGGGGGGGGATGAATTGTGTTGCCAAATTTTCGCAGTTTTCTGGGAACAGGCTTAGGCCCTGTTTGGACAGGCTGTTTGTAACACGCCCAGAAACTGAAATGCAGCGAAAATAAGTTGAAGAAAAAGGTGAACACAAGATTTTTAAGTGGAAAACACCTCTAGCCCAACTGAGGCGAAAAACCACAACCTACCCCTGTAGGATTTTCACACAATTTCACTATATGGGCTAAACACGTTACAAAGTAACTTTCACCGTTACAACTTGTAACACACACGTAACTGTCTTCCCCAAGACTAGTTACCCCACGTCCAATAGTCCCCTTGACTTGGACACACTCAACTCACTTTTAGACGAGAGAGAACAAGATGAACACCTTACTTTTGAATGGTTCCTATAAGCTAGTGTAAGGTACAATTAAGCTCCTAGTATGCCAATTTTGAAAGCTCAATTTTTGCACACTTTGGTCGATTTTCTCTCTGAAAATTTATCTCATAAAACTCTTGAAAGTTGCTGTGAAAAAACCGATGTTGAATGAGTTGTAGAAAGCAACCTTTTATAGAGAACTTTGAAAGGTAAGACGATTTATCTTCTCATATATTTTCTTTTTTAGATTTGGAAAACAAAATTCCTAAAGGAAATAGAGTCCTTTAGCTGCAAGTAGTGGAGTAACGAGGGTTGGAAAAAATTCCTTAACTGCTTGAGTAAGGCGGTGGTTCTCAGCCACAAGGACTCAATCCACTAGCCCATGATTTTCTCAACAAACTTATCCATTTGCCAAAAATTAGAGATTCTTTTTATTTCAAAAAAATCTTGCAAAACCCCTTAGTTAAGGATAATCGTTTGTGGTTAAAATACTCCACAGAAAATCTTGTTTGCAAGTCTCAGAGACGTTAGCCCAAAAATCAGAGAGAGAATCGTGAAAAATCAGCTTTGCAGTTTTGGCTTGAAAACACCTTGTTCTCATAACTGTTCTGAGACAGTGTTCTGAAATTATTTTCAAAGAGAAAAACCACTTCAAAGTGAATGTTAAATCAAGACTTTCTAATTGGCATATTAACAAGAATCTAATGAAATAAAAACCATAGCAAAACAAAGACTCTTGTTGAATCAACCAGACATCTTGTAGAAGCTTAGCTTGCTGCTCCAAACACTCCTAAGAGCTGTTCTCAAGGTTGTTCTGAAGTTCTCGAGAGTCTTTCCAGCCAACTGATCTTGAGTACCTGTTCTTAAGACCTGTTCTTTGAGCATTGTTAACCAAGCAATTTCAAAGTATTCAATATTTGGAACCTGTTCAATCAACACACTCAAGTATATATTACATTTGTGTTTGTTATCATCAAAACCTTACATTACATAAGGATAGGGTCAACATTTTATTTAGTATCAATATCCATAAAAGCCTTCGACCAGATGGGTATGGAGCACCTAAAGGATATTAATGAGGTTGTCTTGGATTTTTTGATGATTGTAGGATGCTCATGAAACTTAATGTTACCGTTTGACCATAATTCCTAAAATAACAAATCCATTGATGGCTGCTGAAATTAGGGTTATACTTATAACTTATATAAGTTGACTTCCAGATTCAGAGAATGCATTATGACTTGTGTCTTCACAACTGGTTAGTCAATTGATGTGAATGCTGAAGTTCATGTATCTATCTTGGGTGCTAGAGGGATTAAACAAGCGGATCTTATTTCCCCACTCATTTTTGTCATTATCGTGGAACATCTTACTACCGTACTCATATTTTAAAAAACTAAAATGGATTTAGATTTCAGACACTTTGCAAGAAAGTTAATCTTATTAACATTTATTTATTTGAACTTCTAATATTTTGTAAGGCTAATATGTCCTTTATAGAGTGTATAATGTTACGTTTTAGACATTTTTCTATGGTGACAATCCTTGCCGCTAACCAAAGCAAATCCTAAGTTTATGTTAATGGTGTGAAGGGAGATATCAAGAAGCAAATTATATAGAGAATTGGTTTTTACTAAAGGTTTATAACCTATCAACTACTAGGAATGCCTCTTTCTCTTGCTAAATGGAGCATTTCAAATTGTCTAACCACGGTGGAGAAAATTAGGTGCAAGTTATTAATTATTGCTACCTGGCATTTCTCATGTGTTTGCTAAGTTGCAAATCATCAACTCACTTTTATGTTTATTATTTCTTATTTGTGTAGATAAACTCTCTAAGAGGAATTGGGCCAAAGCACAGTAAGATCCCTAAGCAAGAGATTGACTGGGTCAATTAAGCCGCTCATACATTCGGTCAAAGCCCAAATAATTAGCTTAACTAAAACCATGGCCAAAAGGCCTTGGTGTTCCTTCTATCTGCATGGCTTGCGCTAAAGGAAGATATCTAGCAAAGATCTAAAATGGTTAGGAAATAAAATGTATATCTGTAACACCCCGAGTGTGCCTTAAAAGAATTTGAAGTGACTACCTATATTACAAAAAGCTGCACCTCTCTTTTCAGGAAGCCCACTCTTAAGAACTCCACAGTTAAGTGTGCTTACTGTGGAGAAATCTTATAATGGATGACCTCTTAGAAAGTTTCCTAGGTAGCATGTGAGCGAGGATGAAGCACGCCAGCAAGGCTTGTGGTGATTTGTGGGATTAGTCAACAATCCTTTGAGTCATTCTTGGTAATTGTCCGTGACCCAGGATGGGTCGAAGCGTTACAATATCTGAAAAGGTATGGAATCCTAGTTAAGTTACTTAAAGAAAAGCGCTCTAAACCTCTATATAAACAATTCATAGTTGGACTTAAAAAGTAAGCAAACATAGGTATACGTAGCAATATAGAGCTTATTTCTAGAATTTCCTTCTTGAATTGTTCTAATTTGATTATTGAGGCTCTTGAAAAGGAGAAATCCTCCCCTCGTTCAAGAGTTTCTCAAGGTCTTAAAAAAAAGCCCAAAAATTTATTTTGTTCTCAATCATTTGGTGTCATTTATGGTGACCTAGAATTGAGCATAATGCTACTTGAGTATGGTGCAAAGGGAAAAAGATGTTGGTATCTCTAAAGAACTAGGATCCCAAAGTTAGGACCTCTAGAAAATAGAATTATGTCATAAAAGTTGCCTCCGTTTAAGAAGATACAATCCCTCCTGGACGACTTCTATTGCCCATGCATACCCTAAGACATTGGATAAGTTGATTACTTAGAAGGTCCAGGAAGCAATAGCTCCCATTATGAGAAAGTTAGATGCTTTATTATTGGCACAACAAAAGCTACCAAGTGTTACCCCTGAGAGACCATTGGTAAAGGACAAGATAAGTACTTCCAAGGCGCACAAGGAGCTTTTCTCTGAGGATTAGAGGGTAGAGTTCCTCAGAACAAGATTTTCTACGGAATGCGGAGAAGTTAAAAAGACTTTAAGGGAGACCTTGAACCAGAAACAATTTGAGAAGGACAAATTCATGAAAAAGAAGCCTAGTCAAGATAGGTGTTACCATGGAAAAGAACTTGAGGAACACTCTTAGCAATTAAGTTCTACCTCTCTCAAAGTTGTATCATCCCTACAACATTCCTAAGAACCTGTTAGTAAAACCTACAACTAAGGCACCCTAATGGTAAACCACCCATAAATAGGGACACTTCTTGATTTTAAGATCTAGGATGTTGAACTTCCAAATAAATTCTAGGTATCTATGATAGGGCACCATGAGGGGACCACAGACCCTTAGGAGCACCTTGATAAGTTTATGACTCAAATTTATTTGTAACTATCTCCTTTAGAGGCAATGATGTGTAGATACATCCCAGCTATCCTGAAGGGAGTAGCTTAGGCCTAGTTTGATAGGATACCCCTAGGATCTATGAGGGAATATCTCTCCACTAATTTAAGAAGTTACTTTATTGGGAGCAAACTAATTTCAAAGTCAACAATATAATTGATGAAGCTGATGCAAAGAAAGAGGGTATTGCTAGCCAATTATGTGGAGAGATTCACTCAAGAGACACTCTTTATGGAAAATCCTAAAGCTAGATGTGGCCTAAGCATCTTTTACCAATGATGTTAGCATACTATAAGAACCATGACTCGGAACCCGAGGCTCGGTCCCTTACGGATGGTTAGATGTCTATAGAGTTAAGGTTGCATATATTTGGATCTCTTCAGATCATGTGAAAGTGGAACCTACACTGAAAGGTGGTGGTGTTGTCTAGGAGAGTTTTCTAAACCTAAGCAATTTGGGAATTAGACGAGGAACATGTTCTAACTCCTGACTGAAATAGTAGTCACTATTTAGACCAGGAGCCTAAACAAAGGCTCGAATTCAAGGAATCCGTATCGGCTTTGTGGCCAGAGCATGGTTCAGTTCCTTGGCCCAAACAATGATGAGCTATTTAGATCGGGAAGCTCATCTTGCATCTAAGAACCAAACCATGTTATGCACAAATTTAAAAAATTAATGTAGAAAAATATAATAAATAAGGAAAATGAATTTAATTGAACAAAGTCACCAATGATTTATTTTTTGAGGAAAAACTTACACAAATCAAACTCACTCTTTTTATCGAACCCAAAACTATAAGGACAACAAAGGGACAAGAGGTTCAATTCAAAGTGGTTTTCAAAAAGGCTAGGCAACCCTAAAGCTGGGACCATTTGACTGCTAAGCCTAAACCAGAGACTTAGATTTGGGGCATAAGGTAGGATATTATCATGGAGTTTAGTAAAATACCGCCTGTTATAGTTGATAACCTTTATTAATCAAGACGTGAAGTATAAGTTAATTTATACTAACATAAAAAACTGTATGCAAAATATTCAGACAAGCAACAATGTCTAGTATAAGGTTAAACAAAAGACAAGTAAAAGAGAGAATAAAAAATAGTTGTCGTGCATAGGCGCTAACCTAATTACCAATAATAAAATCTTTCAAAATATGAGTACAAAATTTGAGAAAAAATGTAGAAGAGAAGCTGGAATTTGTGTTATTGCCTGTAAATTAACACACCTAGCCTACTTGTGGAACCCAATGGGATTTTGTCAGTGTAATATTATTCACAAATTTTTGTATCTTGCCTAGTGTCTCTCTAAAATAGGTTTTCAAAGCTCTTTTCTCTTAATTGTTGGTATGTTCAACCTGTAGGGGTAGCTCCTTATTTATAGCGCCTGAAAAATAGTCTGGTTTGAATTTAAAAAAAAGCAAATATGATAAATTATCACTTAGTAAGATTTATCTCATCATTAGTCGGATCTATCATATAAAAATTTATCTGATCTTGTCACTTTAGACCGGTTTTGAATGTACCAAAAATTACACCTGGAACTCGACCCAATCTGATGGACTCCTAGGAAATTAGACAAGATCTTAGTCGACCAGGTCAAGATTGCACTTGGCTTTGGACTGGGTTCTGCTGTTGGACTTGACCTAACATTTTTATAAGTTTAAAGTTTGGTATATTTAGGAGGTAATTAAAAGTTCTATTCCTACTGGGCCTCCCAATATATATGCTGAGCCATAGGTTTTGTCATTGGGCATTTAAAAAAATCGAGACAAACTATAGGTGTGTAGAGTTAGCCCTCATTTTGATCGAACTTCTGTAAGGCGAAGGTTAAAGTAGGCAACATTTGTGCCTACCTGTTGAAGGTGATGATGCCTGGACTTGGTTATTGAAAGGCGTAAAGCTCGGTGCCCATTTACTTTCACCATAATAGAGGCTAATTATATGACGCTTGAACCTCATCATTGAGATTCTTGAAGTTTGGAATCCGACCACTTTCATTGTAACAGTGGCTGATGATGAGATGCTTGAACTTAGTCGCTAAGGGTCCAGGAGCTCGACACTCGCCCACGTTCACCATGATAGTGGTTGATGATGAAATATCCCATTGTGCCAGGAGCTAGTTTATTGTTGAAACATCCTATTGTGCTAGTAGCTAGTAGTTTTCCATTATACTAGAACTAGCAGTGCCTATTACACTGGGAACTAGTAGGGTTCTATCATGTCGGAAACCACCATATTATTGAAATATCCATTGTATGGGAGCTAGCAATGCCCTATTGTGTTGAGAGCAAATGTTGTCCCATTATGCTAGGAGCCAATAGCTTGAGACATTTGTGGTGTGGGTGCCCAAAGAATTGTAAAAAGATCCCTGAGAACTTGATAGCATATGAGCCTAAGGATCTGTAGCCAAATCCCTAGGAGCTTGGTGGCACAAAAACCTAGAGATATATAGCCCTGAGAACTTGGTGGCCAATCGCACATTGATGGTGAGATGCCTAATTTTTGAATCCGATTCGCCGTTAGTCGAAAGTTGGATGATGATGACAATGTCCTTTTATGCTAGGACAAAGAGGATGAGATATTTTTTTTATGGTTAGATCCTCCTAGACCTAGTTACCAATTAACATGAAATTGGATTGGTGTGCCTTATATGGAGATGAAGGTGATTTCTTCTTTCATTATAGTGATGAGAGTGTAGATCCCATTTTGATAGAGTCTAATTAAGGCAAAGGTCAAAGTATGAACGTCTTCTGAAACAACTGCAGCTGCACTATTAACCAGGATTGTGTGCCCTTTCTGTGAGTTGGGTTGATTTTTTGCCACATACTTCTTCAATCCAAGGTTCCCAAGTGTGAGAAGGGTGGGCAAGGCCAAATACCCATGTATAAGCACAAGTGTGCTTGTTAACCTCAGTGAAATTATGCATGTCTGTTGACT
Organism: Selenicereus undatus; assembly: GCA_017589665.1. Taxonomy (NCBI): domain Eukaryota; kingdom Viridiplantae; phylum Streptophyta; class Magnoliopsida; order Caryophyllales; family Cactaceae; genus Selenicereus; species Selenicereus undatus. The sequence continues at coordinate 12,531,632 of JACYFF010002017.1, forward strand.
ATGTAGACTTGATTGTACTGACTATATTGACATGGGATAAACTAATCTTGCATGCATTCAAGTAGAGGTCTAATGACGAGTTTAGGGTCCATTAGGTATGGCCTAATATGGGTGCTTGAAGAAGTCAGGGCTGTTAGGTATTGTAGGTTGAGTGGTGGAAGTTGGAAGACTGTTGGGTTAGCCCATCTCATGGGGTATTGTTTATTAGGGACAGAGAATCTTTCTTTTTAATGAAGGAGTAACCTTTAATTCTTTATTAAAGTGCTTTCATTTTAGAGAAAGATCTAGTCAAAAATCCTAGATGTGTCCAGATAGCATTGCCAAAATGCTTTTGCTGATGCTATTGGGAGCAGTGCCCAGTCAAGCAAAATGAATGTGATTATTCCTAGAATGGAGAATGTTTTCTATAAAGGAAACCCTAGGTGTGTAGGGAAATACAGGGGAGCCCCTTGTCTTGATGAACCCTACTTAGAGAGTCTGAAGATTGAAAATGAGTTTCCAATTCTTGAATTTACGATCATAAGTTAGGCAAAGAGTCATGAATTTCACAATGGAGGTGAGATTACAGGTTATGATGATAGGTAATATATTTTAGCGTCTTCTATATCCTCAAAAATAATTTGCAACTCTTGGGTACCATTTTTATACGAAAATAAGTTTCAGAGGACCTCTTTTTGAGCATGTATCTATGAATGCTTGCTATTTTAGGGACACTAATTTGCAGGGGTTGTTATACTATAAGGAATTGCTTTTAAAGGATTTTTTTTCAAATTTGACCCAAAACTCTCCACACTTTATATTTTTAATCCAAAATTGGGTAAAAAGAGCAAATACTCTAACTTTTGGGGTTTTGAGGAAACTACGCTTGTTTTAAGTTTTCAACTCCTTACAATGACTTTATTAGTATTAGTTCTCACAATCTACTATTTATATCATAAATATTATATTTTCAATGATTTTAGGCCCACCATGCTCAACATAATAATAAAACTTAATTAGGGAGTTTTAACTGGTACCTAAACTTAGTATGTGTTGGACTCTGGCATTCATCTAACTTCCAGTTTACAGACACTGTTAATCTCAACCATACCTTCCATAGATCAGGTATAGCGTAACTCCCTTTTGTTTCCTACCTTAGATAATAGTCATTAATCAAGTTTCTATGTTTTTAAGGATAGTGGAACCTTAATCAAGAAATTATAATATTTAAGGCATAAGGTTTGATCAAATAATGGTCTCTAGTAGGAAACTTTTTTTGTCGCAGGCCTATAATATTATGTAAAGATCTAAAGAGGAACTCAAATAGTTAAAATCATCAGAGATGCTTGCTCATAAAGAAATGTAGGTGTCCAATTTCTCTTTTTTGCTTAATATGCTCAGATATCTATGTCCCTTCACAACACTCAACTTCTCCTTGTATAAAGGAGATGAAATACATACGATGTCATAGTGGCTACAATACACACATTATTGTAAGATTCCTCAAATGGCTGTTAGTATATAGTAGTTTTATAAACAATGAAAAGATAGCACATAATGGTACAAAGCACTAACTACTGATAAGACTGGTCATCCATATGGAGATCCTATAAGCCTTCTTTTCCAATCATATCTTCAAGTATATCATTATCTAGATAATCATCAAAATCCTCATCAAGTTCAAGATGCTGTGGATCCATTTTTCAAATGAACCATGTAGATATATTTTTTCTTTCTCTATTAAGAGTTTTTGGAACCCAACATTAAAGAGATAATTGAAAACATCCTTACAAAACAACTCCTTCCACCTTTCTATGCCAGTAGAATTTACTATGATAAATAAAAATAGTGTTTCCACAACATATTAATATATTTCTTTCTTGTGTCAATGCCCATGTTGGATGATAAATGTTATAGAAAATCAATAGCTCTTAGTAAGGCAGGACCCATAACTATTTCTTATCATTCTGGAAACCATTCTTGTCATTGTTCATTAGGTTCATTTCGATCAGTTAATTATATAAGATAGTACTTAGGTTGCCCTTTATTTTCATACTCATTTATTGAACAATGTACTTCAATACATGGAATTCTGCTTTTAAGAGCCCTTATCAGTATATCAGGAGTTGTGCAAATCTAGTGGATTGGATTCTTTTAAACATGTACTTTTGAAACTTAGTCAAACTTAAAAAGAATGGACACTCTAGACTAAGAATTTCTATAAGGTAAGCTACGATCCCATATTCTCTAGCTTTCACGATGGAATCATTTATAAAAGTTGAATTTGTTGGAAATTTAATACCACCAACTCCAGAACTATGAGGGAAGAAGATCATAGTACTCTATAATTCCCAAATGTCATAGAAGTAATGGTTACAATAGTCGATGTAGCTTGCATATTAGTAATTAAGCCATTTTTTTTGAACATGAGTACTTATTTTTTTCTTGAATGTCACACGGGCACTGTAAATGATTTATTTGTAATTCTAGTAAGTTGAATCCCTGCATTATCAGATACGAAGAAGACAAAAACCCAAAGCGTGATCTACTATTTGCATAAAATTCCAAAACAAAGCTATTCCAGAAAGGGATACCCATATTAGTAGTAATGATATTTCGTTTTGAATTTCCAACTTTTTGGACAAGAGTTCTGCTCTAATAATTGTTTCATATCTTCAATCTTTTTAGAACAACTTCTGTTTTTTTAAAATATGCTTTTGCGTGATGACTCATCCAACTTTCATCTGTAGCTCCAAAAATTCTATTTCTTGCTTAACAATACCGCAATTGTTTTTGCCAAGGATAATACCATTATTAATGCATCATTTAGTAACTCCTAGAACATCAACTTTGTATATTGTTCAATAGGTTTTTTGAATTTTCCTGAAATTATATCTAGAAATCGTGCCGCCAGCCTCTTGATTGATTCCAATTAATCTTGAGTTAAATCAAATCCAAGCTTGTAGCCACTCTATGTAAGCCAAATTACTCACCCAAATTGATGAAAAAGGGATGATAATGATGATGAGGATAAATGAGTAACAAATGAGATTAATGGTGATGATGAAAGTGAACAGAAATTGAATCAGTTATGGCATATGAAGGAGCAAGGAAGAAGAAGCAGCAGTAGAAGGCATGGGTTCTGGTCTTCAACTTTACTGAACAGAGAACAAAGAGACTCAAAAAGGAAGAAAGAGGGGCATGAACTTTAGTTACGTGATCTACACGTGTGAGCTAAGTGAAGAAGACTGGCTGCAGTTGGGTTTAGGCACTGGGCCAAGCTAAAAGAAAAATTGAGGGGAGAGAATTGGGCTGGGCTAAAGAAAAGAAGGTGCCCATAAGAGAGAGTAAAGAAAGAGCTGAGAGGAAGAGGGCCTCGGGTCACGTGTGGGCCATTTGGAAGATAGGTCTGCGATGGAGAAGGAAGGGGGGAGAAGAAACTGGGCTCTGGGCAATGGACAAGCCAGTATGAGAGAGATAAGTAGGCAAAGGGTAAACTAGGGTAGGCCTGCACAGTGCTGAGAAGAAGGGGAGGCGGATGGGAGCATTGGATGGGGCAAGCGTTTCGACTCGTGAGTAGTGCCCGGAATTGAGCCATTGGGCTTCCCCCCCCCCCACCTTTTTCTTTTCTTTCATCTAGTCAAATTCCTTTTTCTTCCATCTCCTTTGGCCAACAATTTATTCATTCTCTTGAATTTTTATAATTCCTACAAAATAAACAAAAATAAATTAAAATTCTAATTTAATGCTTTATTTTGAGCAAATATTAGATAACAAAAGGGTACAAAATGACATAGTTTCAGGTTGAACATTACTCTTCAATTGAAAGATAGATTTGTATATGTCATATATTTTCATATTATAGGATGAACGCTATCTCCTTTTACCTCTTCATTTTCATTATCTGATGTGAACTCTTCTCCTTGAAGGTCTCTAAGACTAATTGAGCTACTTTTCATCATATAACTAGGATCTTTATAATTGCCTTCTTCATATTTGTCTTTCATGACTATCTCAATAATTCGTTTGTTGCTTTCTAATGCTAGATCTACTGCTTATTCCTTTCTTAGTTCAAAGTAGTCTAAGCATCCTAAAGTTTCAATCACCATGTTGTTCTTGTTGTTTTTGTATTATTTGGATAATGCGCTACTTCTCCTCATGCCTAACATTTACGACTATTCTTTTCATTCTTTCATGTAGGACAATAAGAAGCTTTTCTAAAAAAATGTATGCTTTTAGGGCTTTGCTTATTGTAATGCTTTTTCTTGTATTTTTCCTACTTTACTTATTAAAGCTCTTTTTCTTATAAAATTTTCTCTTCTTTCTCTTCTCATGTTCATCTCCGAATTGATGAGGAGTATCCACCAACAAGTTAGAAACTGTTTCTTCATTTTTTGTGTTTTTAGATATCAAGGCATTGATCATGAACCCACTTTCTTAAATAGGATATTCTTATTCTAAGGGTATCAATGACATATGTTTTTCAACCCATGCAATGTGCTTTTAATTGATTATGGAATTTATGGAATAATGTAATTTGTCATAAAACATACCAAGATCGATTTCATTATGCCCAATTCTGTAATTATATTTACTGAATTTTCCAATATGGTTTTCTAAATGCCTCATATCCCATAGCTCTATATTATTAATTTTCCTTTGTCATTCTCTAGTTTAGCTGTAATAAACTCAGTTCTGATTTCCTTACGTAATTTTTTTGAATGTAGTAGTTGGTGTTTCCATCACGCTTAATACATTTTTACCATCTTTGTCTAATAAGTCATATTAGTCAACTACAATTCTAAAAAAGTTATGTTCGATATAACTTAGAAAATTTCTAGCAGTCCACGTATTATTTAAGTTTAGAATACCATTCATCCCTCCCTTCTAATATTCAAATATTTCTTCTCTCTGATGAGCTCCATCAATATTTATAATGTAACCAGTTTGGCTAATGGCATAAGGTTAATTTCTTCAAATGATGTAGTTTTCTTTGGGATAAGCACAAGGGAAAAGTTGGTTGTGCAATCGGGTGGAACGTATCTGAGTCTCATAAAATGAGTATTTCTTCTAGATGATCCATCAAACTCTTTGAGTTTGGGATGATATTGTTAACTAAATTGGTTTTAAATTCACGATGTTGAGTTCTTCACCAATTTTATTAGTTTCACTTCTGGCCACCTTTTTTCATATTTTTTTATCCCATTTCTTTGCCTAACTTCTACTAAAGGAGTTACATCCAAATCTTCTAGTTTGATTAGGGTCATTTGTTTTTATATATTTTTCTTCTTATTGGATATTATTTCTCTTTATTATCTTTAGACAATACTCCTTGGTTATATACTATTGTATATGTGATCCTATTTAGCTCTTTTGGATTTTGCTCTTTATCGAATGTATCATGAAACTCTTCTACATTATACTACTTATATTCCTTCCACTTTTTCTTTAATAAGTTTTCTAACTTTTACAATGATTTTTCAGAGGGATTTTTTCTAGTTCTTCTTTGATTTTGATATCTTATGAAGGAAATGGATTCTTGTTATTTGGGTTCTTAAAAGAACATCTATGCTGTAACATAATACTAATACCTAGATTCGATTTACAACAATGTCTAACTTCGTTGAGGAATGAAAGATGGATTAATGATTAATGTCTTTTTACCTCCACAACATTTGCCCTAATTTTTTCGAGTTCTGTTTTTAACTCGAAATGATATCAATAATATGGTTTTATAAGGTCACATTAAAATGAATCCCTCTAGGGTGTGCATAATATGTGAATAATTTGGACGGTGGCCAAATAGATGATGATTTAAGAGTCAATTACAACTGATTAGCTTAAATATTACTAATTAACTTAATTAACCTAGTTATCTTTTGATCACATGGTTTTAATGCAAGTTAACATTGGGATATTAATAATACCAAAACAAGTGATACTACATGCACAAAATTTAAATTTTCAAAAGTAAATTTTAAAAAATTAGGGTAAAATAGGCAAATATGAAAAGTTCAGGGTGATAGATGTGCAATATGAATAGTGAACTATCCCTCAAAATAGTAACCATAGAATATGGGGCATTTTAAGTTTACTTGAGAACATAGTGCCCACAGAAATAACTTCCATAAAATAGAGGGTGTCTGTTAGCAATTATTCCCCTCAAAGAAACCAAGGTTTTATTTTCGTTCTCATTTTGCTTGCCATGCCTTTTCAGGTTTTTAGGCTAGCGACTTTTTATTTTCTGGAATTTTCTTTTCCGAAAACCGAAGAACTCCATTGAGATGTATCTTCATGGAAAAGAATGTTTGTGGTAGGACTTCAAAGTAGTTACCTACGTATCCAATATGGAATCAGGTTAATTGTATTTTGAGAATGGGAATATACAACCCAATGGATGGATGCCTCTAGGACTTTATAGGATAGTATAACACCCTGACCCCCTCCCAGGCCTGGACAGTTACCAGGAACGACTTCTAGGATCGTCGACTAGCCCCACATATCACCGCAAGTCTTTTCGACGTGCTTTATCCTCGCTCACATGTTGCGTAGGAAGCTTACTAGAAGGTCACCCATCATAATATTTCTCCATACCAAATATGCTTAACTGTGGAGTTCTTAAGAGTGGACTTCCTGAAAAGGAAGGTGCACCTTTGGTAATATAGATAGACGCATCAATTCCTATAAGCCACACAGGGGGTGTTACAATCTCCCCCACTTAAGAACTCCACAGTTAAGCGTGCTTGTTGTGGAGAAATCGTATGATGGGTAACCTCCTAGGAAATTTTCCATGCAGTGTGTAAACGAGGGCGAAGTACACCAAAAAGGCTTGTGGTGATTTGTTGAGCCAATTGACGATCCTTAAAACCATTCCTAGTAACTGTCCTGACCCTGGAAGAGGTCAGGACGTTACATGTAGGTTTAGGATCAAGGTTCCAAAGAGAAGGAATCGGCTTGAAGGATCAAACAACCTTTATGAAATCCCTTAGTGTGCATAGGTGGTGAGGTTAGTACGAATTAACAGTTCACCTTCCTCTTTTTTTTTTGTCTCTGTTACTTTCATTTTTTTTTTTCCTATTATTAATTTTTTTTCATTTTTTCATTTTTTTCTTTTCCTTTATGTGGGGATGGGACAAACATGTTATGAATTGATATATTTGGTCTAAAATTTTCTTTTGATTGATACTTTTCAGACTGATGTTATTCGTGATACCCTCCTCGTCCAGGGTTACATTGGATGTGGTTATGAAGGAAATAGACTCTTCAAAGGCTCAAATGGGTTCTAAGTGGTAACTTTTTGTGTTTGACAATGGAATCGATGTAGGTTACCAAAGAAGGCCTTATATTTTGAGCATGTCCTTCAAAGTTACATGACTTATTTTCTCTTGGAATCTTTTACTATTTTGGGTTAAGAGATTGAATCCTTCGCCTCCTTTTTAAAAAATTTCTCTCCATCTTCTTTTGCTTAACTTGCCTTTTTAGGTTTCAAAAGCTAGCCCCTCATTTTTTTCTTTTGATATCTTTTTTTTCTATTTCTTTTTTCTTCCATTTTTGATAGAACAGAAGCATTTGATACAAGACAAAGTGAGTGCAAATAAAAGAACAAATGGAGGAAACGACTATATCAATGACTCAAGGGTACATAAGACTTGGACTTATTATGGGGGTAAAAAAGCAAGTGACTCTATGACTGAATAGATAACTATACGCTAAGCATGACATAAGATTAGCATACATCATATCTAGCTTCAAGGCTTCTTGTGTAGAGGATCTTCTTCATAGCTTTGTCATAGTCCACACACATCCAAGTTATATAAGGATACACGAACTTGGGCTTGGGTTTATTATACTTCTTCTCTCTAGTGGTCTAAAATGGCTAGAATATTATCATGCAAATCAAGTGGGTTATTGTCACTATTAGTGGCTTAAGCAGCCTTGGGTAAGGAGGGTTGCCTTGACTTAAACATGTTTTCTAGCATATTCTTAAGGACCTAACAATCCTCTGTATTGTAAGCCTCATGCACAGTGATATTTACAATACTTGTTTGGGTCCCACCCTTTAGACTTCCATGTGTTCACCATCTCTGGTTTGCTTAATCAGAGATTGATCTTACCTTTAGAAAACAAACATTCTAGTGCTTGAGTATACATGGTTCTGATAAAGGTGTACTTGGCATAGTAGCCTAGAGATTGTTCCTCCTTACTTTTGGAATCATTGTCTTGTCCTCGTTCTAAATTTACCCTTCTTATTGTTAATAGCCTTTGTGAGCAATTTTCTAACCAACTCTTCTTCTATAAGCATGCTAACATTCCATAACGTTACGAAGTTTTCAAATGGCATGAACCTTAATTGTTGCATGTGTATATGCTGAAGATTCCTAATAAGTTACCTTACTTGATCAGCTTTTGAGGATTAGTCCTCCATATGCGTAGCCCTGGCCCTCTACCGAATGAGCAAGTCTAAAAAATTTACTTTCTTCCTACTTCATCAGCTCTAGATCCCTAAGTGTAATCAGTAGATTAACATAGTATGAGTCCTGATGTAAAAACTCCTTAGAAAGATGATCCTAGTTTGTGACATTTAGTCGGCCTATACCACTATGCTACCAGGTTGTATTCTTATCAAATGTCCAAGGAAAAATGAGATAGATAATATCCTTATGAACTCCTTTCAAAGTCATAGCATTGATGAAATCCTTATATGGTGGTTAGAGTTTTTAGTTCCGTGAAGCTTGATATCTAGTATGGTGAACTTCGGTGGTAATTTACCCTTTGTGATTGAAGTGAATTCCACATGATCAATGAACGGATTATTAAAAATTGATGACTCTTGGAGTAATTGCTTTATGCGATCTAATCTAGCATGTGGGGAATCTTTTTCCCTTTCTTTCCCTTTTCTTCTTGTCATTTTCTCCCCCTTTTTTGTCATTTTCTTATCTTGTTTGGAGAATCTCCCCATTGTGAAATTTGCCATCATTTTTCTTAAGAGGATCCTTGATAAGAATTTGAAGCATGATAGCCGTTAGATCCATCTTGTTTTCGTTTTCATCCGTTTTAGCTTGTATCTTTTCCAACATTTTTAGAACTCGGGTAATTTTACCATTACTTAACATTTGGATGGGAATCGGATTGGACTTTGAGTTTGACCTCACTAGAGCAACTTTCTCAGCCTCTTCGAGGGATAGGAATTGCTCGATTTGTGGATTTCTCTCATATACCTTCATAATCTTCCCTGTCTTGATCAATAAAATGGCAGTTTGGAGGAGTAAACTATAATAAAGGCAAATCATAGAAAGGAAAAGTTAACAATCTTGGCTACGAGCCGAGGCAAATGGTTAGTGACTTTGAGCAGGTGAACAAGAGAGGATGATTTTGCAGGCTTAAAGGTTTAGGTTAGGCTAGGAATAAATAGGGTCAAGATGCTTTATTTAGGTTGCTGGTTCTACATGAAATTAACCATTACCCTACACTGGGCTTTAGGTTCAGCTTGGATGGTCTAAGTCTACCTTGAATCAATCATAGGCCTACACTGGCCCTAAGTATAGCATTGGTTTGTGCAATGCCTGCAATCCCTAATTACCTAAATATCTGGATTTAGTAGCTTATCATTTATAATTGCAGTAGAAGTCCTTCGACTGAAGGCATTACCACTATCCTGAAATGGGCAAGGCTTCCTAGGAACTACACATCTACTTTGAATTACTCTTGCGTTCACTGAGTCTACAAACATTAGTAATAAGAAATTGCATTCATAAAGCTATTCATTTTACCATACAAATTACAACTTACTTAGAGGCTTCTCGGAGCCCTACATTAAGCAAACTCATCCAAAAGATCACACAAGCGACATATCTTCTTAACAACTTCTAGGCCTCATGCTAGCCTATAAATCATTGTGAACTTGTAAATAGCTAGCCATAGGCAAAAGTGTCAAAGCCTTCTTTTACTTCTTCCTATCCTCTGACAAGCCAAGGGGAGGGCTTTTCACTCATCCCTTATATAAAACAAATAACATAAAAATATTTTGAAAAGCGAGCCAAATCTTAGTATGTATATCCCTATGCTATAAAATAAACTTTGTATTCAAAATAGTTAGGCACTTGTATTTAAAATCATTTTAATTTGAAAATAAAGAGAGAGAATAGAATATGAATTGTTTTGCTGGTTATTATTTGGAAGTTGAACCCTGTTTATGTCTGAACGATAATTGAGATAGAAGCACACCTCTCAGGGTGATCGGGAAACCTAAGCTGAAGCTGTGTGGTTAAACTGAGTGGCACAAGCTCTAATACTTGATAACTAATGGGGGCTACTTAATTAGGTGACAAAACATTGTTTCAAACCGATTCATTGTTGTTGTTGTTGTCATTGTATGAATATTGTATGAAATTTATGTAATTTTAAAAAAATGTGAGTTTTCGAAGTGCACAGACAATAAATGTACCTGAGTTTTTTCTAAAATTTCTATCGCCTTTTTGTAAAATGTATGTTTATGGCTTAAAATGATGGAAAAGGCCTTGCTTTTGCTCCTAATGTATAATTCTATGGATAGGACAAGTTTAGATAATTTTATTAAGGGTGTGTTTGGTAGGGGGAAAAATTATTTTTCCTGAAAATCATTTTCCATGAAAAATATTTTGCCAAGAAAAAAGATTTTCCACTTACATTTTCAGCTGTTTGATAGAATGGAAAACTATTTTCTTTCCACTTCATTTTTTGCTATTTGATAGAATGAACCTCCCGTCCTCATGTCATTTCTTTTTAGTATCAACCCTCTTCTCTGCTCACTACTCTGACCTGACCCAACCAACGAATTCTATTTCTCTCTCCTCTTCAAAATCAAACCCAAAATATCACTAAGAAATATAACGAGTCATAAACCTAACAAAAGAGATAGTCAACAGTAATGAATCTCAGTTTTTTTACTATTCCCAAGGATTACCCAGTTGATTTTGAGTGATATTAAACTCATATTAAAGAAAATGACGAACGGGGAGACGATGGGTGTCTCAGATTGCGAAGTTCTTCAAAAGGGCAACAGTAACAAGGTCAGATAACTCAAGAAATAACTACATAGATTAACAATGGAAATCATCGATGAACATGATGAACATGAAGAAGAGGAGAAGAATGAGAAACAAAATGAGAGTGAAAATAGAGTGATTCTAGGTGCAATTAAAAGAAAATAGAATGAGATACAAAATTGGATAACAAAAATTGGGCTTGGAAAATCGTTTTCCCTACTTTTTCAAGGGAAAACAATTTCCTTCAAATGGAGTAAAATGATTTTCTTCTGAAAATGATTTTCCCCTCGTTTCACCAAACGGTGTAAAATGTGAAAATCATTTTTCGGGAAAATGATTTTTCTCCCTACCAAACACACCCTAAATTTTCAAGCTTAATAGGTAATTTATAGTTCCTTTGGTTCTTCTTTTAGCTGTTGATACACTGGCCATCCTTATTTAAACATAAATTAATTTTATTTCCCCCCTTTGTTTTATTCTTTCTTTCAGTACTGTCATTGACCTCTTCATTCATGGTGTTGATGTTATAGTTTTCATATAATATTATTCACCTCATTATTATTAATGTCGATGCTATTATCATAATCATCATTATGATTATTGCTATTATCGTCATCCTTATTATTGTTAAGGCTATTATCATTGCTATGACTATTGTTATTATTGTCATCATTATTATCATTATCATTATTATTACTATTATTATTGTCATTACCATTGTTATTATTACTTTCATTTCCATTGTTGTTATAATAATTATTAGAAGTAACATCATTGCTAGTTTAACAATTTATCCACCAATACAATTTTGGTTAACCAGTTGCGGTTCTAAACTTATTTTTGATTTTAAATACATGGTTGGGTCTAAATAGATGGTATTCATTTCCTTCATCTTTGTGACTCTTGAAATGCTTAAATGGTCATTAACACATCTCTAATCCCTTAAACTCATTACTTGAAGAAGATATAAGAATTAAGCTCACCTCAATTACACAACATCAACATCCAAACTTATATTCTCAAACCCATTCAATTTTTACATAATGACTCACTTCAACCCTCAAATTAATCTAAAGGCCTAATTAAGTATTTTTTTTTTTAAAAAATCCCCCAATTAATATTGGTCTTCTTCACTCCCATCTTCAACCTCAAGCTATACAACACTCATAATCATTATCATTTGCCAATATTTTCGCTAAATACCATCCATTTCTCTAACCTAAGCCATAAACTCATGCTAATTCTAATCTATCTCAAACACCCAAATTAATCCATTTCCCTTATTTAGTCTTGTCTTCAACCTTAAGTTTGTAATGCCCCCAATGCGCATGCATCATTGATTGTATATTCTTTAACTATTTCCTCAATTAGAATTGATAAACCTGATGGTTGGCGCATTGCCATCGTCCAAAAGGACAAGACTTTAAGTATGTGCACTAGATATAACATAGTTAAACATAGATTATAACCAAACACAATCAAGCATTACCAAAACTGTATACAAACATTTGCTAACTATCATCAGGTTTACACACCAGAATAGAGAAATTCTCTATAAAGTTTACAACTCCAACAACTGAATATCTCAAAATACAGTTGCTAACATATTCCTGAACTAACATTACTAGTAATCCATCCAGATTCCCTTGCTCACTTAGTCTCTTTAACTGGTTTGCTAGCATGAGGGCGATTCACTGAGTATTGGCCTAAAACAAAACATGGCAAACATTTCGAAATGTGAGCCGAAGCTCAGTACATGCATTCCTATATTGTTAAATGATCACTAAAAAATTGGTTGGGCTCGCTTTGCAATTCATTTTAATTTAAAACAGTGAATGAGATGAACGTAAAATTGCATTGCTAGTTATTATCTGGTAGTTAACCCCTTAGTAAGTGTTATGATCTATAGATAGATGTACACCTGCCAAGCCGATCTGGAGAGCTGGCCTAAGGCTGCGAGTAACTCGAGGGCGGGTGCCCTATAAATGATAACTGACAAGGTCACTAATTAGGTGATAAACTACTAAGTAAATTGATTAATTGAAATACTTATCAACTCATTGTAACTTTGATAAATACATTCTGATTTCTAAAGATACAGGCAGTGGACGTACTTGGAATGTTTAAATGCAATCTCACTGGATAATATTTATGCACAAAAGGGGAAAACGATAGATTAGGCCCCGATTCTATTTCACAAATGTTATTATAGGTATATGTAGTTAGTACACAACATGCACTCCCTCATAATTGGTAACTTTAATGGAAATTTATTAACTAAATGACACTCAGAACTTCAATAAATCAATTTAACGTCAGTTACACTAAAACAATTTCAAAACTAAATAAATTAAGGAAATTTAACTCGGGGTAAAATAATTTGGAGTAAAATAGACCAAAGTAAAATAATTGAGGTTATGATGGAAAGGCTTTAATGAATATGAATGGAATATGGGTTTTTGATATTTATGAAGTGGACAATAAAGGTTTAACGCCAAGGGGGCTGTAGTTAGATTCGGGAAAGCTCACATTACCCTAGCTTGGCCCGATAGACACCATTCTTGAGTCATTACTCTCCCCACTTCTTAGGTTTCGTTCACACACCCATTTAACTCGGCTTTCCAACCCAAGGAAGCTTCTAAACACAATCAAAGTTGTTGAACTTACTAAACTTTGTATTTTATTTGCAATATCCATAACTATTTAGAAACTTTTAATTAAACTCCTAAAATTTATAGTTTCCTTCTTTTCTGTCATAATCAAGCTAAATGCCCCTTTAAAGACCATTAAACTTTGTTTCCTTCCTCTAATTACCTTATTCTAGCCAAACACTCAAAAATTACATCAAGATCAACCTTATACATCTTTCAATATGTTTATTCACATAATCACTCAAAATGCCCTCATATTACTTGCATTAATAAACCAGACAACCTCTTTTGGTTACTTATGGGATTTTCTATAATCGCCTAATTTTGGCAAAACCCGCACAACATCATTTTCTAAGCTAATAGCATATCCAACCTCCAAATTCCATCTAATTCAATCCATACAACAAACTTGATTCCAAAATCAAACTCAATCACGCATTATAATAAAACCCTAGGTTATACTCAATTGAAATTTGCATACAAACTCATCCAAAATCACCTTACGCAACATCATATTCATTCCATATGCTACAGGTTATAAAATTGGAGCACAAAACCCAAAATCCATTAACTTTATGCACGAGGCTCACATGATCATGCATGGATTCAAACTTATATATGACTTACACACTTCCATACTCAACCAAACTCAGTAAAACATCAAACCAACACTTATTTTTATCAATATAACATGATCCTTAATCAAATCATTCATAAAAACCTAAAATTACAGAAGAATAAAGGCAGGGTTTTACCTCACTTAAGCATAAATACAGAGAGATGGAGTGGTGTTTGATGGTTGTGGGGGTTGTGCATAGTGGCTGGTGGTACCTGGGTTAGAGGGGGTGGCCGACGGCAGCCCTGGCTAGTGGAAGAAGGTGGCCCCAGCCACCAAAATTCAGCAGCAATAGTAGCCGAATTGGGGGGGGGGGAGTAGAACAGGAAGAAGAAAATATGTGGCTTGACTTGCTTGTAATTTTTCTTTTGAACTTATCTCACTTACTTGGCTGATATTTAAACTCCAAAAAGTGGCTTTTTGTTAATTATAATTAGGCACAAATAATGATAGTTATTAGCTAAATCAAGTGCATCAACTTTTTAGGCCTTAAATTAGGCTTAAAAGAATTGGGCTCAGGAAAGAAATAACACTTCGTTGTTCAAATTTTTGCATAGCTCAAAATTAAATTTTTTAGGATGTTATGGAAAATAAGTTATCGATTAATCATATTTATTGGGGCCTACTATCGATTCATCCAAAGTTTTACGGTAGTTAAAACCCGAATTGCAAAGTGGGACCCAAAATGAATTTTTCCAAAGCGGAATGATCGAAATGCGAGGAAATTAATGACATGACTGAATTAAATAAATAAACGAGATTTAGGGTTGGGCTATTACAAAGTTCCAGCATTTATGTTCATGGAAGCATGGTACAACATAATACACACAAATATTGTGCTAATCTTTCGTTCAATTACAACTCAAATTCATCAAAATTTCACAAAACCAAATGAAACTAAACACAAACTCATTTCCAACCACCAAATCCTAACCCACCATATCCACTCATAAACTCTCAAGAATCTCCAAACTCCAAATATGATAGATTAAAATTTATATGATCTAACCAAAACATTTGCTGTCAATATTAACAAGAAAAATGGTAGAAATGATTAATAGGGAGTTAGGGTTTCACCTTCCAACGTCAATGGAACAATTCAAGAAGAAGGGGAAAGGGGAGGTTGCGGCAGCTGGATGTGATCGGCAACTGATGGTGGGGGCGAGAGGAAGAAGGGGACGGGTAGGGTTGGGTAGCAAGGGAGCTGATGGGGGTTCTATCGAGAAACATGAGAAGGGGAGTTTTGGTTATTTTTTATTTTTTTTTTGTAATTTTATAAAATTTGATTATTTTTGTTCTAGATTACTCTGATTTTTTTTTCCCTATAACCCTTTTCTCTCTTTTTTCCTTAAGCCTAGTGAATATTTGGCCTAAAATTTGGGCTAATATTTTTGGGCTATTAATGGGATTTTCATAGTACATTTAGCAAAATTATAAACTTTACATATCTTAACTAATTTAATCATTGCATTTTATTCATTTATTTCATACTATATTATTATGGTTTTTTTTTTTGTGGGATATACATGAGCAAAGTTATATTTATGTATTCCATGATTACCCATTTTTATGAATGGGCTAATTTGTTTTATATATGTATTCATTTATAACTTCTAAATGATTTAATATGAAATGTGATTAAATTTCCTTTCCAAGCCACTTTGTCATCTCAACCTAAAATTACATAAGTTATCAAATGCTGAGTTGAAATGCAGTGCCCAACTTGATTAGCTTAAAAAGAGATTAACTGAAATAATTGACAGGGTTTAGATTTGGGCCATTCTAGTTTGGTTTCCTTAGAATAGGATAATTTACTCATGTTCATGGATTTGGATGGAATCATGCATGTTTCTTGGACCTAAAAGATAGATGTGTGATGCATGGACCATAGACTTATACATCGATCAAGTATCTAGGTGCAACACCCCAGCATCTAGGTGCCAGAAGCGGCTTCAACGAACATCATTGGCTCCACAAATTGCCACAAGCATTTCCAGCATGCTTTATTCTTACTCATGCAATGCCTGGGAGACATCCTTAGAGGTCCCCAATCCCAAGATTTCTCCACAGCAAGCACGCTTAACTACAGAGTTCTTAAGAGTGGGTTCCCTAAAAAGAAAGGTGCACCTTTGGGTGATATGAATAATCACTTTAAATCCTTGTAAGCCACACTTGAGATGTTACACTAGGTGATAATTAGTTAAACATGTGCATTATGGATGTGAAGCATGATTGGATGTAACCAACTATGCTAGGATTCTAAATGTCTAACAATGCACATTATTGACTTAGGGGCCTAGATCAACAAGTACTCTTTTTGCCAAGTAGCCCACCATCAATGTATCATGATTGAATGATGACCTCATTGCCCATAACCTTAAGGCTTCCTAGATAGGTAGGCCTAAGAATGTGGTCTAATATTGTAACACCCCTCATTCCTTAGGAGGAACATTACATCGCCAAGCTTCAATTATGGAATCCTTAAGAGTAAATTAAAAGTTTAAAATAGTCCATAAAGGCCTCACAACACAATAAAGAATGAAGTTTTTTTTAGAACGAAGTAAGTTAGGTCCTACTTGAAAAATCGCGCTAAGCAAGGATTGAAACAAGTCAACCTATAAAACACATTGACAATGATTACATCACTTGCTCTGCGAAACTACTTGCTCAAAGTACACATCACCATGTAAAATTAACTACTAACTACGTTCAAAGGAATAAACAAAGTCTTCACGGGGCATGCACCCGGATATCCACCAACTTATTCTACATTAAATGGAATATAGGGTAGGTGGCGTTGACCCGAAGGAGGTCAACAGAGCCAAACTATTAATGCATTACAACATCACAAGTCCAAAAGATAATGCTCCTTATCAAGCACATTACAAGAGGAGCATTAGAACAAAATGAGATAATGCATCAGCATCCCCCCACATACAATACCAAGCAAAAGAACTTTGACGAACACAAAACTTAGTCCGAACCTGGAAAAAGGGGAAAAAGAGGGGACGAGCAAACCACATGCTGACTGAATAACTAACACCCTTAAAACCCAAAACATTTGCATGCCATACATTACTTAATAGCACTCAATTAATAAGGCATTCTTTAGTTGTTAGTCATTAGTTCCTTCTCAGTATAGTTGAGACGCATACTTGTCAGACACTTAGGTTCTCGGGACAAAGTAAAGTTTATAACGTACTTTACCCTTATCTAGATAATATTAACCTACAATGCAAAGATTAATCTCTAAAAACCCGGAATGCATTGGGAATCCCTTGGCCTAGAAAGCATAGGTCATGCAATTTCTTTGGAACCCGACTATAATGCAAGCCCTTTAATTATTCTTAACAGCAAAGTGTTTTTACACAAATACAACTTTCACATGCACAATCCCTTTTTAAAACTTTAACGACTCAATCCACTTTATTTACAAAATTAATAAATTTTCAAAACATAGTAAGAAATCCAACAACACTTAAGCCATGGAAATATGAACACCAATCATAAGCACCAAACACACATTTTGGCATACTTCACTTTATAATACAGGTTCGCTAACATTGTGCTCATCATCATCTTGATAAACCATCCAACATATTTCACAAGTCATTGTCAAAATAATAATTCATCACTTAATAAAACATTTTAAATAATAAGGATGCTGTAAAAATCATAAAAACATTAACAAGGCTAACAACTTATTGGCATAATTAAGAGAACTTCCAAAAGTCTTCTAGCATAATTTGTAGTCTCAAATATCACTTTCTTTACCACTTGATCATTAGTCACACTTACTAAAATATATCTTTAATTAAAGGCACTTGACTTCGGAATCATGTCTAAGACTTTTCTACACATATTGTTAAGGTAATACTTTCAATAACCAACATTCAACCCAAGCCTAAAAGTACACCCAGTGTGTATGTAAACACCTATTTTTCTTTATGAATCTCCATTAGACTTCTCCTTTCCTAGTCCCCCCCTTTTTTTCTCTAAGTTAATCTTTTACTACGTCATTCAATAATTAGACATGCCTTAATCCACGTACTAAATATTTTGGTCCCAAGCCCCCCTTTTTTCTTTCCGCATAATTCCAACAACTGCCACATAAATATCATGGTTGCTCAAAAACAACATGCATCTACCTATGTAGTCACAATTTCTCATCCACACAATAATACGTCCTATTTACTCACAATTTGTCACTCAAACAATAATACGTCCTATCTAGTCACAATTTCTCATTCAAACCCTAATACATCCTATTAGTCACAATTTCTCAAAATCCATCACACCCTAACTATGAATATTATGCTTTTCATTCACTTCCAAATTTCATAAATCAAATAAATATCCCTAAATTGTACTTATAATCATCAACATTCAACATAAACCCGAAAATAAATTTAATTTCAACTTAGTATAATTTAGGGAGAGAGTTGCCCACTTGAAAAAAAAATAAATTTGGTTGAAGGGACTAGGATGCAAAAGTAAGGTGATGATCCTGCTCCCCAAGCTTTTCCTACTCTTCTTCTTCCTCTTCCCCTTCTTCCTTTCTTCTTGCTTCTCTTTCCTATCTTTTTCCCTCTCCATGAGTTGTATGTGTGTGTGTGTTGTGATTGTGTGCATGAGTTGTGTGTGGTGTGTGTTTTAAGTAAAGACCCCATGTTTTTTGGCTACTAAGCCGTGCCCCATCCCCCCTCTCCTTTTCTTTTTTTTTCTTTTTTTAAAAACTGAAACTATGTGGTTATTCCCCAACCACATGAATTCTTTCCTCCCCCCTTTTTTTCTCTTCTTAACCAATAATAGAGCTACCTAAAAAAATATCCACAATTGAGTTTAACTCAATCCAATTAGATTGACTATATTGGGCAACACATGTAAATACTTAAATTTCAAAATTAAATATTCAATTAAACTAAAATTAATTACGAGCATCTATTTACCCAAAATAAAACATCACATAATCACGAAATTTAATGAATATATCAACTTAATTAAACAAACCTATGTAATTAACTAAACTAAACTTCATGGCCTTACTTTCTCCCCCACTTAAAAGAAATTTCATCTTCAAAATTTAGAATTCTTGTGGTAAAAAGGGTAGGATACTTCTCCCGTATCACGTGTTCAGGCTCCCAGGTTGCTTCCGCCACTTTGTGATGCTTCCACAGACCTTTACATAATGGATAGTTTTGTTTCTCAACTTCCTCTCTCTCCTTTCCGTGATGACTACCGGTTCATCCACAAAAGTAAGACTCTCTTTGATTTGATGGGGCTCATACTAGATTATGTTATTGGGATCGTGTACATACTTGCGAAGGTTAGAAACATCAAATACCTCATGTATACCTTGTAGAGAGGGTGGTAAGGGTTAGGATTATCCTTTCTGACTGCCTATCTATTTGAGGATAAAAGTTGTATTTAAATGCAGTTTATTACCCAGTGTCGCTTCCAGTCCATTCCAGAATTTAGAAGTGAACTTGGTATCTCTATCTAACACAACACTAAGGGATGCACCATATAACCTGACTATCTCCTGGGTATAGAGATCAATGACTTGCCCTAAAGTGAATGTGACCCCAATAGTGTGAAAATGAGCAACTTTGGTGAGCCTCTTAACCAGTACCCCATTGCCATCATGGTGCTTGGTGGTCTTAGGTAGGCTGGTGATGAAATCAATGGTGACATGCTCCCATTTCCACACTAAGAGTGGCAGGGACTAAAGTAAATCGCCTAGCTTCTGGTGCTCAGTCTTCACTCTCTGGTCAGTCAAGCCCCTAGCCACAAAATTCGCTTTATTTCTTTTCATCCCAATCCACCAAAAGTGAGTTTTCATGTCATGGTACATTTTAGTACTCCTAGGATGAATAGTAAAAGTGGAGCTATGTGCATCTTTCATCTCTTCCTTATTGAGTTCTACAACATATGGCACGCGTAATCTTCCCTTAAATCAAAGGACCCACAAAATTCGTTTCTTGATCCCATCCACTAAAGTTGAGGCTACTTGGAGTGCTATCGAGTATCCTATCCAGATAAAAGAATTTTGATTTGGAGTTCTTCAAACTCTTTGAAAGCTTCTTTTCTTGAGTAAGTAGAAAGCCAAATGACCCCATTGATTTTGTGCTGAAGGCATCAGCAGCTAAATTCGCCTTCCCCGAATGATACTTTCTATGTTATAGTCCTTCAAAAGTTCTAACCACTTTTTTTTCCTCAGTTCAACTCCTTTTGGGTGAAAATGTACTTAAGGCTCTTGTAGCTAGTGTAAATCTCACACCTAACTACATATAGATAATGCCTTTAAATTTTCAAAGCGGACACTATTGTTGCTAGCTCCAGGTCATGCGTGGGGTAATTCTCTTCCTATGGTTTCAATTTCAAAGAAGCATGTACACCCTTTTTGCATAAGGACGCATCCTAGGCCCTTTTTGGATGCATCATTGTAGATCACAAATTCATCAGTCCCCTCGAGAATTGCTAAAACTGGGGTTGATACTAGCCTTTTCTTCAGTTCTTGAAAACTCTGCTCATACTATTCAGACCACTCAAACTTAGTGTTTTGTGAATCAACCTGGTGATAAACAAAGCAAATTTGGAGAAGCCTTCTAAAAATCTCTTGTAATACCCTACCATACCCAGGAAACTCCTAACTTTTGTCATAGTTGTGGGTTTAGGCCCTCACAATTGCTTTCACCTTAGTAGGGTCCACTAATATTCAATCCTTGGTCACCACTTGGCCTAGAAAATGGACCTTGTCAAACTAAATTCACACTTCTTGAGTTTAGCATATAACTTGTGCTCCTCTAAAGTCCTCTATGGTTCTTAAACGTTTAACATGCTCCTCCTTGGATCTTGTCAACTCGAAGGGTAACGCTAGGAATTCGTAGTGTCCATATTGGGTCCTAAAGGCGGCTTTAGGCACATCCCCCTTTCTAATTTTCAATTGATGATAACCTGACCTTAGGTCAACGTTAGAGTACACTACTGATCCTACCAAATGATCAAACAAATTATCTATGCTTGGTAGAGGATACCTGTTCTTCATGGTTACTGTATTGAGCTCTCTGTAATCAATACATAGCCTCAAACTTCCATCCTTTTTCTTAACAAAGAGAACTAGGGCTCTATATGAAGACATACTAGGCTAGATTAGTCCTTTTTCCAAAAGGTCTTGTAACTAAACTTTCAATTCAAGTAGCTCTACTGGTGCCATTTGATAAGGAGCCTTGGATATAGGAGTTGTACCAAGCACTAATCAATTGTGAACTCAATTTCCCGAGTTCGCGGTAATCTAGGAACATCCTTAAACACCTTGGGAAATTCATTTGCTACAGGAATCTCACTCAAGTTGGGCTCATCAGAGGTAGCTACCTCTACTGCATGTAAATACTCATGGCACCCTTTTCTCAACATCCTAAAAGCTTGCATAGCGGAGGTGATCGAGATTGCTTTTTGAGGGTTGGTTCCCTTATGTTTAGGTTTTTCTTCTTCAGGAGTCATGAGGGAGATTAGTTATCTTTTGTAATCAATGGTTACATGATATTTGGCTAATTAGGTCATCCCTAAAATAACATCAAAGTCGTGTATTTCTATTTTCACCAAGTCAAGAAGAATATATTTCCACTAACATTCAAAGAGCAGTTTCTATATATAACATCGACTTGTCTCACAGAATCCACTGGGGTAGCCACACATAATACATGATCCATTTCAGATGGATCTCTAGAAAGCTTCTTTAGTGAATTCGGAGGTGACAAAAGAATGACTTGCACCAGAATCAAATAGAATTTGTGCATAGGTTTTGTGAAAAAGCAAAGTACCTATCATAACTGCGTGAGGATCCTCCTTTTGGTTTTCACCAAGATAGAATACTCGGCCTGCAACTTAAGGCTTCTTACCTCCTCTCTTGTTAGGAACTATAGGGCAACCCTGTGGTAGTAATTGCTAAGGTCGGTAGTTCTTCCTTTGGGAGTTACCTTGGTATTTCCATATAGCTTTTGGGTAATCAACGACTAAGTGCCTAAATTCACTTAACCATAACATTGCCCCTGTGCGCCTCTACAAGGTCCAATATGGTGGGGGAAGCACTTATCATATAGCTTCCTTTCACCACCCCCTTCAGGTTACTTTCCCTTATTTTAAAACTACTCAAGGTTGAACCTTTTGGGGTTCCTCTCAGGTTGGGGGTTGGAACTTTCCAAACCAAGCTTTCTTTTTACTTGTACCTCTTCTTTTTCCATAGATTCATTCCATCCACTGCCGGAGCTATCTTAAAAACTTTTTGTACATCTCTTGGAAGTTGGCATAGGAGTGGGCCACTATCGCTTCCATAAGTTTACCCTTCAGTCTATGTTCAAATCGCTCCGTCCTTATCTCATCAGTGGCCACATAAATAGGAGGAAATAGACCAAGCTCATTGGACTTTGCCGAATACTCCACCACACTCATAGTCCTCCCATTCTTAAACCTAAGAAACTCCTGCTCCTTGGCCTAGTTAACATCCTTAGGATAATATGTAGCATTCATAAGGTTCTTGAACTCATCCCATGTTAAGGTTTACTCTCCCAGATAGGGTTTAACTGTTTCCCACCAATATTCTACCTCCTTTTCGAATTGATATGTGGCTAAGTAAAATTTAAAACGTTCAGGACATTCAATCATAGCAAATAAGTTCTGATCTTCTTCAACCATTCTTTATATAGTAATGGGTTAGGTCTACTGTTGAATTTTGGGGGTTTCAGCTTGTTGAATTTTGATACGGCCACAAGCACACAGTGGCATTGTAGCAATCAAGGTCGATTCCACAGAGATTAGGTTGATCTATTAGGTTATATCCCCTCAAGATAAGCTAAGCAAAATTCTAATTCAAGTGGTTTGGATTAAAAATTGTAAATAAACTTGTCTAAATCAACAAGAGAAAAACATCTAGCAATTTTCGCAGTTATGGAAGAGAATTGGATCAAAATTAATAAACATACGCTATTCTTTAAATGGTTAATTATGAGGAATTATAATCTTGTCTAGAAACTTGATCTATTTTTTCGAAATCAATCAAATTTGCCTAAACTAAGTAAATGTCGTTCTTTCAAACTAATTTGACTTAATTCAAGTTCAAAGTCTTCGATTACTTACTAGCCCTCCTAACATATAAATTTCTCTTTCGAGACGAAGGTATGCTAAATCTATTTGAGCAGTCCAACAACCAATGTCGTCTTTCGAATGTTCACTAGATTGTTTCAAGTGTGCAAGTAAATTTTGGGCAAAAATCAACTCATAACATATCAAACTCTTGATAGAAGAAAATCAAAATCAATCATGAAAATAAGGACAATTGAATAAACTAAAACATAATCCAACTATACTTTTATAAACTACTAAATCCCTAGATAAAAATTAACTACTCACACATAATCAAAGATTAAACAACTAACTACTCTAAAATGATAAATCTAAAGAGGAAACAAGAAGAGAAGAGAGAAGAATTGCTCAGCCAAAAATCGCACTTGAGCTATCGTGCAAACTCGGGATCGAGCCCTTGCAAGTCTTCACTTCAACTCTATTTCACTCTTTCTCTAATCTAAACTAATCCTAATCTACTTGAAGATATGAAAGGAGCATAAGATGAGATGATGGGGTGTGTGTGAGGATGAGAGCCCCCCTTTTATAGTGAAATTCAGAAAGACAAACAGCCACGCGCAATAATGGAATAATAATCGCTAGGAACTCAAAGAGCTTGTGAGAAAACAAAAAGTCTCGCAGGAAATAGAAACACCATGGACTGTGGCCTTCACCATGGACCGACCGTGGTGTCCACTGCCTTGGTATTCTTCTGTTCTTCTTTCTTTCCACGGGCATGGCAACACAGAGGCATCCATGGGGAGTCAAAATACACTCATTTAGGGTCAAAGCAATGACAAAATGGTCTAAAATCCTGCAAACATCATCAAACAACTATACCCAAGCGTAAAACAGGAAAAAGAGTATAAATTATCACATAGAGCATATAATTTTCCCTAAAAATGTAGCAAAATGACCTTAAAATGATGTACGCTTTAAGCAGTTATCAAACTCCCCATGCTTAAACTGTTGTTTGTCCTCAAGCAAACACTATAGAAAACCGACCAGGGAAGATGCAACAGAACAACCTCTTTAAAATAGGCAAACCATAGCATGTCACAAGCGAAGAATAACAATCAAGGCAACCCCAAGTAGTGCACAAAATATTTCAAAATCAGAAGGGAAATAAGGTTTTCAAAAAAGTATAAGCCCAAAAGCTCAATATCAAACTTGATCACCCCCAAAGAACTACAAAGCATGCCATGCAAGCACATAAGATTGAGTAGAGCCAAATGCACTGGTAGAACTTTACTTTTGGGAAATGTGGAACACTCCCGCTCATGTGTTTAAAATATAACATAGGTTCACTCAAGACTCATTCCAAAGATGCAATCTTCCATATGCTTGCAAAGACTCTCAAATTCTCCAACACTAGAATACAATGTACACAAGACGATCAAGAGGACTTTATATGGGTTGTAATGTGTGCTAGAAGGAGTGGACTAATGCATTTGGGCAATGTAGAGCTACGAAGCTAGGTGACTAGGGAGCAACCAACCACCAAGAAACTAATAAGTTCACCAACACTCCAAACTCCAAAATATAATGAACATATCCCAATCAATTACATAGGAAATGAGTTGACAAAAAAGGAACACAAGCTATGTACGTATCCCATGCCAATCACTTAGTTTTTTTTCGCTTTTTTTCCTTTTTTTTTTCTTTTGCTTGCTCGCAACATGACGTTAACTTCCTTTTTTTTCTTCAACATAAATTTTTCTATTTTTTTTTGTTTTGGTTTTTTTGGGGAAATGAAATGAAAATTGTAATTATGGAAAGGCATAGGATCACTATCAATTCACAACCGAATATGTATATTTACAACCCAAACAAGAGGGAACTAAAGCAAATGCTCAATATCATTAGTCCTCAACAATCTAACATACCAAAGCCACCTTAAACTTGAATATCCCCAAAACTACCCACTACATGGATAAAGTGATGCTCCATAGATTTGGCTTAAAGGTTAAGAATATGTGCTTGGCCAAGGTCTAATAGGAAGGGATCACAACAAAGAAAGATATAAGCTTAAAAGGGCTAGCAAAGGGGAAAAACTTATAACACAAGGGTATGCTATTTGGCTATGTGGCTAAAATGATCAACAACAAAGAATGCCTCTATCATATCATCAAATATGCATATGCTTATGTGGTTTTGAACAAGAGTCTAGGCAAGTTCTAGAGATGCGACATGGAAGAGCCACTCACATAAGAGAAACATGAGACTAAATGTAATGAATTAGTCCAAATAAGGCTTAAAATTTCACGGGACATCTACCAAAGTTGCATTAAGCTCATGTACCCACATTAGTGCTAAAGACTCCAAGGGATAACAAACTTCTCAATCACGACAAGGGTCAAAACAAGAAGTATTTACAAAACCTTCACAAATTTTAGCACCAAAAGGGATTACACATCAAAAGATACTCAAGCTCATGAAAGCTATGTTGCCTACAGAAAAGCATCATTGGAGGTTTCCTCAAACTAATCCACATGATTCCTACATGCAATCCTATATGCAAACCTAAAATGCAACTAAATGCGAAACACTAATGTAAACAAAAAGAAAACCTAAAACTAATAACCAAAATAAAAACATAGAAACTACCCATCCCCCATGCTTGAATCACACATTGCCCTCATTGTGGGCGTACAATAGAAAAAGGGAAGGAAAGATAGGAGAAGGGAAACGAAAAAGAAAAGAGAACAGTCTCACCAGGTTAGGTGCTAAGTGCACCCACGCTATGCGACCACGTAATAACCGGGGCACATGGAGCATCAGTCACTCCATCACAATATCAAAACTTGACTCATGAAAGCAGAGGCCATTAAAGCATGCAGGAGCTTGTCAAACTCCTGAGACCACAGTTTAAAAAATAAAAGGTAAGAGGAAATAACAAAAATCACATAAAAGACAACTAATATCCTCTTAACCTTATCAATAGCCTTAGAAAAATCATAAGAACAATTAAAGAATGTAGACCACATGATTTTCCTAGGTAGGTCCTCTAGGCAAACACAATAAGGGTCAATGGAGGGATCATGCCTTCTTAAGTAACCTAGGCATAGAATAGAATTCACAAGGATCCGAAAATGAATACTTAGAAATAATAGTAGCATTCTCAAACTCAAATGAGTCCCAAGCAATCCACTTAAGCAAATACCATGCATCATCAACATTTTTACCATGAAAATCCCAATACTCTAAAAGATTCAAAGTTTCACTTTTCACACCCCTATCAACAACGTCCAAACTTTGCCATTTACTAATACAATAACTACACTGATCAAGAAAAACATTTAATCGCTTAAAATACCTCCAAAATAATTCTCGAATTGGGGAACAGAAAATTGTCGTTGTTTCTAAAAAATTCTTATTTTTTTTAGTTTTTTAATTTTTATTTTCATTTCTTTTCAAAGAAAAACAAAATGCTTAGTCAAACATATCAGGAAAAACCCAACATTCGACACTAGTTCTCGGCAACGACGTTAAAAACTTGATACGGTTGCAAGCGCACAGTGGCGTTGTAGCAATCAAAGTCGATCCCACAGAGACTAGGTTGATCTATTGGGCTATATTCCCTCAAGATATGCTAAGCAAAATTCTAATTCAAGTGGTTTTGCTTAACAACTGTAAATAAACTTGTCTAAATCAATAAGAGAAAAATATATAAGAATTTTTGCAGTTTTGGAAGAGAATTGGATCAAAATTAATAAACATATGCTATTCTCTAATTGGTTGATTTCGAGGAGTTGTAATCTTGTCTAAAAACTTAGTCTATTCTTTCGAAATCAATCAAATTTGCCTAAACTAAGCAAATGTCGTTCTTTCAAACTAATTTGACTTAATTCAAGTTCAAAGTATTCGATTACTTACTAGCTCTCTTAACATATAAATCTCTATTTCAAGACGAAGTTATGCTAAGTTTATTCAAGAAGCCCAACAACCAAATGTTCTCTTTCGAATGTTCACTCGATTGTTTCAAGTGCGCAAGTAAATTTTGGGCAAGAGTCAACTTACAACATACCAAACACTTGATAGAACGAAATCAAAACCAATAATGAAAATAAGCACAATTGAATAAACTAAAACATGATCCAAGTATGCATTCGTAAACTACTAAATCCCTAAACAAAAATTAACTACTCACAAATAATCAAAGATCTAACTACTCTAAAATGACAAATCTAAAGAGGAAAAGAGAAGAGAAGAGAGAAGAATTGCTCAGCAAAAAATTGTGCCTTGAAACGTCGTGCAAAGCCGGGTTAGAATCCTTGTAAGTCTTCACTTCAACTCTATCTCACACTCTCTATAATCTAAACTAATCCTACTCTACTTAAAGAGAAGAGATGAGTATAAGATGAGATGATGGGGGGTGTGTGAGGATGAGAGCCCCCCTTTTTATAATAAAATTCTAGAAGACGAACACCCATGCATAATAATGGAATAATAATCGGTAGGAAGTTGAAGAACTTGCGAGAAAACAAAAGGCCTCACAGGAAATAGAGACACCACGAACTGCGGCCTTCACCACAGACCGACCATGGCATCCACTGCCTCGGTATTCTTCTGTTCTTCTTTCTTTCCACAGGCATCGCAACTTAGAGGCGTCCATGGGTAGTCAAAATACACTCATTTAGCATCAAAGCAAGGGTAAAATGGTCTAAAGTCCTGCAAACATCATCAAACAACCATACCCAAGCGTAAAACAAGAAAAAGAGTATAAATTATCACATAAAGCACATAATTTTCCCTAAAAATGCAGCAAAATGACCTGAAAATGATATACGCTTTAAGCACTTATCAAATTTACAGACCATATCCATGGCTGTTGGCTTAGAACGACGATATCCATGGCTATTGGCTTAAGAGGAGGTGGCAGTGGTGTTCTCCTACGTGGCATCTACTCGCACAAATACACATATATACATATAATACTACTTAGCTCCGCTGACTTAAAGAGAAAAGTTACATTCATAATAGTTCATTCACAAGCATCATTCAAACGCATATATCAATTCATATAATCACATAAACATGCTAATTTAATTACACAATAATAGTAGCATTCATACTTGATACATGGATAGAGAATTACAAGTAGTCCAAGTACTTACCAACTGGTGGGAACTTTAGAATCATTCAAATAGTTAGTTAGAAAATAAGTGAGTCATAGTCACTGAATGATTACCATCTACTTTGTTAATCCTAGTTAGAGTTTGGAATATAAGGAGTTAGCTAAGTCTACCACTACATACTAAGATGAGCTAATATGGCTAAGGTGGATAAGATCCTCCGACCATTCCATGCGAGCAAGGTGGTGATGCTTACTTTTGACTTGAAGAGCTATTCTCATATGGGTTTGCTTCCTTTACTTTCATATCATTAGGAGCAACTACAACAAGCTAGTCAGAATCATCAGATTCAGGCTCTCGGGCTTGTGGCTCCGCTAGCCACGGAATAGGTGTAAGCTTTATATAATCCTATAGTTTTCTTAGTTCGAGCATGCGAGCCAGAGTGCCATCCCAACCCCTAGGGTAGTTTAACCTATTAGCATTTACCCATCGTACCCACATACAAGCTACCCTCCTACACCTCACTACTTGAAGGGACTGTAGAAAAAGATATAGCATCTGGTGATTGTCACCCCTTATCCTCCCTTCTCGCCCCTGCAATCCATGACCCTAAGCAGGCCCTACCAGCTCATTTAGAACGAGTTGGTCTACTATTGCTTGCCTCTTTACTAGATTATCACTGGGTTGTTAAGTTGAGGCTCAAACTGGAGAAAAAAAGTTGCCATCTTGCGGCAAGTGAAATCAATCCATCTACAAGGAAGGATCCTCTGGCAAAGGCTAGTAGCAATCTTAGCCTAAAGACTTGCGATTGGAATTTTTCTGACAACGTACTTGACTCTTGGTCAGCTGTGAGGCAATCTGGGCCAATATCGTTGAATTGTTTGATACATCTCTAGAAGAAAACAGCGGTCCAAGCCGCCAACCAGAAGGACATAAAAACAAAGTCACTAAGGACAGAGGCCATCCTAACCATGACATCAAACACATAAGCATATATTCACAAATCGTGGAAATAACATGGTTAGCACATCAATCCCACACTTTCAAGCAATTTGCAAACACAAGCAGATCATGATGCAACCTATGGCTCTTATACCACCAAATGTAACACCCATTATTACCTAGGAGGAATATTACATCGTCATGACTCCATTATGGAATCCTTAAGGCTAAATCAAAAGTTGCAAATGGTCCTTAAAGGGCTCACAACATAATAGAGAACGAAATTTTTTTTAAGAAGGAAACATATTAGCTCCCGCTTGAAAAGTCCTACTAAGCAAGGACTTAAACAAGTCAACCTGTAAAACACATTGACAATAATTATGTCACTTACTCCACGAGCTACCCACTCAGAGTACACATCACCAAATATAAATTGAATACTAATATGTTCAAAGGAATAAACAAACTCTTCATAGGTCACACACCTAGATATCCATCAACTTATGTCACATTGAATGAATATTACAATATGTTTAGAACGGGGTAGGTGGCGTTGACCCTAACGAGGTCAACGGAGCCAAACTCTTAATGCATTATAATATTACAAGTCCAAAAGATAAAGCTCGTTATCAACCAAATTACGAGAGGAGCATTAGAACAAAATGAGGCAATGTGTCAACATCCCCTAACATAGAATAAAACGCAAAAGAATTGTTCTTCCATGAACACAAAACTTACTCTGAACCTGGAGAAAGGGGAAAAAGAGGGGTTGAGCAAACAACATGCTCAATGAATAACTAACACCCTTAAAAACGGAAACATTTGCATGCCATACATTACTTTATAACACTCAATTAATAAGGACATAATAGTAGTGTAAATGTGTAATGTAAGACATCAATTTTTGCAACTTTCCGCAGAATGAAATTGAAATCCTTTTTAAAACACTATTTGAGGTCAAAATCCATAGAAATTCACAATACTTCACTTAATGGATTAAAATTCATTCTTAGGGCATTCTATAGTTGCTAGTCATTAGTTCCTTCTTAATATAGGGGAGACACATACCTATTAGAAACCTAAGTTCTCGAGACACACTAAAGTCTATAATTTACTTTACCTTTGTTTGGATGATATTAAGCTACAATGCAGAGTTTAATATCTAGGAACCTAAAACGCATTAAAGAATCCTTTGGCCTTGAACGTATAGGTCGCACAATTCTTTAGAACCCGACTATAATGCAAGCCCTTTAATTATTCTGAACAACAAAGTGTTTTCACATAAACACGACTTTCACGAGCACAATCCCTTTTTGAAACTTTAAGCACTCGACCAAGTTTATTTTGAAAATGAAGATACTTTTAAAGCATGGTAAGCATTCTAGCAAGACTTAAGCCATGGCAATATGAACATTAATGATAAGTACCAAACACACATTTTGGCATGATTCACTTTATAAAACAAATTCACTCACATTGAGCTTACTATCATCTTGATCATCCATCCAATATACTTCACAAGTCATTGTCAAAATAAGAATTCATCACTTGACAAAACATCTTAAACAATAAGGGCGCATAAAAATCATAAAATCTTTAACAAGGCTAACAACCGATTAGCATAATCAGGAGAACTTTCAAAAGTCTTGCAGCATAATTCACAGTCTCAAATATCACTTTCTTACTATATGACGATTAGTCACACTACACTAAGATATCTCTTGAATTGAAGGCACTGGAATTAGGACTCATGTCTAAGGCTTTTCAATACATATCATTAACATAATACTTTCAATAACCAACATTCAACCCAAGCCTAAAAGTACACCTATTGTACGTGAACGCCTCTTTTTCTTTATGAATCTCCATTAAATTTCTCCTTTCCTAGTTTCCCCTTTTTTTTTCTCGAAGTTAATCCTTTACTAACTCATTCAATAATCAAACATGCCTTAATCTGTGTCCAAAGATTTTGGTCCCCACTCCCCCTTTTTCTTTCCACATAATTCCAGCAACCGCCACATAAAAATCATGGTTGTTCAAAAAGAACATGTAACTACCTATTTAGTCACAATTTCTCATCCAAACACTTACACATCCTATTTGGTCACAATTTCTCATCCAAACAATAATATGTCCTATTTAGTCACTATTTTTCATCCAGACCCTGATACATCCTATTTATTCACAATTTCTTAAAATCCACCACACCCTAACTATCAATATTATGCTTTCCTTTCATTCCAAATTTCACAGATCAACTAAATAATCCTTAATTCTACTTATAATCATCAACATTCAACATAAGCCCAAAAAATAAATTTAATTTCAACTAAGTATAGTTTAGGGAGAGAGTTATCTACTTTAAAAAAAATGGTCGAAGGGACTAGGATGCAAAAGCAAGGTGATGATCCTTCTTCCCAAGCGTTTCCTCCTCCTCATCTTCTTCTTCCCCTTCTTCCTTCTTTGTTCTTCCTCCCTCTTTGCTCTCTTTTTCCCTCTCTATGATCTGTGCATATGTGCGATGTGTTTGCTGTGATTGTGTGCATGAGTTTTGTGTGTGATGTGTGTTTTGAGTAAAACCCCCCTTTCTTGGCTGCTGAGCCATGTTCCCCTCCCCTTTTCTTCTTTTTTTTAATAAAAAAACTAAAAACTATGTAGTTACTCCCCAACCACATAAATCCCCCCTTTGTTTTTTTTTTTTTTTGGTCTTCCTAGCTAATAGTAGAGCTAGTTAAAAAATATCCATAATTGAGTTTGACCACATTCAACAAATATTGGCACAAATTGGGCAACATACATGAAAACTTAAATTTCAAAATTAAACAGTCAACTAAATTGAAATTAATTACGAGCATCTATTTACCTAAAACAAAATGTCACATTATCACAAAATTTAATGAA
This sequence comes from Selenicereus undatus, assembly GCA_017589665.1. Classification (NCBI taxonomy): domain Eukaryota; kingdom Viridiplantae; phylum Streptophyta; class Magnoliopsida; order Caryophyllales; family Cactaceae; genus Selenicereus; species Selenicereus undatus. The sequence continues at coordinate 12,563,940 of JACYFF010002017.1, forward strand.
TACATTGACTTAAATGAACTAATCCATGTAAGTAACTAAACTAAATTTCATGGATCTTACAAATATGGTAGGAGACGTCACTAGCCAAAACTACTACTTAGTATGATCTACATGCAAGTTTGCAAAACCAAGTAACTTCCTATTGGATTTTATATAAAATAGGCAAAGTAAACTTGGTCAAGTCCCAAATCGAAAACATGGTCAAGTCCCAAATGGAAAACAAGGCTGACCTTTAGGGCCCAAAGCTCCATCGTGATCCTAGCTAGGTCAGACACTGATTTTCCCTATCCTGGGCCCTTGAACATGACTAAATGATCACTTTAATGGATGTTAAAGCATTAATGCATGGATCTTTATGCATTGTCAATTTTAGATAGTCCACCAGAACTTTAAACATTCATAGAAACACATATGCACATGAATTAAAACATAATCCAAAGTTCTAAGTTATAAGTGGTTTATATAAGGTTAAAATAGCCCTCTCTTAACCCAAATGCTTTATCAATTATCAATTACATGGCAAGACTATAACATTTGGTAGTTTTCCAATCTATCATATCGATTAAGGAAAGTTTGCCACGAATGGGTGAAATAGTTGTTTGCTTAGTCGGAAGTCTAGTTTACGTCTCGAGTGACCAGCTATTTTCTTGAGAAGATAATAATAGGGTCAACTCTAAAGGTGCTGCTAATCTAGCAATGCAGCACCTATGATGTAGGATGTCTAATGTAAGTGTTATGAACCCTCATTAAAAAAATGTTCCCCCTAGAGTCGCCACTACAAGGACCACGACCCAGAACTCAAGACACGCCCCTCCCCTAATTAATGGCTATAGCAATTGATTCGCATTGTTTGAATTTTATTTAATTGTATTTATCTTATTTTGTTGGAGAATTTTCTAAAGTTGGCAACTTAGGAATTGGATCAAAAATACGTCCTAGCTCCTAGCTAAAACAATAATCACTCTTGGACCACGAACCTAGACAAAGGCTCTAATTCAAGGAACCTATCTGGGTTCCCAAGGCTAGAGCAGGACCCAACTTCTTGGCCTAAAGAATGGTGATGTCTAGACTAAGGAGCTCAGTTGACATCCAAGAATCAAACCCTATTCTACCCAAATCCAAAAAATTAATTTAGAAAAACAGAATAAATAAGGAAAACAACTTTAATTTAATAGAATCGCCAATTAGTTTTTAGAAAAAAAATGCACAAAGACCAAATACATTCTTTTTTTTGAACCCAAAACCATAGAGACACCAAAAGGACAAAAGGTTCGATTCAAAGAAGTTTTCAAAAAGACCCTAAAGTAATTCCTAGACCATGGACCATCTGACTCCTTCAGCTTGAACAAAAGGGCATACAACATATTAAGATCAAGAAACAATGTCTAATACAAAATTAAGTAAACGACAAGTACAATAATTTCTCTTAAAATGGGTCACACTTTTACGGCGTTTATGGAGATCCAGGTATAGGAAGTCTTGTCCCAGCAAGCACTCGTGCATGGTGAGAGACTGATTCCATGAGACCCATCAAGCACTCGATCAAGCAAAAGATGAGTAAAAGAAAGAATTAAATATAGTTGCGGCAAGTAAAGGCTAGCTGCATCTTCCCAATATGAGTATAAAACTTAAGTTTTTGAGAAGAAAAACAACAACAATGGAAGAAAAGAAGATTAAATTTGGGTTAATGCCCTCACGGGTCACGTTAACCTAACTGATTTACTAGGGGAACCCAACAGGATTTTAATAGCATAATATTTACTCACAAATTTTGTGTCTTCCCTAATGTATCTCCTAAATAGTTTTTTAGAGTTCTTTTCTGCTAATTTCGATACAATGAATAGTAGGGGGTAGCTGCCTATTTTGAACACCTAAAGGAAAATTGGAGTTTAATTCAAAAAAGGAAAAAATGGCAGATTATCCTTTAGCGAGATTTATCTTATCATTAGTAGTCGGGGCTGTAAGATAAAGCTTTATCTATTCTTAACACTTTAGACAGCTTAGCACGCGGAAACAATCCACCTAGAACTCGAACTGATTCCAATCGAACCCCAGAAAACCAAACCATCTCCTTGGTTGGCAAGGTCAAAATTGTACCACGTTCTGGACTAGATTTTACAGTTGGGCTCGTCCTAACATTTTTGTACATTTAAAATCTAGCCTTTTTAGGAGCTAATTAAAAGTCCTATCCTTGCTGGACCTCTAAATATACATGTTAGGACATAAGTTTCGTCATTGGACATTTAGAAACTGAGATAGATTATAGGTGTCTATAGATAGTCCCATGTGAAAAGTTCATCATGAAATTGCTAGCTTCCTTGAAAAAAGGCCTAAAAGATGGCTGACAAGTAGATACAACAAGTGGTCATAATGAAAGGGTTAAGAACTTCGATCCTCAAGAGTTACCTAAAAGGGATGAAAAGAGGTTCAACAAGAAAGAAAAGACACTTAAGACAGAATATCTCTTTATTGCCTCCAAGAATGACATTAGTGCATAAGGCATCATGGACAACTTTGGATTTGTAAGTGATTAACACCAAATAAAGGAGTTTACTTCATGATTATCCCACTTGACCCCAATTGGCCATGAATCCAAAAATTTTAATAGTTTTTCCCTGAGAATTTTATGTTGTTATACTCATCCAAAAAAATATGAGAAATGTGTTGTTATCTATCTTGGGGAGACGTTGATGCATTTGGCTTAAACTCACTTTTTAGTAGTTATTTGTGCGAATTTTTTAGGACTGTTGAAACGGCCTAGAAGTTTCATTTTTTAGCTCTGATTTTCCATGACCATTGGAGGCACCTATTTGTATCCCATAATTGTAAAATGGGTAAGATTAGAAATCTCTTTCTGTCTAGTTTCCATCCATATAATTTTTATAGCGCCAAAAATGATAAAGAAAGCAAGAAATGGCCTCATAATTTAAGAAGTCTCCAAAATACTCCAACAAATTATAGGTCTGAAAATTTACCTAAGAGGTGAGAATTACAACTATCCAATCCTAATTTCCTCATATGGGGAATAGCAAACACAACAAGGTGGAACAATTTTCAAGTTGTGGTTCCTTCAAATGATAATTATATTATTCTGGAAGGCTTTAGAAAGTGAAGAGATGCGCTATCCAAATTTTAGCCCATTTGGAATTATAATTATCTCTAGATTTTTATTTAATTTCTCATAAATATTTATTGTGATCCTATTAGACCACTTTTTCAACATTGTAACGGCTCATATTTGAGTTTTGGGTATAAATACTCCTCCCAGCCATTGTAAAAATCAGATTTGAAGATTTTATGATTATGATGAATGAATGAATGAAATGGCAAGCTACCAATTTCTCTCTCCAACAATCGCTTTAAAATCCTTATCTCTTTTTGAGTGGTTATTTTGAGAGTCTCCCCTTTAGATTCCCTGTTGTATTTGGTGGCTTCGCCTTTAGAAAAGTGATTTGGTTAGGAGCTTTATCCTTCTGTTGATTTAATTTAGGTTATTATCCCAAAAGGTTTTGTTTGGAGTTCTCCTTGGATTTTCTTTTGTCAAGTTATTAATTGGTGATTTTTGTTGTTGAGGGTCCATTATGCGTCAAATTGGTATATGAGATTCCATACACATTGAGTGATTTTAGAGCCAAAAGGTCCTACTTTTTGCTAATTTCTCCATGAAAGATTTCCTCTTTTGGCCTCATATATTCATAATTTTATCCTCCTAAAATCACCTAAAAACCCTACCTTTCTTGCCTTAATCATCCCATCCATAAAGAAACCTAGCCTTAAACATATATCTACCCTAAACATATCCCAAAAGTCCATAAAAATGCTAACTCGCATAAAAAGCAAATCTTTAAAAATCGCTAAAGCCCCATGTAGAAATTTGGCATGGTCGGACAGTGTTTAATGGTATGCCCGTACCGAATTCTAACCCCTTCATAAACTTGGCTTGCCTATCCTTCTCTGCACACCCATGCCACTACTATTTTTGTTATGCTATCTAAACATGCTCGTGCCACGTTCCTCCACCCATTCTCTAGTCCTTTCACCCCTTGTTTCATTTGAACCGTATACCATATTGCTACAGTCGAGCTCTAAGCTCAAGTAGGGAAGATTCAAAAGCAAATGGCACAAGTAAAGACTTTTATATACACCATGAGGAATACCATGAAAGAGCCATGTTGCTTTGAATGTAGTTTCAATCCTATCATCTATTAGAGATGGATTCAAACATTTGAAAAAAAAAATTTAAGGCAAAAGGTTGTTCAAGTGAAGAGAGTTTCAGGATAGCTACAAAAAAACTCAAAAAGGTTGCACTCTTGATTGGTTTCAACATCTTATAAGGGAAAAGGCTTTAAAAGACAAACCTACAATTACTGCTCAAAGATGGCTCAAGTCATTCAAAGATGTCATATTCTACAGAGATCTTTTCTTTGAAGAACTCTTAAAACAAAAACATATTGTTTCTTAAGAGTTAATCAAGGTTTAAGAAGAAGTGATCCTCATCCAATCAGATGAAGGAAAGCCCTTAGAACAAGAAGAGCTCACTTTGGTTCAAGAAGAGCCCAAGGATGAAAATGAGATCATTTTGAATCTTAGAAAGAAAGATGATGAATCAAATCACACAATAGAAGTTGTGCTACCCATTGTTTCATAACCTCACTCTTACTTACTCCATTTTGTCAATTTAGAAGTTGAGTAAACATCGCAAACAAGTATATTTTCATTTCAATTAGAATACTTAGAAATGGGGCTATGAATAGGATGTTACCAATGAATGTTTATTATGGTAAACCATGGTTGTTTGAATGTTGTGTGAGTAATGACAGTTGTGATGCCTACACACTCAAAAAGCAAAGCTAAGGATTAACATTGGCTCCTTTATCTCACCCCATAAAAATAAACCTAGGGAGGTATGTGAGAAAAGCCACTTCATGAGTGAAACATAGGAAGAGAAGGTCATTAGTAAGAGCAAGCTGCTATTTACCTTACTCATAGTTGATTCAAACACAAGTGAGATATCAAAACTTTTAACCATATGGTTTCTTATGAATTTGCGGCTGTGAGCCCAAATAACCTCATGATCAGAGCCCCATTGTTAATCAAATCAGCCTTGTAAAAAAAGTTCTCATAGGAATAAACGAGCTATGATCGGGAACATTCTTGAGCCTGGTAATTGTGAATTATCTTATGATGGACATATTGGATTTTTTAACAACCTCACAAGCTATACTTTCTATGTTTGAATGGTCATGCCAAAGGCCCCTAAGAGTTTTAAGAACTCCTACATGTTCAAGAGGTGGAGGTCTTACCACCATAATGTTGATGAAATCCAATAGGTGCATCAATCTTGCTCGATTATTAAATTTTAGCAATCAAGCATTTGTCCACAAAGATCTAAGGGAAACTCTTTCAAAGAATGGGGTTTGATGCATAAGGCATCATGGTCAACTTTGTGTTTTCAAGTGACTCGCACCAAATAAGAGAGTTTAGTTTATGATTGCCCCACTTTAGTCCAATTGGCCATGAATTCTGAAGATCCCAAAAGTAAATGTTAGATCACCCTAGAAGTGGTAAATAGGATGATATCTTTAAAAAAAAGACTTTATAAAAATCCCAATCTACTTTGGTTCAACGCTACCATTATTTGAGAAGACTACCATGGAGCAAGACACAAGATATGTTTACTATGTTCTCCCTTCCAAATAAGTCTAGTCATTGTCTAAGGCACTTTTTTCCTTAGGATTTAATCACCTCCACTTTTTTTCACTTAAGAAGTATACACCAATAGCCTTGGCTTTACATACTGTCTAGCGCTCCAAACGTACTCAACTAAGGAACTTTAGCTAGCAAACTCACTAAGTATTAACCTCTTATTACCTAGCTACCTAAGTAAGTTCCCGAACTTACTTTTTACAATTCTTCATTACAAATATTCATATGAAAAATAAGTACACAAAGGACCATTATTTATGATTGCACTTGAGCTCTTTTAATGGTTAATACTTTGTTATAGCTTGCCATATGTTTCAGCTTTGTTTCTTATAGATTCAAAACCGTCTTCACCATTGGAGCAATACTTGTCAAGTCTTCAATCTATTTTGTCTAGAATCCAATTTCACTTATTCGTACCTTAGTGTTTCTAAAATTGGCTCTTGATTGATGAGAATAATAGATGTTGATTGCTAAGAGAAGAGCTTGACTTGATCTTCAAATATCTCACCAAAATCAATCAAAATAATTTATAAATGAACTCAAGATTGATTTAATACCACCTTTCAAAACTATATCAAATAAAATTTTTACAAGATCTTGGGTGACAAGTAAGGATATATTGCATTATGAAAATATAATCCACTTAGACGTGAATAAGAAATTCTTTCCAAAGCAATATATCTCAAGAGTAAAATAAGATAACCTATATATCATTTTTTTTTAAAATAATTATGCTAACATAAAAGTCAAAGATTGTAACTTTGACATTGGATTTCTGCAGAGACAAGATGGATTAGTATAATTCAATATACTTAAATTGGGCTTTTGTCTTTTACTCAAAGCACCCAATGTCCTTCAGCTGTAACATTGAAGCAGTCAAAGACCTTGCCACTGACATTGAGGAGTCTTCAATATCCTCCTTTCTAATGAAAGGCAAACCTCCAATTTAAAAATCATATAAGCATATCAAGCGTGCGAGCATTTGAAGCAATCATAACAAAGCATGGCAAAATATAGCATAGTTACAAAAGGGCACCTCTAGTCACCTGGCTATGAATGCTAGGAAATGTCAAAGGCTTTCGGGTAGACTTTGATCATTCATCATCAATGTCCTTAACTTGACACCAAATTGTTCAGAAATATAAAAAATAATAAATTTTTTTTTAGAGTAGAAGAAGAGAAAGCATCATTGTTGATTAGTGGAGAAAACATCTAGATAGGAGGCTGGAGCATTTGACTTTGGTTCCTCTATGGCCTAAGGTATAACAATATGTTCCTCAATGTTCTCCTCCTAACACATCTTAGCCTGGGCTATCTTCAATGCTGCTTCTAACCTCACTACATTAGCCCCAAACTCATTATTTATTATCTTCAAGGACCCTTCCTCAACCAAATCCAAAACAACATTGTTGAGCTCAGATGCACACTGAGCCAAATCCTCAAATACTCTTTTTAGATCAACGAATGTTTTCTTGATCTCATCTTGACCATCCTTCAGACTGGTAAGCTCCCCCTTAATCTCGTTAAGATCGGCTTTAAACCATTCTGACCATGGAGGAGTGATAATCTCAAGATTTAGTTGAGGATTAGGAGCCTCAATGTCATCGACAGAAATCTCGTCTTCTTATTTCTAATGGCTGGAGGGAAGGGGATTGAATTTGAGGCCTTTGAGTGTGTTCTCATTGATGGTGGGGATATGATTGTCAAGGTGTTCTTCTACCTCAAATGAGACTTAGAATACCTTGAAGATATGAGTCAAGAGATTGGAATAAGGCAAAGAAAAATTCCGTAATAGATTGCAAAATGTGCTCATATACTCGAGTATAAGTTCTACAAAATCAATAGAATAGCCCTCTTAATGGATTAGAGGGTTTTGAGGAGGGGTCATTGGTGGTCACTTTGGATGATCCTCGAGGGTAGAGAGTCCTAACTAGGATATAGTATAGGATCTAAGGGTCAGGGTAAAGGGAAATATAAGATTAGTTGGTTTTCTTAATCTTGGCAGGGTTGGCATATTTTTGAAGACAGAGTTTATGGGCTTTAGTTGTTGACATTAGGGGAAGAAATTTTGAGGGGTTAGGATTGAGATTAAAGATCCTCTCAATGGAGGCAGTGGTGAGGGTGATGGTGGCATCCTTGACCTTGGTGGTGTAATAAGTTCTGCCCTGCCCTTAAGGTTCAACATTTTGGAAATTGGCAGAAAAGGGTTGAACTGATTAAGGGTATACTTCATCTTTAACCTCAAACAAACCCAAGCAACCCAGATTTCCTAATTTTTTACCAAAGAAAAAGTGAGCCTTTTTTAGAAAATCCAAATCCACAAATTAACAAACCACCAACTTTCTCTCAACCACATGGTTATATCTTTTTGCCCCTAAATTTGTGAACCACTCAATGGGACAGTCAGGAAATGTTAGATCACCTAAAGACTCAAGTTTAGAAATAGAGTTATCATAATCGGTGGATATTTTTGCCTCGAAGTCAAAGATTGTTGTGGCATCACATGACTTTGCTAGGTGACATCAAGTGGCACCACAGGTTCTCTTTACAAGGGTGGCAAAAGTTTCAGCTGGGGCTCCTGCTTTACGCTTTGAAGACATGGTAGTAGCTGGTTCTAGGGGGAGAAAGAGAGACATGAGATTTAAGGGTTTGGATGGGGGAGAGAGGATAAGAAATAGAGTGGTTGAAATATTAAGATTGAGGTAGGCTAATTTAATAGTGGAAGAGGAGAAAGGAAACGAAAGTGGGAAGGTGGCAGTTTTTAGAAGGTGTGAGAAATCTTGGGAATATGATCAAGAATGGTTGTTAGGAAAGTGCATCAATTCCCTTTAAAAAGCAAGAGGGAGCGAGAGAGAGAGTTGGTTCTGAAAAGATTTGAAAATCCATGGTTTACAAATATGGTAATTGTTGAAGTATTTGATTGATTTAATTCCCCATCTTCCGACTAGTTGTCATAATTGATATGTGAGACATAAGACCAAAGTCCAAGAGCACAAATTTGATATGAACTTTTTATTGAGGGATCCTCCCCCTTAATTCATGCATCCATTTTCAACGTGCTAAGTTCACTTTAAATAAAATTGAGTTGATCTTCACCAAGTGGTCTGGTGAAAATGTAGCTAATTGCAAATGTGAAGGAACAAATTCAAGAATGATGTTGCCTTTCTCGACATGATCTCGAATAAAGGGGTGCCTAACTTTACTGTGATTTAATTCTTGAGTGCTGGACTGAATTTTTTGTGAGATTTGTTGCACTTATATTATCACATCTAACGGGAAACTTTTGAAAATCAAAACCAATGTCTTGTAGTTATTATGTGATCAAAAGTATTTGAGCATAACATGCTCTTGTTGTTATATATTCACCCTCAGCAGTTGATACAGTTACATATGTCTTGTAGTATTTGAGTGCTATGAGACTAAGGAGTGTCCTAGGAATTGGCAGTATTATGAGATACGTTTTCTGTCCACCTTGTACCCAGCATAATTTGCATATGAGTATCTAATGAGATTAAAATCTACGTTTCTGGGATACCTGTCCTTGGTTCCTGCAAGATATCTAAAAATTCTTTTTGACAGCTGTTAGATGCGATTCTTTACGGCTCTTTGGAACTGAGCACGTTGGCATACACTGAAGATAATATCCAGTCTACTTGCTATTAGTTAAAGTAATGAACTCATCATAATGTTGTACACCTTTTCTATAACTAACTTACCACTTGGATCAAGGTCCAATTTCGTATTCAATGCCATTGGAGTACTAGTGTGCTTGACCTCATCAAGCTTGTATTTCCTAAAGAGTTTTTTTTACATACGTACCTTGGTTGATAAATATGCCATCTTGGCATTGCTTGATCTAAAGCCCTAGGAAGAAGTTGAGTTCTCCCACCATACTCATCTCAAACTCCTTACTCACCAAATTGGAAAACTCTTGACATAGAGCATTGATAGTGGTAACAAATATGATATCATCTACATAAACCTGAATAATGCGAAAGTCTTCCCCCTTTGTTCTAATAAAAAGGGTTTTGTCAATCTTTCCTCTTGTGAAATGATTTTGTAAGAGAAATTTTCTAAGATGTTCACACCAAGCTCTTGGGGCTTGTTTTAAGCTATAAAGAGCATTATGAAGCTTGAAAACATGATTTGGAAATTTAGGATTTTCAAATTCAGGGGGTTGCTCCACATGCACTTTTTTATTCAGAAAATAATTTTAAAAGCACATTTGACATCTATCTGAAATAGCTTGATGCCTATGTGAGATGGAAATACAAGCAATATGTGGATGACTTCCATTCTGGCCACACCACTACCGCAAATTTATCTAACTTGTTCCTAAACACCCATTTTATCCCAATCACTAGGTGGTCCTTTGGTCTATGTGTAAGGGACCAAACTTGGTTCCTCTCAAACTAGTTGAGTTCATCTTATATGGCCAATATCCAGTTTGGATCTCCTAATGCTTCAGCATAGTGCTTGGGTATACTTGCACCTATATTGAAGTCAGTGAGTATGTTATCCAAAGGTTAGGTAGACTTGTACTTGAATCTCTTCCTTGGTTCATTGAAGTGTTTTTAAACTTGTTCAGGGATGCTTGAGGATGAACCATTATCAACTTCGGCTCTCTCACAAGCATCTTGTGAAGTTTTTGGAGAAGCTTTAATGTCATCAGGTTGTCTTTGGTCACCCTAATTTGGACTTTGGCTCAAATTGCTAGTAGCATATTAATGATTGCTTTTGTCCACGGCTCCTTCATCTTCATCATCTACATATTTGCTTAGCTGAAACTTATCAAATGAAGATGAACTAGCAAGACCATGATTAGTTTCGTCAAAGATAACATGAATGGATTCCTCAATGACCTTAGTACATTTGTTGTGAACGTGATAAGCTTTACCAACAGAGGAATAACCAACAAATGTACCTTCATCACTCCTTGGATGAAATTTACTAAGGTTTTCTTTACCATTGTTGTGGATGAAGCACTTAACTCCAAAGGCTTTAAAATATCAAACATTTAGTTACTTGACTCTTAATAATTTATATGGTGTGTTTTTAAGCAGTGGTTGAATGAGGCATTTGTTAAGTACATAATTTACAGTATCAACAGCCTTAGCCCATAAGGACTTTGGAAGATTATTTTCACATATCAATATTCTGGTCTCGTCTACCAATGTCTGATTATTCTTCTCAACAACTCCGTTTTGCTAAGGTGTTCATGGAGCTGAAAAGTTACGGGAAATCTCATTCTCGTTACAGTGATCAATGAATTTGGCTTTGTCAAATTCTCTTCCATGATCAGTCATGATGGAAACCATTGACAAGTTCTTTGATATCTGTAATTGACCGTACAACTTTGAAAACTCCTTGAGAGGTTTGCTTTATCTTTCAGAAAGATCACTCATGTGAATCTAGAGTAATCATCCACTATGACAAATATGTATGAACTTCCTCCTAAACTTCTAATGCGGATGGGTCCGCAAAGGTCCATATACAACAACTCTAGACAGTCAGAGGTAGACACACTCTTTAAAGATTTAAAGGAAGCATGTACTTGCTTACTTCTAACACATGCACTACACAAATACTTCTTATATTTGTATGGGGGAAACCCTCTTACTAAATCATGCTTGATAAACTTATGCAGAGTGTGCATGCTAACATATCCTAATCTATGATGCCAAAGCCAGGCATCATCAAGGGATGCTTTTGGATAGGAAAGATGCATATGAGAGATATGGTCAAGATTTATGGCACAAATATCATCTAATCTAGAACCACACATAGCAATGTCATTAGTTCTGGAATTTTCAATAGTACATTGGGATTCATCAAACTATACACAGTTGCCTTTATCACTGAGTTGTGAAATACTCAACAAGTTGCATTTTAAACCATCAACCAAATGGGCATTATAAATAGAATTTGTAAAATCCTTACCAATCTTACTAATGCCAAGGATGTTACCTCAACTATTGTCTCTAAAGATCACTTTACTTGATTGTTGTTTTTGAAACTTGGGAAATATTGAGGTATCTTTCATCATATGTTTTGAACAACCACTCTCCAAGTGCCAGAGATTGCTCTTTGGTAGCAGGGCTTATAAGAAGATGACCAATTACCAGCTTTAGGGACATTAAGGCAACCCATGCTTGTATGGTTCTTGCGTAAGACATCTCTTTGCCACTGAATTTTTCATAGTGCATATGACCTTTACTAGGACCAGAAAGAGTTGGATACCTATGATCAAACTATTTATGGCTCCGTTAATAAATAGTGTGACTTTGGTAATTGTAACTAGGGTTACTATTTTTGGAACTGGATCTGCTTAGGGATTCCTGCATGTGATGTCTGTTTAATAGAGTGCTTGTATGGCCTTTGTATATTATTTGGGTTAAATCCAAGACCCTCCTTACTAAAGGACAAACATTGGGATCCAAGTAATTAATTCAAATGCTCTTGACCCTTAGTAAGTTTCAAGAGAGACTTGTGAGAATCATTACACCTATTTTGCAAAATGGTTTTCTCATTCTCAAGGTCATTGATTTTGGTGTGTAGACTTTCACAGGACCTCTGCAATTTCTCAATTTCCTTTTTTAGGAATTTGTTTTCTTTCTCAGGGCCTTGATTTCATATACATGACTTTGCTCATATTTAACACACTTTAATTGCCCTTGAACTAGATATCTATTATGAAAGTAAGGAGATATTCGAATGCTACCTCTTTAGATTCATCAATTTCTTTAGTATTCTCTCTCTCCATGAGACAAAGGTTGGTTGTTTCTTCATCTTCACTTTCACTTCCAAAGCTATCACTGTCACTCCATGTTGCAACCAATACTCTTTTTTCTACTTTTTTCGACTTGAATATGGTTCCCTCATTTTTCTTTCTGATGTTCAGACAATCCTTGATCATGTGACCTAGAAGTAGGGCTGGTAAAGGGGCAAGTATAGGGTGGCTTTTCCTACACCTGTGCCCATACCCATTTTCAAAACCTATACCCATACCCATACCCATACCTACTAGGTATTCAAAAACTATATCCATACCCATTGGGTTTTACGGGTATGTGGGTTTTATTTGGGTAGATATATACCAAAAAATATTTTTACCCATATTACACCCATATCCTAGCAATGTATATTACATCAATTGTCCTTTGTGGCCTAGTCGATTGTCGATTAGTAAACTCCTTGTCGATTGTCATAAAGACGAGAAGCAGAGAGAGAAGGACCGATAACTGACAAGGGAGTAAAGATGTGAGAGTCTAAGTGACTCAGACTCGGAGAGTGGACCGTAAAGATAAGAGTATGAGAAGATAGATGTCAAGGATTAGCTAAGTTTTTTGCTTGGAAATCAACTTTAAGACTTGACTTGAGCCATGTGTGACCAATTTAGTGCCTCTTTTTTTTAACATTTTTGTATAAACGGATTTTTGGGTGTTATGTGGGGAAGGTAGGCAAGTTTGATGGATACGGGTTATGGGTGTTGTGTAAGGTGGGTTTTGCCCATGCCCATACCAATACTCATACCCAGACCCATTTCATTGTACCCACCCCAACCCCCCCCCCCCTCCCCCAATTTAACACCCAAGTGGGTTTTAAATGGTGCGGGTTTTATAGGTATGGTTTTTTTTTTTTTGTCAACCCTACCTAAAAGTCCATAACCATAACAAGTGTTTTGGTTAGTGTTAACTTTTGAGGCAAATTACCGTTAGAGTTTCACTCATTCCTCTTTGAGGTTGATCCCTTGTAAATTCCTTTAAATGCTATATGCCTATAAAATATCTTTTTGAATAATTTCGCTATCGTAGCCAATGATTCATCTACATCATTTTTAGATTCCTCATGTTACATCTTAATGTCATTAGACTTTATTACAAGTCCTTGTTATCATACCTGTCTTTAATTTCTTCCAACAAGTGAATCTTATGGTTTAGAAGTTTACCAACAAGATCATCTAATTTAAGGATTTTCTTATCCTGTGCTTCTTAACTGATAGTGATTTTTGGTCCCACTTGCTTCTTAAAAGACATCACAACACTTTTCTCACCATCTCTTCATTGCTGTAGTTTTGCCTAAGGACTTGAGGTTGTTGTTTTGCCTAAGGACTTGTTGTTCATTATCGCAGTAAAGTGCATATACATGTCCTTGATCAATTCTCCAAGTAGCATCTTAAAGAGCTCATATTGATGGACATAGAGACCGATTTTGGATTCTCGAACTCGACTAGTACCTTTCTAGGTAGTCCCCAATGTGTCCCAAACTTCTTTGGTTGTATCAGAAGTAGACCCACAGTTAAACTCATTAGAATCCAAATAATTATTAGCCACTTTCTCAGTGTCTTTATGAGTAAATCTTGGCTTTGGAACAATCTTATCTCCCTCCATCATAGTAGGTACAAAGTCATCATTAGAGATAATCTCCCAAAGCTCATAGTCATGGTCTTTAATGAAGATCTGCATAAGTCTTTTCCAATTAGCAAAATTAGAATAACGAAACAAAGGAGGTTTAGTAAAAGAGCATCCTAGATTAATTTCAGCATTTCCAAAGAAGGCCATGATCTTTTCCACAAGATGGTTGAGTTAGTGTGAGTGGACCTACTCTGATACCAATCGAAGATCCTAAAAGTCAATGTTAGATCATCTTAGGGGTTGAATGGGGTGATATAAAAAATAATGGCTTATGAAAATTCTAATGTACTTTGATCATGCACTACCAATGTTAGAGAAGAAAACCTTGAAGGTTAGTCACCAACGCCAGTAATAAAGAAAAAATAAAGCACAGAAATGAAATGGGACAAAACACAGGATATGTTTATGATGTCCACCCTTCCAAACAGGACTAATCACCACCTAAGGCATTTCTTCGCTTAGGATTTAATCACCTCCACTTCTTATTCTCGTAAGAAGTACACACCGATGGCCTTGGATTTACACATTGTTTACTGTTCCAAACTTACTCTACTGAGAAACCTCAGCTAGCACACTCACTAAGTACTGATGTCTCAATACCTAGCTACCCAAGTAAGTTTCTCAACTTCCTTTTTCCAATTCTTCCTCACAAATATTCAAATTAATAATAAGTACACAAGAGAGTACTATAGATGATTGTACTTGAGCTATTTCGACAATGTAATACTTTCTTACAGCATACAATATGCTTTAGCTCTTCTTTTTGTAGACTCAAAACTATCTTAACCTTTGGAGTAGTACTTTGCAATTCTTCACTGTATTTTGTTAAGAATCCAATGTCATTGATTCGTACCTTAGTGTTTCCCAAACTGGCTCTTGATGGACTAGAATAATGGATCTTGGTTGTTGAGAGAAGAGCTTGATTTGATCTCCAAAGATCTCACTGAAGTCCGTCAAAACAATTTATAAATGAACTTAAGATTGATATAATACAACTTTCCTAAACTCAATCATGTAAATCTTTATAAGATTTGGGATGATGAGCAAAGATATATTATACTATAAAAATATAATGCACTCGTATGTGAATGAGAGATTCTTTCCAAAGTAACATATCTCAAGAATAAAACAAGATAACATATATATCATTTTTTTTTCAAAAACGACTCTATTAATACCAAAGTCAAAGATTCTAACTAGGCTGAGCAAAAACATTGGGTACCCAGACCCCAACCCGGACCCGAATCAACCAGAACTGGCAC
Organism: Selenicereus undatus; assembly: GCA_017589665.1. Classification (NCBI taxonomy): domain Eukaryota; kingdom Viridiplantae; phylum Streptophyta; class Magnoliopsida; order Caryophyllales; family Cactaceae; genus Selenicereus; species Selenicereus undatus. Next base: position 12,579,322 of record JACYFF010002017.1, read on the forward strand.
CAGTTCCAAAATGTAGGATCTGGTTGCAACTGGTTTCGGTTCTAGGTCCAAAAATTTTGGAACCGATGCCGGTCCTCATACCCGGTTACTCGGTCCATTTGCTGGAATTAAAAAAAGTAAATTAAAATATATATAAGCAAACCCTAAAACTTCCTCAGTCCTCCCTAATGACTCATTCTCCTCGGCAGCTGCTCTCTCTCTTGTGTCCCCCGACCACCCCTCGATGTCTCTCTCTGTCAAATTTTGTTAGCCTCTCTCTATCTCACGCTCTCTCTCTACTCACCTGCTTAGGCTCAGCCCTTAATCTCTTTCTCTCTCCTCGGCACAACTTTCTCGATCATTCTTGTTCAGATCTGTCTACAGAGCCTTTGTCCTTGGCTGGGGTGAGTAATGCTCTGTCTCTCTCAAACTGTTCTTCCCAGCAACCCGCAATGGCACGACTAACATCTCAACTGTCTCGATCTATCTCCCCGGTTATGGCGATGACTTGTCCGTCGACGTTCAACAGTGAGTAATGCTCTATCTCTCTCAATCTGTGTATTACTTACAAGCTTCCTGATTTGTTTTTGTCTCTCTTGATATGTGTATTACTTGTAAAATGCCCCAAAAAGAAGATATCGGGTACCCAGTTGTGGAACCGATCCCAACCGGTTCTAAGACCAGGTCAAAAAATCCTAGAACCGGTTCCAGGCCAACCGGGACCAAGACCAATTCTCATATTCTGGACCCGATCCAACCAGGGCTGGGATTGGTTCCGTAAAGATCGACTGGGTACCCGAACCTGCTCAGCCATAATTCTAACTGTGGCATTGGATCTTTGCAGAGACAAGATCAATTAGTGTAATTCAATGTACTCAAATTGAGCATTTGTGTTTCTCAAAACACCCAATGTCCTTGAGCTACAATATTCAAGTAGCCAATGGCCTTGCAACGAACATTAAGGGAGTCTTCAAATCTAAATTCTACCAGTATCTTATGGTGCTATACTCATCCAAACATTATAAAAAATGTCATTGAAGCGAAGAGTCTAATTTGAGTTTATCCTAGTAGGTTTGGCTCAAGATCACTTTTTTATAGTAATTTATGCTAATTTTTCAAGACGACTAAACTGCCAGAAATCTTATTTTCAACTTGGACTTTTCTTCACCATTTGAGACACTTATCTATTTTAAATAATTTCGTAATGAGTACCATCGAAAAGTCGTTTGAGACTTCTTTCCAAACACATGATTTTTATAACAGTGATGCTCATGAATGGAGAGAAATAGCCTCAAAATTGAGTAAGTGCCTAGAAAATTTTAGCAAATAATAGGTCTAAAAATTAGCCCAAGGGAGGAGAATGATAGTTGTCCAATCACAGCTTTCTCTTATAGGCAAATAACAAACACACCAAAGAAGAACTTCTAAGTGGTAATTGCTTCAAATGAAAAGTGTATTATACTAGAATGCCCTAGAAAGGGAAGCAATTTGTTGTCCAAATTCAAGCTTATATAGGATTGTAATTGTCTCTAGTTTTTTTATTTAATTCCCATGAATTTTTTTTTTGTCACCCCATTGGCCCCTTCTCTAATACTGTAACAACTAATATTTGAGTTTTGGGTATAAACACACCCCTCATCCATTGTAGAAATCAAATTTAAAGATTTGATGATTATAAGTAATGAATCAATGAAATGGCAAGGTGCTAATTTCTCTCTCTAAAAATCTCTCTAAAATCTTTATCTCTTTGTGAACGATGATTTTGAGAGTCTGCCCTTTACAGTCTCTTTTTGGTGGCTTTGCCTTTAGAAGAGTGATTTGTTGAGGAGTTTTATCCTTTTGTTGATTTAATTTTTGAGTTGTTTTAATCATCTTTTTTGGCCTTATTATCTTAAAGGATTTTGTTTGGATTTATATTTGGTTGTCCTTTGGTTATATTATTGATTGGTGATCTTTGTAGAGCACCCATTATGTGTTGGAAATCTTGATGGTGATCACGGATCACATACCTATGGATAGGGCTAAACTTCTGAAACAAAGGCCAAAAAAACAAGAACAGGAATAAATAGTGTGGGTTTCATAGAGACTACGGCTATGAACTGAATACTACTAGAATCTAAGAGGTGACACTTAATGATTTCGCCAAGAAGGATAAATTGGATCAATTTCTCAAGAATTAGCCTCAAATAAGAAAAAAAAAGGTATTTAGATGACAGGAGTTTACAAGAAGATGACTCCTAAAATTCACCCCTTAAAGGCATAATATAGGTAATCTTTGGGGGACCACCCCTAGTAAGATAATCAAACAGGACCTTTAAAAGTCGTCTGTGTGTTTTAGATCAGACAAACCCAATTATGCACTAGGTGACTATGAACTGTCAACCTAAGATGATACTTGACGATGTTAGACCTCTAACTCAACCACGTGATCATCCTCTGATTATAAGGTTGATAGTAGCTAACCATGAGATTAGTCAAGCACTGGTAGGGACTAAAAGTTACGTCTCCAATGCCATACCCCATTATAAGTTTCATAAGGCATACTTACATATCCCAAAGGAATGATCAGGTTATCTATGAAGGTAAGGACTCATAAGAGCAAGACCTACTAGGTAATGGTAGACAACATAATTTTGGAGGTGACTTCTACCTATAAAATGATAGTAGGGAGAGAACTCTTGAATTCTCCGATAGCAGCACCTTTCACCTATAGTCTAAAGATTCAATGTGTAGCACATGATGGCTCTATGGGTAGGATTGTAGGAGATTAGAATAATGTTATCGAGTATCACATAGCCACCTTAAAGGCTACAGCTTATATATAGAATATGAAGTAAGAGGGGCACGTAGGAGTTTTTTATACAGAGTTCCATATGGTGTTGATCTCTAAACATGACCATAGATAAACAAAGTTCCTAGGCCACAACCAAAGGATCGACTGTAAGAAATACCTCTAGCATATAACCAATCCAAGACTGTATAGATTAGAGCAGTCATGGAACTAGCCTTCCAAAGAGCATTTAATATCCTTGTTGAGGTGATATGGAGATGTGTTCACTTATATGATATCAGATGTTAGAGATCGACTCGATGATCATGGTTTATAAATTGACCATAAATCCTCGGATGAAGCCTGCGAAGCAGAAAAAGAGATATTTTGTTCCTAATAGGAACATACCAAAGTTAGAAGAAGTGAAACAGTTGTTGGATGAAGGGTTCATCAAAGAACACTACTATCCTAACTATTTAACAAATGAGGTAACGATGAAAGCCCAATGGTACTTAAAGAACATGTGTAGATTACAAGAACCTTAATAAGGTAGGTCCTGAAGATTGTTTCCTACTTTCAAAGATTGATCACTTAGTAGATCCAACCAGTTTACTTGACTTATATGGATGCCTAATCAGGTTTCCACAAAATACAAATATGGGATAAAGATCATGAACATACGGCATTCACCATACATCAAGGGCTATATTGTTATAACATGCTTCCATTTGGGTTAAAGAGTGCCAATGCTACAGATTAGAGGTTTATCAATAAGCTTTTTAAGGACAAATTGGCAAGAATAGGGAGGTATACATGGATGACATGATAGTTGAGTCTAAGACTCCAGATCATTGCCTTTTAGGTCTAAAGGAGACTTTTGACTCTTTAAGAAGATATAGTATGGAATTAAATTCCATGAAGTGTGCCTTTGGGTTATCAGTGGGCAGGTTTCTATGGTTCATGATAAATAAGAGGGGGACAAAAGCAAGTCTCGAGAAGGTGAGAGCAGCACTATATATGTAAAGCCCCATAATTGTCAAAGAGGTTGGAAAACTAATATGGTGCATGGCAGCCTTAGAAGATTTATTTTCAATTTTGCGTATAAGTGTCTCCCTTTCTTCAAGTTCCTTAGGTTAATCAAAGACTTTAGGTGGAACAGAAGATGAGGAGAAGGCCTTCAAACAACATACATAGAATCTATCTGAGATACCAACACTGTCCAACCCTAGCCCTGGGGAAGATCCCAAAATATGCTTGATAACACTAGAGGTGGCTCTTAGTGCAATTCTAGCAAGGGAAGAAAATAAGAAGAAGATTCATGTCAACTTTATAAGTCATGTCCTGATAAGCCCACAACTCAACTATCCAAATATTCAGAAGTTAGTGTTGGCTCTAGTCAGTATAGCTAGAAAGGTGAGACCTTATTTTGAGGCATACCTCATTAAGGATTTGCTGGATCAATTACTAGGGAAGATGATGTAAAAATAGAATTACTTGGAAAGGATCTTATTTTGGTTAGTGTATTTATCTAGATTTGACATGGAGAACAGCCTAAAATAGTAATCAAGACTCAAGCCTCATATGATTTTCTAGTTCAGTGTATGTTTAAATACCAAGGCCTGAAGCCATAAGCACAATAGTGGATTGTCTATGCAGATGGATCTTCCAACAAAATGGATCAGAGATTAGCCTAATATTAATATATTTTAAAAGGACGAAATTTGAGTAAGCCCCAACATTTCCATTCCCAACCACCAACAATGAGATGCAGTACGAAGCAATAATAATGGGTTTGGAAATATGTAAGACCTCAAAGGTAAAGAATGTCAGGGTCTTCAGTTATTCACTACTAGTGGTCAGCCAAATCAAAGGTAAGTTTGAGGGCAAAAGAAATTGGATGGTCAAGTATCTAGGCAAGGTTGAGAAGTTCATTAAAGATTTCCTTCAATCGAAGATAACTCACATTGCAAGATCATAAAAATACCAAACAGATGCATTAAACAAATTAGCTAATTTAACTTAAACTAATTCTCTAGGATCAGTCTTCTAGGAGATTATGAGAGAAAAGACCATAGACCATGAGGAAGTCTACATCACAGATGTGGATAACTCCTTTGTGACACCTATCCTACATTATTTGAAGAATGAAAAATTCTCAGGTGATCCAAAATAAGTAAAGCTCAGAAAGAAGGCAACATGGTTTTACCTATTTTAGGGGGGACTTTAGAAGATAAGATATGCAAGACACCAATGAATGCGTGTGACTAAAGAAAAGCATAATACATCCTAGCAGAATTCCATGAAGGAGATTGCGGATCATACGTAAGGGGCAGACTTTTAGCTGGGAAAGTGCTAAGAATAGGATTCTGCTGACATACTTAGCTCAAAGATGTACTCATCTATGTTAGAAAACGCGACAAATGTCAATTTTACACCTCTAAAGTATAGGCTCGAACTATGAATTTATCTATAACTATGGAGCCAACACTCATTACAAGATGACGGATGGATATTCTGGGTCCCTTTCGACATGCATATGAATAGAGGAGTTTCTTATTTGTGGTAGTGGACTACTTGAAAAAGTGAGTAGAAGTTGAGCCAATGGCAATAATAACATAACATAAAGTAATAGACTTGTTGTGGAGATTTGTGATCATAAGATCTGGACTTCCTAGATTTATAATAGTTATCAATAAAAGGAAATTCATTGGCAACAAGATCATAGAATATCATAAGTTAGGAGTCATTATTTGTAACACTTTAGTAGCAACGTCGTATGCTAATGGACAAGCAAAAGCTTCCCATAAGTAAATAATCTAATCCTTAAAGCTAAAGGACCTAAAGGAGCTTGGGTGGATGAGCTACCAGGCATCCTCCAATCCTTGAGCACAACTATCAAGACTTCCACTTATCACACACCTTTTAGGCTCATGTATGATGTAGAAGCCTTTATACCTATAGATGTTAGTGTAACCAGGCTGAGGGCAGAGGGGTGTGAACCATCACATAATGAAAGGGCATATAATGAACCCTTAAAATTATTATTAGTAATAAGCGAAAAAGTTGCACTAAGGACATAATTATATAAAGCAAGAATCACCCGGGGTGACAATAGAATAGTAAATCATAGACCCCTAAAGTCTGGTGATTTAGTCTTGAGAAGCATGGAAGTAGTTGAAAAGTTTTTAGGCAAGCGATGATCAAATTAGAAAGGACCTTACAGTGTGTAGGAAGGGTGTATTTAGGTACCTACAAATCCCTAATCCTAGGGGGCAAAAAGGAGCCAAACACTTGGCATGTGGACAATCTCATATGCATTTACACATCGGTGTCCACTAAAAAGTTGTTCCAGTCTTTATTATGTTTTCTTATGGAACTTTTATAATAAGTATTCAAGTTGACAACTTTGTATCTCCCTAGAATTAGTGTCATGGATTACGTTGTACTAATAAAGTGACGTCAAGAATTCTCTTATATCTTATTACATGTAATTTAGTTAAATTTTGAATAATATGTTAAAAAGCGGAAGTAAAATTCTTGGAGCTGAGTCATAGGTTCAGTTAAGGAATTTTGCGTAAATTTGAATTGAATTAAGACATATATGGAATAAAATTTTATCGAATTAGCACACAAAATTAAAATTCATAATAAGTGTGTTACTGAATATGTGAAGATCAAAATTCAGAATATTGTACAAGGAGAACAAGACATTAATCAATCCTTGGTGTCTTGGACCTCCTATCACTTGCTTTAGCCTTAGTCTTCTTTAAAAAGAAAAGGAATTGGCTAGTTAAGCCTTAGTAAAGTCATGCTTGTGGAAATGTGACATATTCTTCTCCTTCTCCAGTGCTTCTTTAAACTTTTATTCTCAACTTTGGCTTCCTCAAAGCCTCCTTAAATTCTTAAAATTTGGATCTCAGAAGGGCATTTTCACCCCTTACAAATTGCAACTCAAAAAGAAGAGAAAAGGTTGGGCCTTGGCTTTTTAGCAGCTATGTGAAGCCTTGGGGTAAGGAAGGGGAGAACTATTCCCTTAAGTTCTCCAGTGGTAACTTTCTCAATCTTCTCCTTGGAAAGAAGTTAGTTGCTATCCTCCTAGACCACTAGGGACAAGCAGAAACATAGAATCCTATGCTCAGGAACCTTCTCGCTAGTTTAACCAGAAGGGGAAGCCCCACGTTCAAACAAACACCCCTTTTTCCTATTGGGATGGAGGAATTATTGGGTATGACAATACCTTTATGGAAGAAAATTCATTAAACATCTTGGTTCTTCACTCTCTTAGTACAAGCTTGATAGAAGGGCTAGAACAATCGTTAACATAGCAAGGCCCTTAATGAATTAACTCTCAAAAGTACCATTGGTAATGTTTGGAATGACATCAATAGCCATTCTCTCAGCACCCTCACTACCCTCACTAGTAGCAGCATCAGAGACGTTACTCTCCACACCTGTAGTACTTCATGGAGTAGCTGTAAGAAAAGTGTTGATAAGAGTAGCAAGCATAGGGTCAACTCCTCGACCTTTGGGTTGGGATCATACTCAGCTGGGTGGAGTCAGAGTTTTCCTCACCATAGTTTTCCTTTTTTAAAGCAAGAGAATCCCTCATCTTGCTCTTGGAGGGCCTAGTTTTCGGTATGCTAGCCTCTTTAACACAAATAAAGTGCTTATCCACTAGTTCACCCTAAATGACTGGGTGCAACTAATGCTAAGAGCAACATGCAGAATCTCCCATTTGGTCACGATTTGGCAGCATTTTAACCCTATCTCCTTATCTTCCATCATCTTCACAAGGTGATTCTCAAGATTGGGAGGGGCTATAGCCATGAAAGGCCCAACTTTCTTGTTTTTAGTTCTCCTCCTCGGTATTTTGTTTTTCAAGGATCTTAGCAAAATTAACACAAGCTTGCACTAAGAAGAAAAAGAGTGCTTAAAGTGAGAAAATTAGTACCTGAAAAGTTGTTGTTAGCTTCCTCAAGCTTACAATACAATTTATAAATAAATTTTGATGAAAGACAAAAAGGAGTTGGTGCATTAGTATATTTATTGTATTATAATTGGATCTACCTTAGAATTATTATTGTTTAAATGTGCTATATTTTTGAAGCGGATATTGCAATATTAATATTACTTATAATCGATTTTATATAAGTTGTCACAATATCTTTGAGATTGTTTAATATTCAAATTTGAATATGTAGTCTTTACAATATTATATTGTGTGATTCAAATTTGAATATGAGATTATGATTCTCTAAATATGGCTATATCTTTTGAAATTCAATTCTAGTTGTTGCTTGGCCTAAAAATAGCACTAAAATATTTGAAGCATCAATTAGCCATTGCAAGAAATCAGCAAGGTAGCCATTGAAGATTCGAAGCTGTTATTGCTTAAAATTAGTTGCAGTTCAAGGCCTTGAAGCTGGATTCTAATGGCTTGAAGATCAGTTGAAGATTTTCTTCCATATTTGAAAGTAACAGCTACTTCAACCCTTTTTGTTATAAAAAGGGAAGACCTTGTAGTTGAGAGTTACACAAGGAAGAGAGCACAAGCGATTGTCATACTCAATAGTCACTTGCATACTTTGCACTTTAACTTGCTTTATATTCATTCAAGTTGTATTGTTCAACTTGTAAGTAGGGTGAGATTATAGAGTTGAAGGGTCAACTCTACCAAGCGTAGTTGAAGGGTTCAACTTGTGACTTGGAACTTAGAGTAAGGTGTATCTAGGGTTGTAACTATCCCTCTTAATATAATCGGGTTAATCCTAGAGTTACGGAACTCTAGGCAAGGCCTAAGCCTGGTTGAGGCTAACGTTGCTAAAAAGTTCTTGTGTTTTGTCCACGTTTATATTTCCGTTCTTTATTTCAATTAATTTGCGATATTAATCATCACCCTATTAAGCCCCCCTCTAGGGTGATCTAATAGCTTTCAAACTTTCAATTGGTATCAGAGCTAGACCCACTGCATTTTGACTTTACCATCAAGTGGGCAACGATCATGGACACTACTGGAGATGGGTACTATAACCAAGGTCGTTCTACTATTAGACCTCCTTTGTTTAGAGACACTAACTTTTCATACTGAAAAATTTTCATGCAGATGTTCATAGAGAGTGAAGATTATGATCTATGGAACATCATTGCTAAAGGTCCATATGTTCCAACTACTCTAGTCGGTGGAAAAACTGTCATTAAACACGAAGATCAGTACACCTAAGAAGACTTCGCAAGGCTTTCAAAAATTGTAAAGCTATGCATATCTTATATTGTGGATTAGATGCTAACAAGTACAATTGTATTTGTACATGTGAATCAGTTAAAGAAATTTGGGACAAGCTGGTGGTAACATATGAAGGGACGAGTCAAGTTAGAGGGACAAGTGAAGTTAGAGAAACAAAGATCAATATGTTTGTCCATCAATATGAATTATTCAAAATGCAACCCGACAAAACCATCAAGGAGATATTCACAAGTTTCACCGACATAACCAACAACCTCAAATCGCTCGGAAAGACTTACACAAATGAGGGAATGGTTAGAAAAATCCTTCGATGTCTCCCAAAAAACAAATGGGGTCCCAAGGTCACCGCAATTGAAGAAGCTCAAAACCTCATGACACTAGCCTTGGATGATCTACTTGGGAAACTTCTTACGCATGAAATTCATATTAAAGATGATGAAGAAGAAAAAGAGACTCAACCAAAGAAGGGAGTTGTCTTCAAAACTATTAGTGAAGAGCATGACTCTTGAGAAGATGAATCCAGCGAAGAAGATGAAGATTCCATGGCGATGACTGCAAGAGGACTAAAGAAGATTTTCAAGTCAAAAAAGTTCGATCCCAAGAAATTCTACAAAAAGGGATTCTCCTCAAAGAAGAATCACAATTCTTCTAAAGGTAATAAGCTCTCAAACAATAAAAATGAATATAATCTTCGTCCTTGTTTTGGTTGTGGTTTACCATGGCATGTGATGAAAGATTGCCCCATCATACAAAAGAGACTTGAAAAACACAAAAAAAAGGCCAAGAAAGAATTAAAGAAAGCTATGATTGCTACGTGGAGTGATAGTGACTCCAGTGATAGTGATGGCGAAGAAGAACAAGCGGCAAACGTATGTTTCATGACCAATAAAGAAAATGTCCAAGGGGACGAAACCGATTATAAAAGCTCGGATGAGGTAGATTGCTCTGACTATCTTGAATATTCTAAAGATGAATTAACCCAAGCCTTGTTTAATCGCATTAAATGTGAGCAAAAATATTTGTCCAAAATAAGGTCTTTAAAGAAAGTCATTCGAAACTTATCATCGAAACTTATCATTTGAAAAAGAGGCTCTATAAAAATCAAATGATGAACTTCACATGTAAGATTGATACTCTTGACACAAAGAAACAAGAAATTCAATCTAAATGTGAAGGTTTTGAAAACTTGGTTTTAAAGTTTTCAAAGGAAAAGGAAGATTTGGGCTAATTATTAGGCTCTCATAGGATGTCATTCAATAAAGAAAGAATTGGGTATAATGTCTTTAACAAAAAGAAGGTCTAGAAGAACATCTTTGTTCAATCGACGTCCCAAAACAAATCTCATATCAAATGCAATTATTACGTAAAGAATGGCCATATGTCCTATTCATGCCCTTTTAGAAAATCTAGCCCTAGGTTAGTTCAAATTTGGGTACCAAAAGACGCAAGACCACCCAATGTGAATTGCGGGAAAACCCTCTCTATCTACTAATTATGTTCCTGAGTTCTTGTACGTCAAGCCAATGAGAAATTCATTATTATCAAGAAATTCAAGGCCTTCAACTGCAGTCCAAGACCTTGAACTGTAGGCAAAAACTGGGTGTCTTTAATATGACCAATTCAAAGGCTTGAATTTTTATGTCAACATCTTCAGTAGTGATAATATTTGGAATCTTGGTAAACATAAGATGATGTTACTTTGCATTATCTACTTCCTATTTGTGGCATTTTGATTTCAAAATTTTTTGAATTTTAATTTGCTTTATTATCTGTGAAATGTGAGCATGATTAATATTCCAATATATCTTATACTATTATGACATGTTATTATGCACATATGATCTAAATGCTTTTGTACATAATTATTATGATCCCTAACACTTATATTGCTTGTTTCTAGAAGAGAAAAATTATATCACTTGATCATTTTTCGATAGCCTCGAATTACTCTTGATAAGGGGAGAATTTTGTTAATGCCAATCACTTATTGCATCATTATGTTGTTTATGAGAATTTCAAGTCAATGAGCATTAGCGTATGTGATTAATTTTATTGTTAGTATTTTATCCCCTATATATTTTCTTATGAGTACCATGGATTGAAGGGGATCATCTTTATATGACATTGATTTATTAAGGGGGAGTTATATGTGTTTGCCATAATTTTTTTATAAACTTCAATTTTTCTTTCTCCTTCTTATGCCACCTTTTTTTTGAAATACAAAAAGGGGGGCAGTATTTGAAAAGCTTTCGTGGCTTGTCATTCAAAATTATATTGATATGTTATTTTATTAGGTTTTGTCTTTCATCAAAAGGGGCAAATTGTTAGCTTCCTTAAGCTTATAATATGTTTTATAAATATATTTTGATGAAAGATAAAAAGGAGTTGGTCCATTGGTATATTTATTTTATTATGGTTGCATCTACCTTAGAATTATTATTGTTTAAATGTGCTATATTTTTGAAGTGGATATTGAAATATTAATATTACTTAATTGATTTTATATAAGGTGTCACAATATCTTTGAGATTGTTTAATATTCAAATTTGAATATGTAATCTTTATGATATTATATTGTGTGATTCAAATTTGAATATGAGATTTTGTTTCTCTAAATATGGCCATATCTTTTGAAATTCACTTCTAGTTGTTGCATGGCCTAAAAATATCACTAACATATTTGAAGCATCAATTAGCCATTGCAAGAAATCAGCAAGGCAGCCGTTGAAGATTTGGAGTTGTTATTGCTGAAAATTAGCTGCAATTCAAGGCCTTGAAGCTGGATTCCAATGGCTTGAAGATCAGCTGAAGATTTTTTTCCATATTTGAAAGTAATGACTACTTCAAATCTTTTTGTTATAAAAAGGGAAGACCTTGCAGCTGAGAGTTACATAAGAAAGAGAGCACAAGCGATTGTCATACTCAATATTCACTTGCATACTTTGCACTTTAACTTGCTTTACATTCATTCAAGTTGTACTGTTCAACTTGTAAGTAAGATGGGATTATAGAGTAGAAGGGTCAACTCTACCAAGCCTAGTTGAAGGGTTCAACCTGGGACTTAAAACTTAGAGTAAGGTGTACGCTAGAATTATGACTATCCCTATTTGTATAATCGGGTTAATCCTAAAGTTAGGGAACTCTGGGCGAAGCCTAAACCTGGGTGAGGCTAACCTCGTTAAAAAGTTATTGTGTTTTGTCCACGTTTATATTTCTGTTCTTTGCTTCAATTAATTTACGATATTGATCATCAATTCACTCCCTCTAGAGTGATTGAGTAGCTTTCAAACTTCTAGTTGTAACAATATAAAAAAAATTATCTGGGATTTATGAGTAGCTCAAAAGGTTGAGAATGCTCCGTTCTTTGAGCGCAGCAATGCGTGGTCTCTAAATGGCCATCTTCCCTTAAATTTCCTCCATTTAGAGAAAGAAATTTTTCTCACCCTTTCCTAGCTAAATCCTCATACTTATGAGTAGACCTGGCAAAACTGACCCGAGACCCGAAACCCGAACCGAATGACTCGGACCCATACCCGACCCGACACTCGAAATATGCTCACCCGAAAGTAGACCCGAAACCCGAATTGACCCGACCCGAACCATACCCGACCCGAAATTTTCAACAAAGTTGCTTGTTTTGGCATGACGAGCGTATTTCACCAAAAATTGGTTGACCCGAAATCGACCCGACCCGAACCATACCCGACCCAAACCGAAACGACCCGAAATGTCACTTAACCCGAACATGACCCAACCCGAACTTGACCCAACCCGTACCCGAACCGAATGACCCATTTGCCAGGTCTACTTATGAGTTTCCTTACCTAAATTAGGAAAACCTCCTTTCTTATGAAGGTCTTTTATATAGACATAAGCACCCATCCAACCACTAGTTCTAGAGGGCTTGTCGATAAGTATGCTCCCCTTGCATAGAGCTTGAAGGTTGCAACTTCTAAGAGTACTGCAGGACCTGTGGAGTTGGATGCACTCAATTAATTGAGGTTTTCTCTCATAGATAAGATAAAAAAAAAGCCCCCGCTCAACAACTTCTATAGAGTTCCAACAATAATTTGGTAAAGGAAGGCAAAGGAAGCCTTAATTCAAACTTGAAATTCTCCTTGAAAATAACATAAAACCATTTTGGGGTTTTAAACACTGAGTTATTAGGCTTAAGAAAGTGAACATTAAAGCACGAACATCCATATCAAGGCTTTTCATGATGTCTGCTTTGTTTGAAGCTTTTAACCCAACCCATTTGGCTATCAATGTATAAGGACTAAAGTTCTTCAAACCCAAGCTCAAAGTCGCCAAAAGGCCTTTCCTAACTATGGGGAGCCTTTAAAACATCTTCATCGTACAATTAAGGATGCTGTTTGCATGTCCTTCTTAATGAATTTAACAACCATTGTTTAAAATTGAGAAGAAAATATGAGAAATTAGGACGCAAGTCTGATGGAATGAAGAAGATAGGGATGAGTGTTCAAAGCTTAGTCTAAAGCTTGAACTCGTGTTGGCTAGAAACTCTTTTAAAGAAAGCAAGAGAAGTCAAAAAGGCATAAATTGGCAAAAGCGTAATTGATCACTTAAAAGGACTTTTATAGTCCTTAACCTGTTTCTAATAACGAGCTTGAAGAATAAGGCAAGGGCAATAAATGGTAAAACCCAAATCCAGTAAAGACAACAAATATAGCTAACATTGGAAATTTTTAAGGAGCAATTATGGTAAAGTATCTCATTAGATTGGAGGGGAAAACCCCTGGAAACACCTGTTCAATTAAGAAGTCTACGGAAACTGTACAATCATCATGCCTAGCATGGAAAACAGAGAGAAGTTGCACAGACACTAGTTAAGCTAGGCTAGAGCCTCCTTGTCAAGATGTCAAGAAAATTCTCAAGGAAAGGAAATGAAATTAGCCAAAGATTTAAATTTCTGAAATAAAATTTGAAATTTGGTTAAGAAAATTTCCTTCAAAAACTAGATAAAAATATACAAGATTTTTTTGCCTAACCTGTTCAAGAAAGATACCATATCAAAAAAGGTTCAAAACCAACCCCGAGAAAGCCCTTAAGGTCACGGTAAACTCACAATTCAAGACAAAAAATTTCTAAAGTGTTAAGGAGGCTAGGTCTGGCTAAAGTTGAGGCATCTGAGATTAAAATTTGACATACCTCAAGAGGCAAATGACTAAAGTAGGTAAAATCTCTAAAGGGCATTGAACAAAAGCCCATATAAAAACCCAAAAAGGAGATTGACTAGATTAATTAAGATTTGTAACTAAGCATTAAGCTAAAGCCTAGATAATTAGCTTAATTAAAATCTAGTCCAACAGGCCTTGGTGTTCCTTGCTACATCCATGGCTCGTGCAAGGGGAAAGAGATCTAACAAAAGATCCCCAGATGATTCCTAGTTGTGGTTGATATCTAAAGGAATAGATAACTTAGGAAACAAAATCTATATCTAGAAAGTTATGAAATCGTAGCTAAATGCCTCAAAGAGAACTAATCTAGACCCCTATAGAAACAAGTGATGGTTAGACGTAAAAAGTAAGCACCCATAGGTATATGTAGCAATCTAAAGCTTAGTTATATAATTCCCTTTTTGAAAGAGCACAAGTAGAGACAGAAAGAGAGGATGAAAGAGCAAGGAAGAAAGAGAACAATAGCAAGAGCGCGTAGAAGAGGTTGAGGAAGGCTCAAATCCTAGCGCAAAATCTCCCAATTAGCCAAAAAAATTAGGTCTCTAAGCTTGGACTAAGGTGGGTGACTCTCAATCCCCCAAAACACTAATTAATTTCAAACTTTTCTAATTTCGACATGGAGTGTTTTTATTGAATTATTGAAGTGGATTGTTGTGAAATGTGAATTTTTGAAAGAAGAAGGATTAAATGAATGATTGAGACATTCGGGTTATTTTTTATGTGAATTTGAGGATTTTTAGGGTGATGTTGTGATGAGGGGGATCAAGAATAGAGCGCTGAGCCATGATGATTAGGATTCATTAATACTATGCCATGAATGCCACTTTCACATTCAATTTGTTATGGTTAGATAACGTAAATCATGAAAACTGCATCGTTGATTCGTATGTTCATACTTCGAATTGGCAGCATACCTACCCTATGGTATATAGAGAGCAGCATCGAAAGCAGGGAAACAGCTGGCCAGTTGAATAGGTCGGTTTAGTGGTGGGTTGGTTTTGTAAACTAGGCAGTGGCTGCCCTGATTTAGCCTTGTTGTCCCTTTTTCTTTGTATAGTAGGGGGTGTGTCCACTGCAAGCAGAAATAGAGTTAGCTGTTGCCGATTCAACAACCGGTCTAGATTCGACTAATTCTACGAGTGAACCAGCAGCAACCCTAGTTATGACTGCACGGCTAATCAAGATACATGTGTGGTGTATATGTAATATTCATGCTAAGTAGGAATTGTCTTCATTTTGTTAAAGAATGCCACCTCTCTAAAGCATGCTTGTAAATCTTGTCATAGAGTTACAAATTAAGCCACTACTTCGATTTATAAATAAATTTTATAGCATAGAAAAGTACGGATCGATCCCATGAGGAAAGATTATGATAATAAGCTAGTTTAATTCTAATTAATTTTATTACTCTAATTTATTTTACTTTCTCTTTATATTACTAAAACAAATCAAATTAAACAAGTAAAAATCTGGAAAAATTTACTTAATATTGCCCCAAAATATTGTAAATTTAATTCTGGAAATAAAAATAGTAAATAGTTGTCCTAAATATTCTGAAAAAATAAAAACAAACATAATCACACAATATTAGACTGAAAACTAAAACACAAAACAACAGGCAGAAAAATTAATGTTAAAAATTACAGAAAGTAATCCAAATTAATATTCTACAATTTTATAGCTTTATATCTCGAAAATTATATGTAATTAAATTCAGAAAAATTAAAACAGAAAATTAACCATAGAAAATTACAACAGAAAATAAAATCGAAAATTAGAGAAATAATAAACTGCACTAATATAAAAAAGAAAATAAATTAAAAAGGACCCAGATTTTAAAATATAATTTTTTGGACTAAATAAAACCCTAAAAACCGAAATTAAAAATTAAAAATGTAATTTTCAGATTTATTAAATAAAAACCTGCACATATCCAATTCACAAAATCATTCTGAAAAATTATGAAATAATTTCCTAAAATTACAAAATTAAATAGAAACATATTAGTATACTAAATAAACCCTAAAATGAAATACAATATGAAAAAAACACACAAAAGGGACTATTTTTAGCCTAATTTCTAACAAACCGGTAAATAAATAGAAAAGTAGAATAGAAAATAAATCTAAAAATTTTAATCACACTAAAAACCAAAATATAACTAATCTAAAATAACTAAGACACTCTTAAAAGACTACTCTTTAGGGGGGTAAACAAAATTTATACTAAAGCTTATAAATTTAAGAATTAAAATTGACAAACTAAAGAAATTAACTAAAAAGCAACAAATAATTATCAAAGATACCAAATTTATGAAAAATACTTAGCATAATCTATATCCACCATACAAATTAATACTTATCATCAACGCATAAATCGATTTATCCATGAGTTAGACTATAGAAGACACCCACTAGCGGATCTTCCCCTTTTTTGCTTATATTATAGTTTATTTAGGTTAAGCCCTAACATAAACCCTACTAGTTTTGATAATCCTAACATCAGGGCAAGAATTTAATCAAATTAGAGCATTAAGTATTAGAAAAATATCATCTAACACCTTGAAATACATTTACCAGTAAATTGATTTAACAAAGTTCTATAATGATTAATTAATTAAAAGAGATGGGTTTGAACCATCCATGATTAATTAGGGTGATACTAATGCCTAAAAGACCATAATTTTTACGTATTAAAGTCTTTCAAACTATCCTATGAATTCGTATGAAACTAATTAGCATGCATTCTAATTAATCTAACGCGAATATTATAAACGATATATACTAATCGTTATAGAATCATGAATAAAAATCAAGTAGACAATAAAGCATAAAACTTGTTTCAAAATAGTTAATTTAGCATGGTTTCAAATAGATTATCCGAAGTACAAGGAAATTACTCACTCATATTAAAAATACAATCACAACCATTAACCAAAGCTTTCATGTTTAACAATAAACTAAACACAAAAGAAATAAAAATAAAGTAAAAATAAAAAGAAATAGGAACAATACTACTCTGGCTTGGGATGATGATAGTGGTGAAGCGTCAGTGAGATGATGACTATGATGATTCACGATAATGATGGTGATGAACATGTTGTGATGATGATTATGTCGTGGTCTGATGATGGGGAAGAGAAGTTTGGTGGAGAATGATGCGTGTTAGGCATGAAGATGATGGTGCGTTGATGGTGATTATGATCGATGATGATGATGATAAGAAGGGGCTATCGTGGTATGGTGCTGCGTGTGATGCATGATGGAGAGGATGAGACTTTGGCTGATTTATGGGGTGAGGTGTGGAGATGGCAAGCTATGAGATGGTTTTTTTTTATATAATATTATTCTACTAAGGTTTTCTTCTTTGGGCTTCTTCTCTTCAAAGTCTTCTAATTTCTCTTCAATTAGGAGTAATAATTTTATAACCCTAGCCAAAATAAATCATTATGAAAATAATATTTTTTTATAAATCATTATTTTTGGACCGACTTGATAGCTTAACGTGTAAAATCCAAACTTCGATGTCTTCTCTTCTCCTCTTTATTTTGTTAACGCTTAACCTGAAAAATATATAAAATAAAGTAAATTAGATGAAATAATATAGAATATAATCAAATTAATTATTAAAAACATGCTTGAATTATAACTTAACAAATTCCCCCACACTTAGACTTTGGATTTCCTCGTGTAAAGAAATCTGGAACTCGACCTAAAACTGTCCCTCTTTCTTTCTTATAAAGTCATGCATAAATATGATATTTATACTCGGTATTGGCTTACTTTAAAAACAATGTCATTTAAAATTAATTAGTTTTCCTTCCAACAAGTGGATAACTACTAAACATTCAACTACCATTAAAGAGTTTCTTCATCAGCCTCACAACATTTCTTTAATGAAGTGACAAGCACAACAATCATCCGTCTCTTTTAAGCATGCATACACCGATCAAGAGGTCTAAAAATTTTACGATAGAAAAATTGAAGTACGGCATGGCTATAGAGACAATTGGACTAGCAGGAGAAACTCATTGAAATTGATTCTAAGCTTGCCTTGCATTTTTTTTTCTTTTTTCAAACTCCAATTGCGCACATATTTAAGGCCCATATAAGGTCTTAGAAATTAAACATTCTTTGTCTCACACTCACTCGAATAGAGGTGCTGGAGCAAACAGTTTATTCTCATCATTATTTTATTTTTTTTATTGGTTGTTAGTTTGGTACGAGTCATTGATCGGCCCAAAAAGGGACATGACTCTCCCAATCATGGGTTACTCCATACATAAGGCTCAACTTGAGACCTAAACCTAAGAGGAAAAGTTGTCGAGCCACCTATTCTTGCCCATGTTGGTAATCTAACCCCCTTTTTTTCTTTTCTTTTTTCTGCTTTTTTTTCTTTTATAAGAAATAAAAAGTCACAATTTTAATGAGTTATTCTACTAATTCAATAGCGTAGGAAATGAACTAGGTCATTTTATTACCTTTGAAGCAGCTATATAACATGATCAAATAAGATGAATAATCATGACAGTTACTCATTAAAGAGATCTATGAGGATCAACTCAAACTTCTTTGAATGACAGCTAGCATGCTTAGAAGTCTTCACGCACAGAAGAATAAACTACAAATAGCTAAGAAAATAAAATTTTTTAAGCAAGCAAGCCTAGCATAAACTCATATTCATGCATTATTTATAAGAAAACTACAAATTTTTTTCAAGAATGAATACTGCAAGAACTAAATGCAGGATGCAACCCCCCCCCCACACACACACACTTAATTCATGCATTGTCCCTAATACATGCAAAAAGACAGAAACAAAAGTAAAATTAAATGGGTACTTCCCTTAAAAAAACTGTTGGGTTGCCTCCTAGCCAGTGCCTTTGTTTACTGTCGTTGGCTCGACACAATGAGCTCATGGATCCTCTAGTCAGATCTCCTCCACTAAGCATACATGATCTCCTACATAGAAGTGCTTTAGCCTGTGACCATTTACCTTGAAAATTTTGTTAGTAGCAAAGGATTTAATCTCAGGAGCCCCATGTGGATAAGTCTTTACTACTATAAAAGGTCCGAGCCATCTGGAGTTCAATTTACCAGGAAAGAGTTTCAATTTTGAATTGAATAACACTTTTTCACCCACCTAAAATTCTTTCCTACTAAGCTTAATATCATGAAAAGCTTTGGCTTTACCTTTGTACATCACTGAATTCTCATAGGCTTCCAGGCAAGTCTCTTCTAATTCTTGTAATTGCAACTTACGCTCCTTCCCTGCTAGGCTATAGTCTAAATCGCACTGCTTTACAGCCCAATATGATTTATGCCCTAGTTCTACATGGAGATGACATGCTTTACCAAAAACTAACCTATAAGGTGACATACCTATAGGTGTCTTATATGCAGTCCTATAGGCCTAGAGAGCTTCATCTAACATAAGACTCCAATCTTTCTTATCAGGTCTAACAACTTTTTCTAATATGCCCTTAATCTCTTTATTGGAGATTTCAGCTTGGCCATTGGTTTAGGGATGGTAACCAGTAGACTTCTTATGAGTTACATGATATTTGGCTAGCAAGGCACTTAGGGCTCTATTACAAAAATGTGTTCCCCTATCACTGATGCTTGCTTTATGAACTCCATATCTATGTAGAATGAGATATTTAACATGCTTCACAACAGTTTTGGCATCATCAGCTGTAGCAGCCACAACTTCAATCCACTTAGATACATAATCAACAAGCATAAGAATGTAAGTAAAACCAAAAGAAGGGGGAAAAGGTCCCATAAAATCAACACCCCATGCATCAAAAATCTCACAAACGTACACATTATGCAGAAGCATTTGATTCCTTTGAGATAAATTTCCTGTCTTTTGGCATGCTTCACATCTTTTGCAAAATTCATAGGCATTCCTAAAAATAGTAGGCCAATAAAATCCACATTCAAGAACTTTATGTGATGTTCTTTTGGGTCCAAAATGTCCCCCACTTTTAGAAGAGTGACAGAAAGTTAAAATTGAATGAAATTCACTATAATCTACACAACGCGTTATAATCTGATCTTCATAAAATTTCCATAAATATGGCTTATCCCAAACAAATATTTAGATTGACCTCTTATCTTCTCCTTTTAGGCTCTAGACAAGTTTATAGGAAAGGTTTTGGTTACTATATAGTTAACCATATTAGCATACCAAGATAGCCTATCACTGATAGCATATAAAGTCTCATCAGGAAAATAATCACTTAATGGATTCCCACTCTCCCCATTGTCTAACCTACTTACATGGTCAGCTAATAAATTTTCAGCTCCTGGTTTATCTTTAATCTCCAATTGGAATTCTTGCAGCAGTAGGACCCATCTAAACAATCTAGGTTTTGAGTCATTCTTACTTAACAAATGTTTAATAGCAGAATTATCAGTATAAATAGTAACTTTAACACCTAACAAATAAGGACGAAGCTTTTCCAGAGCAAAAACAACATCATACATTTCCTTTCTGTAGTAGTGTAGTTACACTGTGTTGGGTCAAGAGTTCTGGAAGCATAATAAATCACATGAGGTACCTTCCCTACTCTTTGACCAAAGAATGCCCCTACTGTCTTATCACTAGCATCACACATCAGTTCAAAAGGCAATGCCCAGTTAGGGGATTGTACTGTGGGAGTCGTGGTCAATTTCAACTTCAATTGGTCAAAAGCTCTCCTATAGTCGTCATTAAAATCAAATAAAGCATCTTTTGTAAGTAAAGCACATAAAGGAGAGGCAATCTTGGAAAGATCCTTGATACATCTCCTATAAAAGTCAACATGACCTAGAAATTACCTCACCTGCTTGACACAATGTGGATAGGGAAAAAAGTGAATGATTTCTACTTTAGCCTTGTCAACCTCTATGCCGTTAGATGACACTACACGACCTAAAACTACTCCATGTTCCACCATGAAATGACACTTTTCAAAGTTAAGCACAAAATTCGTCTCAATACAATGCTTAAGCACTAGAGTAAGATGATGCAAGCACTCATCAAATGAACCACCGTGTACAGTAAAGTAATCCATGAAAACTTCCATAATTTTGGTGATTAAATCATAAAAAATACTCATCATATATTGTTGAAATGCAGCAAGAGCATTACATAGACCAAAAGGCATCCTTCTAAAAGCATAGATGCCAAAAGGGCGGGTAAAACTGGTCTTTTCTTGATCCTCAGGAGCTATAGGGACCTGAATATAACCTGAATAGCAATCTAGAAAGCAATAATGTGACCTCCCAGCTAACCTCTCTAACATCTGGTCCATAAAGGGCAATGCAAAATGGTCCTTTTTTATGGCCTTGTTAAGCTTTCTATAGGCAATGCATACTCTCTAACCACTCTGGACTCTAGTAGGTATTAACTCACCTTCCTTGTTCAGCACTACTATTGTTCCCCCGTTTCTAAGAACCACATGGATAGGACTAACCCACTCAGAATCAACGATGAGGTATATTATGCCATCATCTAACCACTTAAGGATTCTTTTCGAACTACCTCCATCATAGGTGGATTTAGTGTTCGCTGAGGGTCTCTCTTAGGCTTAGCATCTGATTCTAGCGTGATTTTATGTGAACATAGTATAGGGCTAAGTCCTTTAAGGTCTACTAATGTTCACCCTAATGCTTCACTATGTTCTCTAAGCACCCTAATAAGTTTATCCTCTTGTTTAGATGTAAGTGCATTAGAGATTATAACAAGTAAGGTCTTATCATCCCTTAAATAAGCATACTTAAGATTTTCAGGTAATGGTTTTAGCTCTAGCTTAAGGGGTGAAATACGAGAGGGTAGCATCTTCGTGTGACTTTCAGGCAATTCTAGCTTCCTGGGTCTATCAACTACATGCAATTGCAACAAAGACTCTATGTTGCCTGCTAACTCATCATTAATATGGTAAGGCACATTATGAGACACAAGCTGATCCAAACCTTGAGTAAGTACAATTAACAATTCATCATCATAAGACAGCTCATAAATATCTTGGGACAATTTATTAATCACATCAAGTGCACACAGATAGTTCGCATCAGTAGGAAATCTCATAGCATCAAACATATTGAACTTAATAATTTCACCATCAAATTTCATAACCAGTGTTTAAGAAATGGTCTACCAAGCAATATGGGAACATCATGGCATGCATCACCCATGTCCAATATATACAAGTCAGTAGGAAAAACAAGCTCATTGACTTGGACTAAGACATCTTCTAAAACTCAATCTGGGTATGCATTACTCCTATAAGCTAACTGAATGACTAAATCAATTTTATTTAACTCTCCTAAGTATAGTTTATCATAAACAGACCTAGGCATCACATTGATGGAAGCTCCTAAACCAAGCATAGCTCTATCAAAGGAGAGGTTTCCAATTTTACAAGGAATACAGAATACACCTGGGTCCTTACATTTAGGGGGGAGCTTCTTTTGGAAAACAGCAGACACTTTTTCCCCCACACTTGCCTTTTCGTTCCCTTTCAGTTTATGTTTTGCAGTATAAAGCTCTTTAAGGAACTTGGCATAACGAGGCACCTGATTTACGGCATCTAGGAGAGGAATGTTGATTTCTACCTTCTTAAATGTTTCTAGGATTTCTTGGTTTGCCTCATCTACCTTCGTGGTTTTCCCTCTCAGTCTACTAGAAAAAGGTGGTAATGGATTGTAAGATTCCTTCTTATCCTCACCTACTTCCTTAACATTAGAGGTGGTATCTTGATCTTGGTTAGGTTTAGGTTTATTGACCTCTATTTCATGCTCTACCTCTCTATTCTTCCTAGGATCCTTCAACTCTCTCCCACTCCTAAGTGTCATGACACTCACATTTTCCTTTGAGTTCTGGAATGGTTGAGATGGCGACCTATGTTGTATTTGGGCCTGGAGATTGCTGACTATGGTATCAGTAGCTGTCTGTCTCTCCTGGACATATTTATGAGTCACCTCTATGTTCTAGAACCTAGTGTCAGCCTCCTTTTTCTGGTCATCTATTTTTTTTAAGACTTGCTCTAAAAGGAAATATTTTCTATCCTGAGCAGATGGTTGAGGTGATGGTTGGTCAAAACCTAGGGGGTTGTTCCTAGGTCCATACCTAAGGTTATAGTGATCTCTCCATCCTTCATTATAGGTGTTGGAGTATGGGTCATACTTCTTTTGGCCTTGATTAGAAAACATAACATTCACATCACCCCCTTGAAATGTAGGGCATGCATCAGTAGCAAGTCCCTTAAACAGCAAATACCACACACCACTGCTTTTTGTACTCCTCTAGTGACGAGTTTGTTCAGCATAGTAGTGATCTAAGACAATTGGGTCTCTATAGATGGACCTAAACTAAGCTCATTGACCTTCGTAAACTGGGGTTCCCTAGTTCCAAATTGCGGAATGTTTTGCACCATAATATTAAACAATTCCCTAGCCTGAGCTTGAGTCTTATTAACCAAAATCCCCCACTAGCAACATCCACCATATTTCTATCTATAGGTAATAAACCCTCATAGAAGTATTGAATCAATAATTGCTCAGAAATTTGGTGTTAGGGACAACTACCACATAATTTATTAAAACGCTGCCAATACTTATGGAAAGTTTCCCTATTCATTTGTTTAATTCCACATATTTCTTTTCTAATGGATCTAATTCTAGATGCGGGAAATTTTTTTTTCTAAAAATGCTTTATGAACTTGGGTCTGTGTAGTGAATGTTGCAAGGGGTAAGTAATATAACCAGTCTTTGGCCTTATCCGGAAGTGAAAAAGGAAAGGCTCTCAATCTAATTTGCTCCTAGGTGATACCCTAAGGTTGCATGGTCGAACATGTAATAATAAACTCATTAGTATGACGATATGGGTCCTCACCAGGTAATCCATGAAATTTAGCCAATAAATTTACAAATCCAGAGTTAAACTTAAGTGGTCGGTCTAAAACAGGATAAGTAATAGACAAAGGTTGAGTTTTCAAATTAGGGGCAGCAAGTTCACGTAAAGTAGCCATCTCAACTTAAAAAACTTCACAACTTACTGATTTGGAGCTTACAGATTCAGAATCACTTGCTTCACTTCCAAACACCTCAAACGTATGCTCCTTTTTCTCTTCGATCGTACAACCACTCCTTAATCTCATAAACTATAACAACCTATAAAAATAAAATACTAGAGTTAAAACAAAACAATAAAAGCAGTAAAATTAAATAGAAGCAAACTAACGATTTTATATTCTTTTCCCTGCAACAGCACCAAAATTTGTAAAGCTTCTTGTAGAGTTACAAATTAAACCACTACTTTGATTTATAAATAAGATTTATTGCATAGGAAAGTAGGGATCGGTCCCACGAGGAAAGATTATGATAATAACCTAGTTTAATTCTAATTAATTTTATTACTCGAATTTATTTTACTTTCTCTTTATATTACTAAAACAAATCAAATTAAACAAGTAAAAATCTATAAAAATTACTTAATATTTCCCCTAAACATTCTAAATTTAACACAAACAGAAATAAAAAAAGCACCCATATTGTAAAATATAATTTTATGGACTAAATAAACCCTGAAAACTGAAATTAAAAATTAAAAACGTAATTTTCAGATTTATTAAAATAAAAACCTACACATATCCAATTTACGAAATAATTCTGAAATATTATGAAATAATTTCGAAAAATTACAAAATTAAATAGCAACATATTAAGATACTAAATAAACCCTAAAATCAAATAAATGCTAAAATAACAAAAGGGACTATTTTTAACCTAATTTCTAACAAACCGGTAAATAAATGGCAAAGTAGAATAGAAAATAAATCTGAAAAGTTTAATCACACTAAAAATCAAAATATAACTAATATAAAATCATTAAGACACTCCTAAAAGACTACTCTTTTGAGGAAGTAAACAAAATGTATATTAAAGCTTAAAAATTTAAGAATTAAAATTGACAAACTAAAGAAATTAACTTAAAAACAACAAATAATTATCAAAGATACCAAATTTATGAAAAATACTTAGCATAATCTATATCCACCATGAAAATTAATACTTATCATCAACACACAAATCGATTTATCCATGAGTTAGACTGTAGAAGGCATCCACCAGCGGATCTTTCCTATTTTTTCTTATATTATAGTTTATTTAGGCGAAGCCATAATATAAACCCTACTATTTTTTATAATCCTAATACCAACGCAAGAATTTAATCAAATTAGAGCATTAAGTATTATAAAAACATCATCTAATACCTTGTAATCAATTTACCAGCAAATTGATTTAATAAAGTTCTATAATGATTACCTAATTGAAAGAGATGGGTTTGACCCATACATGATTAATTAGGATGATACTAATGCCTAAAAGACTATCACTTTTATGTATTAAAACCTTTTAAACTATCATATGAACTTGTATTAAACGAATTTAGCATGCATTCTAAGTAATCTAACGCGAATATCATAAACGATAAATACTAATCGTTATAGAATCATGAATAAAAATCAACTAGACAATAAAGCATAAAACTTGTTTCAAAATAATTAATTTAGCATGGTTTCAAATAGATTATACTAAGGGCCTGTTCTTTTCGTGGGTCAATTCGTTTTTACCTACTTCAATCTACTTCAACCTACTTCAACCTATTTCAACCTACTTCAACCTACTTGAAAAAAAAATACCAACTTCAACCCACTTCAACTTATCTCAACCCACTTCAACCCACTTCAACCAACTTCAACCCACCCCCTTCATAATTTTAATAATTTGTAAAGTATCATGTGAGATTTAAGGCCTGTTGTTTTCGTTGGTAAATTAGGTAGGTAAAAGGGTGAAGTAGTAGGCTGAAGTAGGCTGAGGTAGGTTGAAGTTGGTATTTTTTTTAAAGTGAGTTGAAATAAGTTGAAATACGTTGAAATGGGTTGAAGTTGGTTGAAGTTGGTATATTTTTTATGTGGTGGGTTGAAATGGGTTAAAATAATGAGAATGCAATTAATGTGTGATAATTTATGAAGTTATCCAAATTTTGTGAAATTTTTGTTTGTTATTTTTTATTTTTTATTTTTTTGATTATTAATTTAAAATTTTTAGTTTTTTATTTTTCATTTTTCATTTTTCATTTTTTTGTTTTTCCTTTTTTTTAAAATTTTTTATTATTTTTTATTTTCAATTTTTATTTTTAATTTTAAGTTTTTTATTTTCATTTTTTATTAATTATTATTTTTTTATTTTTTTATTTTTCTATTTTTTTTTAATTTTTTTTTTCTATTGTTGAATTTTTTTTTGTATTTTTTTTATTTTCGTTTATTTTTTATTTTTATTTTTTTAATTTCTTCTTTCTTATATCTTATTTTTTATTTCTTACTTTTTAAGTTTTTAATCTTAAATTTTTTTTATCTTTTTTTAATTTTTTAATTTTTATTTTTAATTTTTAATTTTTAGTTTTTATTTTTAATTTTTAATTTTTCTAATTTCTTATTTCTTATTTCTTTTTTTTATTTTTTTTTATTTTTTTTATTTTTAATTGGTAATTTTTTAAATTTCTTATTTTATAATTTTTATTTTATATTTTTTATTCCCTAATTTTTTTGGTTATTTTTTAATTTGTATTTTTTTATGTGTTTATTTTTTATTTTTTATGTTTTATGGTTTATGTTTTATTTTTTTAGTTTTATTTATTTTTTTGACTTTTTCATTTTCATTTTTTTTTTATTTTTATTTTTTATGTTTATATTTTTTTATTTTTTTACTTTTAAATTTTGTATTTTCAATTTTTAATTTTTTAAATTTATTTTTTCTTTCTTATTAGAATTAAAAACTAAAAACCTAAAATATAAAAAAGAAAAAAATGAAAAATAAAGATAAAATATAAAAACATGAAAAATAAAATATAAAATATAAAATATAAAAACATGAAAAATAAGAAATAAAAAAATAAACAGCAAGAAATAAGAAATAGAAAAATAAAAACACAAAAACATGAAAAACATAAAATTATAGAAAATTAAAAAATAAAAAATAAAGAACTAAAAAACTAACAAAATAAACAGTACAAAGTAAAAAATAAAATTAAAATTAAAAATTAAAAGATAAAAATTAAAATTAAAAATTTAAAAATTAAAACTAAACTTGAAAAATAAGAAAGAAAAAATAAATTTAAAAAATTAAAAATTAAAAATACGAAATTAAAAAAATAAAAAAACATAAACATAAAATTTAAAAATTTAAAAATAAATGAAAATGAAAAAGAAAAAAAAACATAAAAAATAAATCATAAACCATAAAAAATGAAAAATAAACACATAAACACATAAAAAAATTAAAATTAAAATATAACCAAAAACATTAGGAAACAAAAAAAATTAATAAAAAATAAGACATAAGAAATAAGAAATTAAAAAAATTAAAAATTAAAAATTAAAAATTAAAAATAAAAATGAAACTTAAAAATTAAAAAAAATTAAAAAATTAAAGATTAAAAAATAAAAAATAAAAAAAAAAAAAATAAGAAATAAGAAATAAGAAATAAGAAAGAAGAAAGAAGAAAGAAGAAACTAAAAAATAAAAAATAAAAAACAAAAAATAAAAATAAAAATACAATTAAAAAAAATACAAATTACAAATTACAAATTAAAAATTAAAAATTAAAAATTAAAAATTAAAA
>JACYFF010002017.1:12612186-12663517 GCA_017589665.1 Selenicereus undatus
AAATTAGGATAACTTCATAAATTGTCACACATTAATTACATTGTCATTATTTTAACCCATTTCAACCCACCACATAAAAAATATACCAATTTCAACCAAATTCAACCAACATCAACCCACTTCAACCTACTTCAACTTATTTCAACCCACCTAAAAAAAAAAATACCAACTTCAACCCACTTCACCCTTTTGACCCACCCAATTTACCCACGAAAGAAACAGGCCCTAAGTACAAGGAAATTAGTCACTCATATTAAAAATAAAATCACAACCATTAACCAAAGCTTTCATATTTAACAATAAACAAACACAAAAGAAATAAAATAAAGTAAAAATAAAAAGAAATAGGAACAATACTACTTTGGCTTGGGGTGATGATAGTGGTGAAGCATCTATGAGATGATGATTATTCACGATGATGATGGTGATGAAGATGTTGCGATGATGATTTTGCCGTGGTCTAATGGTGGGGTAGAGAAGTTTGGTGGAGAATGATGCGTGTTAGGCGTGAAGATGATGGTGCATTGTCGGTGATGATGATCGATGATGATGATGATGATGGTAACAAGGGGCTGTCGTGGTATGGTGCTGCGTGAGATGCGTGATGGAGAAAAGGAGACTTTGGCTTATTTATGGGGTGAGGCGTGGAGATGGTGAGGCGTGAGATGGTTTTTTTTAATAATGTTATTCTACTAGGGTTTTCTTATTTGGACTCCTTCTCTTCGAAGTCTTCTAATTTCTCTTCAATTATGAGTAATAATTTTGTAACCTTAGCACAAATAAATCGTTATGGAAATAATATGTTTTCATAAATCATTATTTTTGGATTGACTTGATAAATTATGGTGTGAAATCCGAACTTTGATGTCTTTTCTTATCCTCTTTATTTTATTAACGGTTAACCTGAAAAATATATAAAATATAGTAAATTAGACGAAATAATACATATAATACAATCAAATCAATTATTAAAAAGATGCATGAATTGTGACTTAACAATGTTGCTTGGTTAAAATACGTATGAGAGCTGTAATTAGCTTGTGTGAATCAACCAAGCCAAGCTCACACAACCTTAGGCAGAAGTCGACTTAGGAGGCCTCTAAATTTGATAATGTGAGCTTAGTGTTTAATATGAAGCCACCTTGGTTAAGTTGGAAATGAACTTGAAGAAGATCAGTTTGGCGAGATAACACCTGTGAAAGGACCTAAACTTCCATATCACTGTCCGAGAAGGACCTCATGTTTAGATTACTATCCGTAAAGGACCTGTAGTATAAGAAACCCTCCTACTAGGACCTGAACAAACTGCTAGTGGCTGTTAAGGACCTGTAGCTAGCAAACACAATTATTTTAAAAAAAAACACCAATAAATGTTCAAGCCGTTTATATCCGTTGCAAAAGGACCTGTAGTAGAGAAATCTCCCAAGAGACATGAGGACCATCTGTGGACTAGCCGCTTATATACATAGGCAACATATCATTATTGTACAAAAATCCCCTTTAAATATGAGGGTGCTATTTGCAAAATCTAGTTCCCCCTCCATGTTTAATATTTCCTGACCCAAAAAATAGTAGGGAGAGCAATCATCTCCACAAAGCATACACCCAAATTTAGTCACCAGACCACCAAAGATTAGGCTGAGCTCCCTTGGGTTGGAAAGCAACTTGGATTTTGGTTGTAAAGTTGCTGCTCAAAAGAGGGAGAAAATTGTAATATGTATAGCTTGCAATAAATTCAGGTAAAAGCTAAATTAAATGTATTATCTACTTACCTGCTCCACTAAATTAGTGTCTTCCAAAGATGACTTTTGATTCTTCGTTTGCGAATTTGCATCAAGTTTTGACGTTGATGCGGTAGTAGCAAAGATCTAGAGATAAATTATCAAGAATAATAATCATTTACCTCATTAAGTGACTCATATGAATATAAAAAAAAAATACAAAGAGAATACATATCACATCTCACATTGCCAAAAACTTGATATCCATTAGGATAGGTGTACAACCCAAACCCTCTATTATGCACAGGTGTATAATTTGAGCTCTTTGTGTTCATGTTCTTGCTTGTTGCTACTACTGCCTTTTTAGTTGATGTTGTTGATTTCTTTTCCTTAGCTAGTGTTGTTGCATTTGCTGGTTTTGCTGCATTTGCTAGTGCTGCTGCATTTGACTCTTTTGTTTTCCTAGAGTCATGAAAAGTAGCATGCCTCCGTCTTCTTTGCGATGTATATGGAGCACATGTAGCTTTGATCTCGATTGATTATGGCCTAATTGCCCACACATGCTACATTGGATTTGTTTGCCCTTTTTACTCAATTTATGAGGCTGACTTTGCTTGACATTGATTTCAGCAACTTCTCTTCTTCTCTTCTTTGTTGGCCTACAGGCAAGTGGCTTTTTTGCGGGAGGAGCAAATATAGGAGGAGAACATGACCTGGGCCACTCGTCGGGACCATTTAATGGCTCCAACATATATGAATATGCCTTCAGGTATTGCTGTTTTGTATACCAGTGAGCAATATAATTTTCAGGCTGCTCTCGATTGGCCCAAATTGCTACCACAGCATGTAGACAAGGAATGCCGCTTAGTTGCCATTCTCTACATGCACAACTTCTATCCTTCAAGTTAACCACATATTTTTCCTCCCCTGATCCATACCTCACTCCATAAGAATGGTCTCCATCCTATCTCGCTATCCAACCCCTGCTAGATAACTTCGACTTCTCCAACTTTTTTTGTATCCTTGGGCATATAGCATTGTCGATCTTGGATATAAAATCTCTCTTTCTAGGCAACCGTTGTTGAATAGCTTCTCTAATATCTTCTAGCATTGTAATTATAGGTTTATGCCTACTAGAAAGGATGTATGCATTGAATACTTCCACCATGTTATTATCAACATTGTCACAACAGCTAACGTCATTAAAAAAAAATGCCCTGCACCACCTCTCAGGGTGTCTTTTGAGTAAGTCATCAACAGCCAATTTTGAAATTTTCCTCATTTCTTCTATGGCTTTTTCATATCTGTTAGTTGTGCTTGATTTTGCAATGATCCAAAAACTTTTTCTAATTTTAGCACATGCAAAAAGGCCCCTGATGTTGGCATATATATGTCTAGCACAATGTCTTTGTTCAGCTGGAGGCATGCATTTGATATTGCATTCGTTAACCCTTTTTGTTGGTCTGACATCAATGTATAACTAGCACCATCAAGAGTACCTAGATCATCAGCAAGCAGGCTAAGAAACAATGACCAACTTTGCTTATTTTCATATTCAACCACAACCCACGCTATAGGAAACATTTGGTCATTCCCATCTCTACCAACAACAGAAAGTAATTGCCCCCCAAATGGGCCCTTCAAAAAACATCCATCTAGACAAACAAAGGGTTTACATCCTTGTAAAAACCCTTTTCTCAAAGAAGAAAAACAAATATATATCCTGTTGAAAATGTTGTTGTCACACTTAATTTTAACTGTATTCTCTAGGTTTGCTCTAAAGATCGCAGCATAATGGGGTAAATTTTCATATTGTTCTTTGTATTGCCCAAACAACATTGCCCATGCTTTATCTCTAGCTCTCAAGCACCTCTTAAACCCAACTTGTATCCCAAAGTCAGCCCATATAGTATCCATCATCTCTTGGACTCTCCGAATAGGTGAAATCCTAAACTTTGATAAATAATACCTCGCAATCCAATTTGAGTTCATTGTATGAACTTGGTTCACTCTACCACAAGTATGGTCACCACAATATTTTTTAACTATGAAGCTATGATCCAATCCCACTTTAGAAGCCCAAATCTTCCAAGTGCAACTTTTGTCTTTACACCTAGCACCAACCCTATTGTACAGGTTTTTAGTAAAAATAATGTCTCTAGCATGGCAAATACAATAATCGGATAAGGCCCTTTTAAATTCCGAAGCATCTACAAACTCTTGGCCTACGAAGAAAATCGTGTCCTGTGGCTTTGTGCTAGGACTGTACCTCATACCCTTCTGTTTGCCCTTATTTTTGCAATTATCATCTTCATCATCTCCTGACTCTTCAAGGCTATGCAGATCAGAACTATCCTTATATTGACTTACATGCGCCTCATTTGTTTCGCCACGATCCCACTTTGCTTTAACATTTTTTTACAATTGAGACAATTCCTCCTCAAATAGTCTATCTTCTTCACTATGCTTGATCAACATCTTTCTTGCTTCATGAATCTCATCACAACCATCATCATCAACATCAGACAATTCACTATCGGTTTCATCTCTTGGACTCCACATATCTAACATTCCTCCCTCATGGCGATCTGTCACAGAGTCTAATAAGCTCAAGAAAGGGGTATTACAATTTAATTCTACATCACCAATTTCTCAGTCATGTTCACAAAATAGGTGAACTTGAAGTTCTTCTTCAAAGGTAGTGTTAAGGCTCTGCAAGCTGCTTTCATCGTATAACAACCTCATATACCCTGTTTCGAAGTTTGTTCCCCCATTTAAGAACTGAATTTTATCAATGTTGTTGTATCCCAAACTCCATATTTTTGATTGAAGATAGGATAGACCTATAGGTCTAGGAACATCACTAAATATACTAACTCCCCCCCCCCATATTGCAAGGCGGGATGAGTAACAAACGAACCACCATGATGAACAATTACAAGAGGATCATTAGTCATCTGTCCAACCCAAGGGAACAAAAAAAAAAAAAAGAGACATGAACTCAGCATGTTATACAAATGGATGACAGAAAGAGACACATGCAGAGATAATCAATTATCAAATATCAACAAAGATTAAAATTTTTCAACATTCATGCCCCAATCTACAGGAATAATAAATTTGAAACCCTAATATATTTTCTCACAATATTTGAAACTTACTTATTCAAATAAACAAAATTGATAGCATTAGCTTACCTCCATAATAAATTTGATATCAAGTAAGAATCAATGCTGCTTCTTTTTTCTTTTTTTTTTTGATTTTGCTTCTTTTGCATTTTGTGAAGAATAGAGAGGCTTGGAGTAACTGTTTTCCTTCTTGTCTTGATCTCTGTTTCTTTAGACTCTCTCTCTTTCTTTTAGAAACAGGGGCTTGGGGTTTGGGGCTTGGACTTTTTTTTTGGTTTTGTTCTTTCTCTCTCCTCCTTTTGTACACTAAAATCTGAGACCTTCTACATTCTTGCTAGCCTAGGTAAAAGTGATGCTATTTTTTTAGAAAAAGATAAAATATTTGTTTTAATTAAATTTGGATTTTTGTAATTATTATTTTTTGTCCGTAGGCTTTTTTACCGCCTATTGAACCGGAATATTCGACCAGGTCCTTAAAAGTCACCGATTTAGAGTTGAGGTCCTTATCAGACAATAATATGAAAGTTTAGGTCCTTTCAAAGGTGTTAACTCTTAGTTTGGCCAAAAAGAGATCTAATTGTGCTTAGTGTATGCAATGGAAAGAGATCTAGCAAAGATCCCTAGAGGATTCCTAATTGTGGTTAACATCTAAAGGAATAGGTAACTAAGGAAACAAAATCTACATTTAGAAAGCTATGAAATCATAGTTAAATTCCTCAAAGAGAACTAATCTAGATCCCTATAGGAACAAGTGGTAGTTAGACCCCGAAAGTAAGCACACATAGGTGTATGTAACAATCTAAAAGCATTTTTGTATAATTCCCTTCCTGAAAGAGCACAAGTAGAGATGGATTGAGAGGGCGAAAGAGCAAGGAGGAAAGAAAACAATAGCAAGAGTGGGTAGAAGAGGAGGAAATGGGCAACAGAGCAAGCACCAAGAGTAGGAGGACCAAGACAGCCACGGAATAGGTTGAAGGAGGCTCAAATCCTAGCAGAAAAACTCCTAGTTGGCCTAAAAATTAGGTCTCTAAGCTTAGACTAAGGTCGGTGATTCTCAATCCCTCAAAATACTAATTAATTTTGAATTTTTCTGATTTGGACATAGATAGTTTTTATTGAATTATTGAAGTGGATTGTTGTTAATGGTGAAATCTTTAAAGAAAAGGAGGATTAAATGAATGACTGAGACAATTGGGTTATTTTTATGTGAATTTGGGGATTTTTGCGGTGACGTTATGACGAGGGAGATCAAGAACAGAGTGGCGAGCCATGATGATTAGGATTCATTAATACTATGCCATGAATGTCACCTTTATATTCAATTTGTTATGGTTAGATGATGTGAATCATGAAAACTGCATTGTTGATTCCTATGCCCATAATTAGAAGTGGCGGCATCCCTATCCTGTGGTATATTCAGAGCAGCGTCGAAAGTAGGGAAGCAGCTGGCTGGTTGAACAAGCCGATTCAGTGGTGGACCGATTTTGTAAACTAGGCAGTGGTTGCCCCGGTTTAGCCTTGTTGTCTCTTTTTCTGTGTATAGCAGGGGGGTGTGCGCTGCAAGCAGAAACAGAGTTCGCTGTCGTGGATTCAACAACCGATCTAGATTCTACGAGTGAGTCAGCGGCGACCCCAGTTTAGACTGCCCGTCTTCTCGAGATACATGTATGGTGTACATATAATGCTCATATCAAGTAGGAATTTTCTTGATTTTGTTAAAGAAGGCCACCACTCTTAAGCATTCCCCTTGGTTAAAATATGTATGACAGCTGTAATTAGCTTGTGTGAATCAACCAAGCCAGGCTCACACAAACCTTAGGTAGAAGTAAACTTATGAGGCCTTTAACCTAATAATGTGAGCGTGGTGTTTAATATAAAGCCCCCTTGCTTGAGTTGGAAATGAACTTGAAAAGGATGAGTTTGACCAGAAAGGGGCAAAGTTCGTTTCGTAAATGAATGGCTTCAATCTCAAACAATGCAATACAATATTTGTGTCAAGGAATTTTTTAGAGTCTTTTGGCCGCTAACTCTCGAGCATATCGACCCAGTGCTAAAGACTTATGTATCATCCCACGCTTCCTCTAAATTCCAAATCATATTGTGATAATATATCAACGAATACATTATCAATTTTTGTGAGTACAAGCTACTTGTGAAATTGTTTTGCAATTAGAAGTCTTCATGTTCTTGTAACTAAAGCTTCTTGTTGCCATGTTATTTCAAGAAACATTAGCAGTTTACACATGACTGACAGTGAATTGCATTTAAGATGTTTTGGGTTAGGACGATAGTGCTAATTATAAAGGGCTCGTTTTCGAATGTAAACCTTGGGATCTTTATTAAGTGAGAATCCTAGTTACTGATGAGGGTAGGAGTTTGTTGACTTTGAGAGGCCCTGGGGATACCATAAGTTGTGACTTGTGATGTCACTCAGTGAGAGCACTAACTTGTGAATCCCATGCCCTGAAAGAAAAGACTTGTTATGAGCTCAAAGTCTACTCATTCTGAATTATGATGCTTTGAATTGCTTTCAAAAAGCATAAGTACTCTTCGAAAAGTCTCCAACTCAGTAAAGAATGACCTCCTTTGTGTGAAATAGCTCTGCATTTATTTAGTTGTTTTTAAATTAAGGCTTCAAAGACTTTTAAGCATCTTTATCACTCCAAGGGAACTAGGTTAGTCACTTAGATAAGGTTATTGTGTATGTATATTAAACTAAGGCCATAATGGTTTACCTGCTCATTCTTGGGTGCTAGTAAGGAGTTACTTGGTGGGGTTGGCCATAGTTACTAGTTAGTATGTTATTGACTAAAAATCATGTGCGGTTGCTACTTATTGTATTGTATACAACTGTTTTGATAGTTGAAATACATATTATCAACTGAGCATGTGGTAGCTCACACCCCTCTCTATTTCTCTCTTCCCTAAGTTCTAATTGAATAAAGGTACAAAGTAGTTCCTATTTTGGATCACCTACCTACATTTACCTAAGTAGGTAATTTAGGACTACCTGGATGCGGAAATTCGATTGCCCGGATCTAGTGCTTGCTCGACTGCTACCCACGAACACCGGTGGCTACCAGAGTCACCAATAAGTCACACTCCAAACCCGAGCCTCTGGGATGGTTAGGCAGTGAGAGGGAACGACAGAGAGAATTTGGGAAGTATTCTGATACTGCTTGAAAATACTTTTTTTGTGTATGTCACTTACACAAACACACATGTTTATATCCTTAAACTGAATCAAGATATAATTACTGATTAATACACAATTAATTCGCTATGTAACTGCCAAATCAAATAGGTGATTACTGCCATTATGCTTATGTGACCGTTACTGGTCAATAGCTCCCCCTCGGTCACACAGACCTCATATCTCTCTTTCAACATATTCTCTCACGCTTCATACTGGGAATAGAGCGTGCGACCAAAATTGAACACACCGGTGTTATATCAAGTCACCATCTAACTGACATAACACTTTCAAGAAAAATCAATACCCCGAATCATTCAAAAGCATCACCAATGGCATACACTGTCCCTTTATGCCTGATATATCAAACGATTATATACTAAATATAATCGCCCGGGCTTGATATGGTGATGAGGAATGAATCTTCCTTAGACAATTAAAATAATCCATCTTAGCATATCTGCTTTCCTAATGTGCTCCGTTGGACCGTATACATCTTGGCCCTTGGATAACACATTAAGGTAGCAACATCATGCTTAGACTTCATATTATAACTCTAAGTCCAAGAGCATTGCCAATGAGGGTTACACGGTGACAAGGTTAGGGATTTCACTTGTCACCCATCAAATAGGTCGACATTTAGCACACACAGTATGAGGGTGTGTCATGACATAGACCCAACTGAGTTGGGCATGTCACTCTTCTATGCCATGCGAATCATAAGTTTGGTTTTTACTCAAAAAACCAACCTGAGTTACTAAATTAACATACACAATGTTAATCACTACACCCAAGATTCGGCTATAAGGCTTCGATATGAAAACTTATTTCATATTCGACTCCCCCGAGTCTCATCTTAGTCTTACTAAGGCGACTATATCCTTTCATTCATACACACCTGGTATGAGTAATCAATACTGCACACCTAGTGCCAATATGATTCAGTCTCATCCTGCCCGCTACGCAAGCGTCAGGGTGATTGCCTGTGTGACGAGGTCAATCAGAAGCCTAGTGACATTATAATGTGCCTTATAATGTACTCGCATATTTATGAACATTTGAAAAGAAACATCATTCTTTATTTCATAAATATTCAACACAAGAGTACACATGTCCATTTTACACTTAGATACATCCAAAAACTAAATCCTATGTAGACCTAAGCTCATCACATGAGCTTTAAAAGCGTCTCTTGGAATAGGCTTAGTTAATGGATCAGCTATCATCCTACTTGTAGATAGATACTTAATGGCAACTTCTTTCTCTTTTATGGCGTTTCGAACAAAATGATAACGCCTCTTGATGTGCTTGGTCCTTCTATGGAACTTGGGATCCTTAGCAAACTGGATAGCAGCAGTATTGTCACACATCAACTCTACAGGATCGTCAACACCAGGAGTAAGATTGAGATCCTGGAGAAAATTCCTCAGCCATATTGCCTCTTGAGTGGCGAGGCAACAAGCAACATACTCTGCTTCCATAGTAGAAAGTGATATGCAGTCTTGTTTCTCACTACACCAAGATATGGCTCCCCCACCTAGGGTGAACACATATCTTGAGGTAGATCAGGACTCGTCCAGGTCACCACCCCAATCAGCATCTGTATATCCTCTCAGCTTAAGATCCCCTTCTTGGTAGCAAAGCACAAAATCACTTGTACCACGTAGGTACCGGAAGATTCTCTTGACGGCTTGCAAGTGAGCAGACCCTGGGTTGCTTTGGTAACAACTTAGCAAGCCAACCGCAAAGCAAATGTCTGGTCGTGTACATAACATGGCATACATTAAGCTGCCCACTGCACTTGCATAAGGAACGTTACTCATTCTTTCCTTCTCTTTGTCTGTCTTAGGGCACTGATCAAGACTTAAGGTTAGACCCTTTTCAACTGGAGTATCCACGGGTTTAGAATAATGCATTCGAAAGCGTTCCAAGATTTTATTAATGTATGCTTCTTGACTTAGACCAAGAAGCTTCTTGGAACAGTTTCGAGTTATTTCAACGCCTAGGACATACCTAGCCTCAGCCATATGCTTCATCTCAAAAATGGAGGATAACCACTGTTTAGTGGTCTGGATCATCTCCATGTTGTTTCCAACCAACAGTATGTCGTCAACATACAAAGTGAGAAACATAATCCCTTTTGCAGTTTCCTTGAAATACACACAGTGATCTTCAGATACCATGTCCAAGCCAAAAGAAATAATGGCTTCGTGGAATCTGAAATACCACGCTCTGGAAGACTGTTTGAGACCATAGATGGATCTTTTAAGACGACAAACTTTGTTCTCTTTACCTTTTGATACAAAACCAATAGGTTGATCCATGTAGATCTCTTCCTCAAGATTTCCATTAAGGAATGCAGTCTTTACGTCCATCTGGAATAACTCTAAATCCAGATGGGCAACCAAGGCTAGAAGCAGGCGAACAGAGGCAATTCTCACCACAGGAGAAAATGTCTCTTCATAGTTTATCCCCTCAATTTGGGTAAACCCTTTCGCCACTAAACGGGTCTTAAACTTATCGATCGTTCCATCAGCCTGACGTTTTATTTTGAAAACCCACTTATTTCCAATCGATTTACGTCGGGGAGGAAGATCAACAAGTTCCCAAACCTTATTTCTCGTCATAGAGTCCATTTCATCCCTCATGGCTTCTATCCACTCTTTGTGGTTTGGTGAATCAATAGCCTCTTGGAAAGAGGTCGGCTCCTCAATTTCTAAAGGAGTGCACAAGAATATCTCCTCTTCGATTTGAAAATATCGTCGAGGGATTCTTCCACGTTCACTCCTCCGGAGTTGAGGACCAGTGCTGGTTTGTCCCACTGACGAATTTCTCCCCCTATCTCTAAGAGGTATTGAAACCTCAACAGGTGGAGAATCAATCCTATCATCCTGAACAAGCGGACTAACCGCAGGTTCATAAATAGGAGAGGGAGCACGAACCTCATGATTCTGAGGACGAAGCTCAGTATCAGGTTGATCCTCTTGATTAACCAGCAACTGTGCATCTGGCCTACTATCACCGGCGGTGCGGTGAGTAGTAAAATCCTCCCCCTCACCGAGAGATAGTGGGTCATTTAGCGATAACTCATACAACGCTAGGTCATTTTTTATTGCACCAATACTGGGGAACTCATCCTCAAGAAAATCCACATTACGTGAATCGACTTCCGTCATGCCACCATTAGGGTCTTCACCATACATAACGCATCCTTTAGAATGTTCGGGATAGCTTATGAACACCATTTTGGTGGCCCTTGGACCAAGTTTCCCATGTTTATGAGTTGGGTTGTGTACATAACCAGCCGAACCCCATGGGCGTAAATGGTCTAAGGAGGGCTTTCTACCAGACTATAACTCATATGGAGTGATGCATACGCTCTTACTCGGCACACGATTAAGGATGTAAGCTGCCGTAAGCAGCGCATCCCCCCAAAAACTAATTGGGAGATGGGCGTGTGCCATCATTGACCTGACCATGTCAAGCAATGTTCGATTCCTTCGCTTTGCCACACCATTTTGTTGTGGAGTGCCAGGAATCGTGAGTTGTCTGCGTATACCTTTTTCCTCACAAAATTCTTTGAACATATGTGAGAGGTATTCACGACCTCGATCAGTTCGAAGAGTCTTAACTCTCCTATCTAACTGGGTCTCAACCTCAGCTACAAAACGTTTGAACATATCTAGTGCTTCATAGCGATGTGATAAGAGGTACACATACCCATATCTTGAATAGTCATCTATGAAAGTGAGGAAATAGAAAGCCCCATGACGTGCTTTCACATTCATGGGTCCACAAATGTTAGAGTGAATCAGCTCTAGAGGACTTGACACCCTTGAAGCCTTACCAAAAGGCTTCGCGGTCGCCTTGCCAGCTAGACATCACTCACACCTAGGCAATTTAACCTTAGTGAGTCGGTCTAAAAACCTTTCTTTAGCTAGCCGACTCATCCTATCTTGGCCAATATGACCAAGCCTAGCATGCCACTTAATCGATTCTAAATCGGAATAAAAATGTGAAACAAAAGCCGAAGGAGAATTATTATATGATTCGTCCAAATCCAATACAGTAAAATCGTCCCTTAGAGTAACGTGGCCAAACACATTGCCACAATACAAAATGTTCAAACCATCATTACAGGAAGAAAAGCCAAAATCTGATTTCATTAATAAAACTAAGGACACAAGACAAGTTCGCACCCCAGGTGCATAAAGAGCATCAAACAGGAGCAACTTATTTCCTCCTTTCAATATGAGCCGGTATGTTCCAACACCTAGAACATATTCTTCACTGCCGTTTCCCAGCACGACAGATTGTGAACCCACCGAATAGCGGTGAAAGTCCACGAAGCCAGCTCTGTCTCGAACTATATGTTTGCTTGTTCCCGTATCTACAATCCAATTAGGAAAGGATTTAGCAACTAATGCATGGGAACATACATATAATTCAGGAGAGTGAGTGGAGAAAGGTACCTTCTTCGGCTCAGGACAATCCTGAGCGTAGTGACCTTTCTTACCACAGTTATAGCACTTCACACGTGCTATTTTTGTCTCTCCATTGCCTTTGGTCTTTTGTTTCTTAGCCACTCCAGCATTTGGCCTACCTTTCTGAGGGGGGCGAGAACCTCTCTTGAATTGCCTACCCCTTGTGTTCTTGTTGCTTTTAGGCCTGATGCCTTTGGCGACAAGAGCCACATTGGGAGTCCTGAACATTTTCAGGCTCTCCTCCTCCATTTTGAGGTGGCTTTATATCTGACCAAAGGTTTTCAAATGGTCAGAATGAGTCAAGACTATCTTGACTTGTTCCCATTGTGGAGGTTCGTCAGGGAGAGCCCGAATCACATTCAGGACTTGCTCCCCCTCAGAAATATCTTTTCCTGCGGCCTTGAGATCACGAATTATGCCACTCATAATTCGTAAATGCTCGATCACAGTGCGACTGGGATCAATTTTGTAGTTCATCCATTTCAATTGCAAGGCACGTAACCTTGTTTCAGATGTCTGCCCAAAACGGATTTTGAGCTGGTCCCACTTGTCCTTAGCTGTGAGATGAACTTCAAATTCGCCAATCAAATCGTCATGCATGCAATACAACATTGTAGAGCGTGCTCTACGATCTTTCTTGGTCCAGTCTTGGTAGGCCTAAAAGCTTTCTTGATACTGCACAGTAGAAGTATCAATAGGCTTACCATCTGAATCCTTATCAGATGGAGGAAACTTGGCTACCGTCAAGTGTTCTAGCAGGTCTTTTCCTTCCAGAAGATACTGAATCTTCCGTTTCCACATGTCATATTTAGACCCATCTAACTTTTGACTGGTGGATAGTTCGGTGATTATCGCGTTGTTAGCTGCCATATCTGGATGTGTTAAAAGATGGACATTAGGCACATTACTAAAATAATTAAATTAAAAAAAAAATTCATCATTCATGTCATATGATCGAAAATTTAGCCAAGCTCATAATCATCTCATATAATCATCAATTAGAAATTTAAATAATTTAATCACCATATTTCCATAAGAACTTTATCATATGGACCTTCATAAGAAAATCGTTAAACAAATTAACGTTTATTTAAATATCACATAGATTTTTTTTTATGTAAAACTAATTTACATTCTAATACTATTCTAAACATATGAAACGGATTCATATATCACTATTTGCTAACTCTTATGTTGTTTGAAATATAAAACGAATTTATATTACAATTAGGCATGTAATTAACATTAAACACATAATAATATTTACCAATCCATTTTTTATCAAAAAAATAAACCATATTGATTCGAAATATAGAACTAATTCACATTTCAATTAGAATAGGGTAAATATTAAACACATTATATGCCACAATGAAAACAATAACATGCCCAAATACAGCCTAAAAACAAAGGGCTTCTAAAACCCGAGACCCCCCAACCCTTAGGTCCTATTCTCTTTCTTCAGAACTCTCTCTCTCTGTTTCTGGGTATTCAACTCTCCCTCACCCAAAACTCTCTAACCCACGGCTCTATCTCTCTGGTTCTCTAATCGTCTGCCACTCTCTGGGTTATGCTGATTCTGTCTGCCACTCTCTAGGTTATGCTGATTCTCGGCACATAGCCGAGACCACCATGGTCGTTTTTAGTTCTGGAACCTCGACAGTTCCACGACAGCCATAGCCGCCGTCGGCCCTTCAGACCACCGTCCGAACCACCGTTACGCTATTCAACCCAAATGATGGACACCCCCCTCCTAATCGCCTCCTTGGACTTGATCTACGACTCAACCACTCACCAAATCGGCCCAAAAACTTCGCCGGTGAG
Organism: Selenicereus undatus; assembly: GCA_017589665.1. Taxonomy (NCBI): domain Eukaryota; kingdom Viridiplantae; phylum Streptophyta; class Magnoliopsida; order Caryophyllales; family Cactaceae; genus Selenicereus; species Selenicereus undatus. The sequence goes on from JACYFF010002017.1 coordinate 12,626,537, forward strand.
TAGATCGTGTGGCGACCTCTCGATTGCCACTATCAACTCGCCCGACGCGCCACTACTGTGACGGCGCGTGACGTACACGCGCGGCCGTGATTAGTGTGTTTGACTTGGTTTTGGCCGGGATTTGCAGATCGGGGACCGGTTAAGGGTTTGGGAGGAAGAAAACACCTGAAAAAGCGTTTTTGTGGCGGCACGTAACTCACACGCGCCACCCCTCCCACGGCAGTGCTGATGGGTTCAGGTAAAATACGTATGTCCCCTTTTTTTGGGGGGGGTTTGTTCCGTGTTCAGGCAGAGAGAGAGCCATGAGGTTCATGACTTGGGGGGTTCAGATCTGGGGTCGGGTTGAACAAATCAATGGGTCTCGGTATTCTGGTATGACTGGCATGATTCTGGTTGTTACGATTTTCATGAGCATATAAAAAAAAAGAACATAATGTATGGAATGCTTGCATAATCGTAATGTCTCATGAATTCACACAGAATTTATTTTTATTCTAAAGGATAACCGGGACATATTCTTATTATCATGTTACGTGATACACATTCACAATCAGGATTGTATGCTTATTTAGATTTTAGCACATTCACACAGAATTAGTGTAATCTGAGCATGAATAACAGATAATGAAATGTGACAGTTTTGCATCTGGAATTGAACAGATAACCAAACACAATTTGTATGAACACAAAGTCCACCATCATGCTCAATTTATGTTTAATATGGATATATCAATTCGGGGCTAGCATCATGCAAGTTGGCTCTGATACCACTGTAGGTAGTTTAGGATTACCTGGATGCGGAAATTCGATTGCCCGGATCTAGTGCTTGCTCGACTGCTACCCACGAACACCGGTGGCTACCAGAGTCACCAATAAGTCACACTCCAAACCCGAGCCTCTGGGATGGTTAGGCAGTGAGAGGGAACGACAGAGAGAATTTGGGAAGTATTTTGATATTGCTTGAAAATACGTTTTCTGTGTATGTCACTTACACAAACACACATGTTTATATCCTTAAACTGAATCAGGATATAATTACTGATTAGTACACAATTAATTCGCTATGTAACTGCCAAATCAAATAGGTGATTACGACCATTATGCTTATGTGACCGTTACTGGTCAATAACCTTCAATCAAGAATGCAAGCGTGCTGCATGATTTTGTGAAACATAGTGTTGTTTTTCAATATATAAATAAATTTGTTGTAAGAATTATGGGCATGTAGTTCAATGCTAGCCATGTTTTTCTTTCAGTTGCTTTAGTGTACTTTTTGAGTTGCATTCCAGTTATACAGCTGCTAAACAAGCCTAAACTTAATAGATACGAGTGTGTGGCCTAATGTTTTGACTTAGTTTGCTAAGTATTATTATATAAGCCTTTCAGGTTGTTATCCAGTTCAACTTAAGTTTTATAACCTTTCCAGTCCCAAGTAGAACTCTTGCAATTTTGATTTTACTAAAAGCTAAATCTTTCCTTAAGTTACATCTTTAAAAATTAGTTGGACTATTTCACAAATCCTTTTAGCCTTAGGGGCTTCTTCGAGAAGCCTTGGTGATATGACATTCCTCTAAGGAAGGAGGGGGTGTTACAAGTATAATTGTAAGGAAGGAAATGATTGCAGTCTTTGTATGGATGTGCTCCACAACATGTAGTTATTTGTTACTTCTTTGTCCATAAGAAAACCTTCAATATTGAGGCCTATTCAGGATTCTTTGAGAGTTCTTGGCGTAGGCTCATTTTTTTTTGTTGCAGATGTAAGGAAAATTGCTTATTAGGGACAAATTACAAAAGTTTAGGTTCTAACTTTCTGTGGGAAGTGCATTTTATGTGGCTCTAATCTAGATTCTCAAGCCCATCCATGTTTTCAAAAGTAGTTTTAGTGGTCTTTGCTATTAAAGCTTACTTATGGGCTGGTTTCAGTTTGCATCAATCTAATTGGCTCAATAGTTTGTTTCGAATGAACATGTCTAGAGTTCAAAAACAAGTTGCTTATGGAGTTACAATTGCTTATATAAATCATACCTGGATTGGCAGATGTAACAAGTCGTTTTTGCAAAATAATAACAAACATTCTTGGTAGTGTTAGATAAGAAATATCATGTAGATTGCAACTATTGCTTAAGAGGAAATTAACCAATTTAAATAGGGAATAGATTGAATGTGTACTCTACAGTCCCACGACAGAAGCTAGCAACCCCCCTTAGAAGGTGGGTTGACCTCTTTTTATGGCTTCTTGGTGTATGTAATGATTGTATACGTTTTGGTTAGATGTGACAACATTTTTTGTCTCCTACAAAAAATGAAAAAAAAGACATACCAACACGGTTATTTAGGGGATGAAAATAAAAGACAACCTTGTTATTAGATACTTTTAAGACTTACGTTGCAACTATTAGGTATATATTTAAAAATAAGTCATGTGGTTTGGGGTGGTTTAAGTTAGCTTAGATTAGGTTATGTTATGATCAATCAGAGTTAGGTATGATTCTAATCAACATTGAGTGATTTGTGATCTTGAGAGCAAAACAAGACTAGCAAATAAGTTTGAGATGGACACTTAATAAGATTTCACATCCAATGGACTTCGTTCTCCATGTGAATTTTTTTATCATTTTATTTGTTAACAATGTAGGGGTTGCGCGGTCGTTTTATTGCTAAGTAATACAACCACGTACTTTTTTCACTGGAAAAAAAATTACTTTTGTGCTTTGATCGTTAAAATGGAGCAAATTCTATGATGGAGGTCCATCATGCCAGCCTAATTTTGAGGTCCAAATCATTCAAGGTAAATCATATTTGCCAACCCAAGTCCATGAAAATGATCCAAATTCTGGTAAGGTCCAAAACATAAGGTCCCGGGTTCAATTCAGCAAAACAGCCCAGTTTTGTATACAAGATTAATTAGTACTCCATGAGGTTTAAGTTCAATATTTTTACAAATTTTCGTTCCCAAGGAAGTCATCTATCAACATCAGTAAAGAAATTCAAGTTAAGTCAAGCACAAAGAGAAAAGGCAAAGCCATTTTATAAACCACACCAGATTAGCACCCAATCTGCCTGGTTTGCTTAGTAGGACGTTTTAGGCAACTTAAGCTGGATTTGACCTAGATTTCTTAATAGGGGGCTTGTTAACATTCTAAGGTTTCCCCCCCAAGTAAGGAAATCCAGCTCAAATCAGTTTTAGCCAAGGCAAATGGGTTGTACAAAAACCGATGAAATTAGGCTCTCTCGCCCATTTGGTTAGCAAGGTGGTTACTCCATCCTTTTTGGGCGTGACTCGCAACTTTTCTACCTTATTGGTTGTAATGGTGGTTAGAAACACAATCATACCTTCCTTTTGGCCTAGTAAAGTGTTTAGCCACTAAGTAATAAGGAAAGAAGGGCAAGGTGATTCTGATTGGCCGGCCATAAAGGAGAAGATCTCAGCAGCATTTTTCTGTCTCTTCCATGTGCAAGGTAGGCCTTTTAAGCTAATTAATATGTTTAGGAATGAGTTTAGTCATTATCCTTTTGTTTACCTAGACTCATTGATTATAATTAGCTTAATTAAGTATACTTTGTAAATTCTATTAGTTTAAGCTAGCTTGGAGGTTTCCTAAGCATGAAGAAACCTCTTTTCCTCCTAGGAAGCAATGACAATGTGTGTATAAGGCAGCAAGTAGCTCACTTTGTACGATGAACTTTTGATTATTTAATGAAAGAAGTAGAGCATTTGCTCCTTTGAATCTCTTAAACACTTTACACGCTTATCCTAACTTTGGTCGAGTTAGGTGGTGATTAAATGAGTCTTAATTCATGTTTAGGTGGTGTTTCTATATCCAGATCAAGATTAAGGGTCCTAAACTTGTTCTTGGTGATAATTTTTGTATCCAAGAATTAGTTTAGATACACTTTATCCTTTCCTTCTCCATTCGGATTCAACTTAATTCAAACTTAAGTTCTCTTTGATCTTAGCTAACTTACATTCCTCTTTTGAGTGTGAGTTGAATTAGTTCGTGCTTCTATTAACTTTGGTATCAAAGCTAAGTTTCTCCTTGGCATTGAAATCAGCCCGCATGTTCAAAAATCAGCCTAAACACATTCCCCAAACACAATTTGTTTGAACCTGAATCTAGCCATGAATGCGATTATGAGTTTGGAAGAGAAACTTGAAGCTATGTTGACGAATAACAAAGCTATATCAGCTTCAAATCAAGAACTTAAGGATTCTAATCAAGAAATCAAGAATCAAAAGGAGTACTTGAGACATCAGTTGGGCGAATTGGTGAAGCAAAAGAAGAAAATGTATGCTAGTCCCACCGGTTCTGTCCACAGTGAGAAAGATGAGGTAGCAAGCAATCCCTTGAGTTCTTATAGTGAGGAGGAGCCTCTAAGAATAACAAGGAGAGAACGAAGGCGACCAGCCAACTCTAATGACTTTAGAGTTGAAATACTATAATTTGAAGGCAAGTTGGATCCAGATGAGCTTCTAGAGTGATTACACACAGTTGAATGTATCTTTGAATACAAGGAGGTTCCTGAAAATAAAAAGGTGAAGTTGGAACTCTTAGGCTCAGAAAGTATGCTTCACTTTGGTGGACAAAATCATGTGCCAAAAGAGTAAGAAATCGAAAAGGCAAAATCAGAACAAGAGAGAAGATGAAAGCTAAGTTCAAGTCACAGTTTCTACCCCCAACTTTCATCCAGGATAGCTATTCCCAACTTCCTAACCTAACCCAAAGAAGCTTGAACATTGAGGAATACATGAGAGAGGTTGAGAAACTCCTAATCAAATGCGACATTCAAGAACCTAAACAACAAAACATTGTTAGGTACAGAGGAGGCCTTGAACCCAAGTATGCTGTAATAACCCGACCCTAACCCATAGTTATTTATTTAAATCATCTTTATTTATTTCATTAATCATGTTTATTCATTTACTTTATCACGTTTATTGACCTAATCACTCATGGTTATTTGTTTAACCAAATCATTTTTATTAAATTCAATTACACTCAATTTATTTATTTAACGAATTCCATTATATTATTTAAATTTTTCATCTTTATTTATCGCATTTAATCACCCCGGTTGGGAGATATTTCATTTTTGGTACCACTTTGCAACTCAAGTTTCATTGATATGTTAATTCGAGTTTCATTGATTGATTAAATGTCGGGTGAATCGATATTAGGCCTCGGTGAGTATAAATTAGTGAATAATTATTTTCTTACCTTTCATAAACTTTAATCCTGAGCAATACAAAATTTTATCTTTGCTCAACACTTCAAATTTTTTTTTTTTTTTGAGCCAGAACGTAGCTTGTTGGGCCAAAACTTTGCTAACTTTGTTATTTCACTAATTGCTCATTTTAGCACCTAATTTTAATTAGCAAAAAGCTACTTTTTGGGTGGATAATTTTTAGCCACATGTAGCTATTAATTGACATTTTATAACCACAAAAATTCAACAAAAATTCACAAACCCAACTCTCCATTTTCTCTCTCCTCTCCACGGCTCCATGGGCAGAAAACAGTGGCAACAGCAGTTACCCCTTGTGCCGCCAGTTTTGGTGGTTTCCGGCCACCGCCCGGCTGCCCGGACTTTCCCTTGTTGCCAGCTATCTTGTCCAATCATCTAAATCACTCAAAACAGCCCCTTCCTCCCTCTAATTTAAGCCTAAAGTGAGGTATATTCCAAAACCCTAACTTGTGTTTATCTTGAGTTTTATGGTTGTTTTATTTATGAGCTATGTTTGGATGATCAAATTGATAGTTATTGTACAATTTGTATTAAGGTTGGAGATGTTTGGAGTTATGGGTATTTGACCAAGAGCATGATTTCATGACTTTGTATTTGTTGAATTGCCACTGTCGAAAATTATGGGAATTATGGAATTGTCCAAAACTTCTAAAGTTGTTACTGTATATTCTCTATATTATTTGGGATTTTCTGAAAAACTTTCATGAATATTGGAGGAGTAATCAGTGAGTTATGGAATTTTGAAGGAAACTGCCCTGTTTTGGATACGAATTATGCAATTATATATTAATGAAGTTGTCTAGAGCTTGGATATGTATATGAGGCCTTAAATGATCTTTTTATATCTGATTGTGGTGATTTGAAATGATTTCAAGTGAGTTTTATGTGAAAAAAAGAAGAGAAAGTTAAATCAGTGAAGGGCTGAAATTTCAGGAAATTAGAGTTGAATTTGGGATTAAACTGGTCATGAATGGTCCAGAAAAAAATTACAATTTTTGGTGGGTATATAGTTCAGTGTGTTATCTGTAAAATCCCTCTTGAATCGCCTCAATCTGATGTATGTGGAAAAGGTTACGGTCATTTTACCAAAGCTGTGTTGGATGGACCAAAACCTGATACACTTGTATTTTAGCCCCATTTTGGGAACCCTATTGTGGGAATCATGCTTTGTGTCCTCAATGAAAGTTTTAGAAGACCTTGTAATATTTACATATTGGGGTTTTAGGTCTCCATTTCAGATCTAGGGTGAAAATTATGAATTGTTGAAGTGAGCTGACATACTTTGGTGCAAATTGGACTGTTATTGCAATTTCTGTGCAGCGTATACTTGGAGGAAAATTCTAAAAGTTGTACTGTAGATTGTTCGCATTATTTTTGAATTTCCTATAATATTTCATGCATTTTGGTTGAGTAATTGGAATTTGGTGATTTTTGGAAGCATTTTGAATAAATGTGTAAAGAGCATACACTCATTTCGATCACGCACTCATTTTGATCATTTTACTGATTGACTGAGATTGATCATGCACTCATTTTGTGTATTTTGAGCCAAGCACGGTCATTTAAGGGAGAAATGAATATTCATAGACTTTAATGGAGTTTTTAGCTTGATTAATGAGAACGAAGAAGACAAGTATGCAATTTGGGAGCTTGTTTATGAGCTTTGAATCATTTGTGGATTTTACAAAGAAAATACCACATTTAGTGCACTTAATAGCTTTGATTGAGTTCAATGATTCATTTGGGGTGGAATTCTATATCTAATGGATTTATGAATGAAATAGGAGAAGTGGGGAGAGTTGTGACTAAGAAACCATATTTATCAGACCAAGTTAATGTAGTTTATGCTATTTTGAACCAAGATATATCTCTCTTGGCCTCAAACCTTTATTACTTACTCACTTCAAAATATATCAATTGTATTGATCAAGCCAATGTAGTGTACTCGCTGTTATCTTGAACCAAGTTATGCATCAGCAAGCCTTAAACCCATATCAGTAGCCTATTTTAGAAAAGGCCACAACCACTCTCTCAATTATCACCATCAAGGCCTTTTCTTTTGTAATCTCACTTATCTCATTGTGGACTATTTTACTTCTATTTACTTTATATCAAATGTAATTACTTTCATCAATTCAGTTTTGAAGTTACATTGAAATACCCAAGTTATGTATATATACCATATAAATTACTCAATTTCTGCTACAACTACTTTTACTTACTCAATTGTGTGAGTAAAAATTATTTACTAACTACACATACTTACAATAACATTTATGAAACAGAGTTAAGGCCTAGTTATCGTTCACCATTATGCATAAGTGTTGTCAAGTCAGAACATATTTATCAAGTCAGATGATATTTATGAAATAGCTTATTTGTATCAAGTCAGATGACACTTTTAAAGACTCAAGGTACATCCATTGCCTGTATCTTCATAAAGCATAACATGTTTATCAATTACAACCCTTAATGAGCTTATCAATGAATCAGTTTATACACTGATTTGCACTTAACTTGTGACCCCGCTAGTTATCATCTATAGGGCGTCAGCCCATCATTGACCCGCGTGGCTTCAGTCCAACTCTTGATTGGATTGGCAGGTGTACACCTATGTATAGATCATATTATTGTAAGGGGTTCACATCCAGATAATAATGAGCAATTCAGTTTCATATTACTTTCATTTTCATTGTTATTGCCAACTAAATGAATTGCAAAGACGGGTACCCATCAACAGTGTTTCTATGCTCATTTTACACTACAGGAATGCATGTACTGAGTTTTTGCTCATATTTTCGAATTGTTTTCATGTTTTCCATTTTAGATGATGAAGTATCACATGTTTCTCCATTTAGCAAGCCCTTTTGGAACTCATCGGATGCTCACAGTGGATTCAACATAACATGAATATTGGAATCGACCTCAGGGTCAAGTTGGATATATATTTCATATACTTGTATAGTGTGGAGTGCAAGTTATCCCATGGTATGATTAAGTCGATGGTATTGAAGTTGAACTATTATGGACATTGGTCTTAAAGTGTTTCAGTTAATAGATTTTGTGATTGTGAATATGAGTTGCAAGGTTAAATGGTTTCAGTGAGTCTTGTCCTTATCAGGATGGCGGTAGTGCCTTCTATTATTATGTCTTCCGCTGCAGTTTTCCGTAATTCATTGCTTTAGCGTTTTAGGGGTGTTACAGATTTTGTATCAGAGCTAAGGTGTAAGGGCCACTGTGAGCTATCAAGTGTTTATGAGTTAGCTATCAAGGTGTGTATGAGTTATATTAATGGGCTATTGCTCATAAGTTTATATTTATGGGCATATATTGCTTATAAGTTCATATGTATGGGCACATATGGAAAAACCATTTTCATCTGGGTGACTCAATCATTTGGTAATATCATGAGATTCAAGCATGAGCAAAGTGGACTGTGGAACCATTTGCATCACTTGTTGGTGAGGCGTGCTCTCATTTATCTGGGAGTTGTATTAATGTTTCATTTCTCTTATTTGTTTAAACTTCTGTAATCGTGCACTCCAAGTGCGTAACCCGTTGAGTTATGAACTCCGGCATGTGGCCGTTGAGCTATTGAAGTATTTCTCTCCATTTCAGGTATCTATTGTAAGGCTTTAAGCCTGGGTTTTAATAAGTTTTTAGGCGAAACTCTGTCCGTTTTGCCCCAAGATTTGAGAGCATTATTGAGGTGTGTTAATATACCTACTCTTGGGTACAGTGATGGTTGAAACCCAATGTGGGGATGCCATTTGCAACTTCTTACGGGATTAATACAGTGTCAAGTTAGACATAAACCTCTAGATGAGGAAATGCCTTGCAGGGCAATATCTTTGAGGTGACCTAGTATGAGATTAACACTATAATGAGTGCTTATTTATGGTGATAACAATTAGTAGCTTATGGTGTGCTACTTGGCATTATATGGGTGGTACAAGTAAGATTAAGCTTCCATGTATCGGAATCATCTGGTCTTGACACTAAGACCTTACATCAGCAATGCTCCCATTACTTCCTGTCATTTACTTATTTCTGCCCTAGTTACCTTGAATTGTTCAGAGGCATCATTTCTTTGCCACTAACACTCTTTTGATTTGTAATGGAGTGTTAATGAAAAATCTCATATGTGGTCGATGGGAAGTCCTTTAAACACGTTTGAGCAACCTTTCTTATAAGCGATTCAAATGTTGACAATTCAGTCATCCTTTCTTTTATTTGGGCACTATTCATTAGCTCATTGCTTCTATTTAGGCACTATTCATTTATTGCTTGCAAAGCCTTTGGTTGTTTCAGACCCAGTCATTGAGTGCCCTTTTAGCAATTAAATGTATCCACATTGTTCATGTTTCTATAGCACCGTAACATCATGTTGGCATACTACTCTATGGCTGTGACTGCATGTTGTTATTCAAGTTATTTTGGTAATCCTTTCTTTTCTAGTACAGCCTAGCTTGGCAACGATAAAAAACAATTTGTACTATTTGCATCTGCTAGTAGTTTTGAAGTTTATATGCCTACCTAAGACTTCCATTTACTGTAAAATTTATTATTGACGGAGGTCATCATGTTCAGTCATAAGATTGACTCCTTCATCTTGACGTATTGTCCTTTCAAACACCAAATGAATAAAATTTCCCTTCTGATAGTGTTAACCCTTATCTTCGTCATTTTACTCACATACGGATACCGTATGACTTTTCAAAAGCCGCTTTGGTAACCTGTTACATTTCTTCACCTTCATTACTTAATACTCCCTCTCAACTTCATAACATCGATCATTTACTTTACTATCATGACCATAATGCATAAACTGCATGTCTTGTATATGCAGGTCATTTCTATGCCTTGCCTCTTTCATTTCGATTCTTCATCCTTTCATTCATTCATCTTACATGTCGATCCTTTCAACCAATAAAGAAATATCTTTGCAAGAGTTCATGTTGTAGTTACATCTCTTTACAATTTATATTACCCCCCTGTCATCTCAATTTACTGAGACTAGTAAGCAGTTGAATGTTTATCTTTTATACACATGCCTCTAGTAGTATTGCCGGAACCATATTCACTGGACATTCAATCCAGTTTGATTGGAAGATCTGGTATCATTATGGGGGTGAACGGACTGTGTACGTACAGGACTAAGATGATTGGTAAGGATCTGAAGGTTAGCTTGAGAGATGAGGATTGGCTAAACGTGCGTTTCTACGGGCCGAGGGAAGAAAAGCCCTATTTCTCCCCCCAATTACATTGTGCAAGCAAGTGAATTATCATGTCAGTAATGCATTAAATATTAGTGATTTGTCAACCACACTCGGTATATCCATATCCATTACACTCGGTATATCCATATCCATATTTACAGTTGGTGGATTTAGAGATGTTTCATCTGAGGACTATCAAGACTGTTTCTCCCCAAGAAACATTGATTTTCAGATCAACCTAGTTCAAGGTGCTCAATCTATTTTCAACACCCCTATCATATGATGCCCAATAGAGTTCAAAGAATTAAAGATTCAGTTGATCAGTTGTAAAGGATTTATTTGACCAATTGTGTCCCCATGGGGAACCTCAGGTTTATACAAAGAAGAAAGACGAAATCTTATGATTGTGTACTGTGTACAAAGAGTTGCACAAGATCACTATCAAAATAAGTGCCCTATACTTTGAACAAATGATTTATGGGTTTAACTGCCAGCAACAGAAGTTTTAAGGTTCAAACATCACACCTAAACCATGCAACCACAGTTTATCTTTTGCAAGAATACCCATTTATAGTAATTCTTGTTTGCTTGTCTAATCTTCAAAACTTGATACTATTCAATATTATTTAATTTTCCTTGCATTTCAACCTGATGTTTCCTATTAGCGTGATCTTCCATGTCTTTGGAAACCCATTTTTGTTAAATGTGCAATACATTTTGTTCAACCTTATATGGTTGTCAACATTCGCATGCTCTCGACCTTCACCATCTCTATTTCATGATCTTGAGTTGTAGTTCATTTCGTAGAGAGCTGATTCCCACATCTACCTTACATCTTATTTATTCATAATAATACGCTCGTATAACTTGTTCTGAATTCATAATGCAATTCAACTCTCATTGGTGCGGGTGATTGCAATTGTCATAATCCCCTTACTCTCCTTATTTTGAACTTCAACTCCCACACATATACATTACATGCTCATAAGTAAACTCAAGCTTTTCTGTTCAATCTTATTACTGGACTTGAATTGGTTTTATGTGAGTAAAGGCACATTTCTCATGTCACTTGTTCAATCTATTTACTTATCCATTGGTACTTTACTCGTTCAATCTATTGATCTATCCATTGTATTTTACCGGTTCAATCTATTGATCTATTTATGGCACTTGCAATTCTCACACCTATATTTTATACCCTCATAAGTGAACTTCAGTAATCCTTATTTAATCTTATTGTCGTACTTAACTTGGCTCCATATGAGCAAATACATGTTTCCACTACAGCCTATTCAATCAATTTATCTATTCATTAGACCTTGCTTGTTTATCCAATCTATTTATCTATCTATTACACTTTGCTTGTCCAATCTAGTTGTCTATCTATTGCACTTTGCTTATCAAATCTATGTATTTATTTATTGCACATTGCTTGTCCTATCTATCTGTTGCACTTATCTTGTTCCTTGTGGCTATAAAGTCACCCAGTTAAAGCTCAATTACTTGTCATCTTGTTTCCAATTCATCAGTTAAACCCAAGTATAACCATGCCATCTTTCTCCTTGGTCGATTATTTATTGGACCCTTTATGGTCCATATTTATAAACCACAACTTTTGTGGCATTATATTTCAAAATTCATGATACACTTATGGTTATCTTGTTTCTAACCACCCCATGATAATCTATCCTTTATTTGCCTTTTGTAGTCTCATTGTTCATTTCTTTGGTATGCAATGATTCCCTTGGCTGAGAAGTTCATCATTCTCATCCCTAAACATGGTCATTTCTTTGTCCGTTATCGACTAGGAGTAGATCCTTGAGTAGTCTGATGAGGGGAGATCATGTGATGCATTAGGAATATTAGATGGTGACATTTTGATAAGGGCATAATCTCAAGCACTGTCTAATTATATTGGAGTGAGCTAGAAGAAACATTGAGTATAAGGTCATAGCTAACCCAAGTAAGCATCAAGAGGGAAAATTCAAGTACATGTCGAGGTGATGCAAGGTCGACAAAACAGTTGTGCTGGCAAAACAAAGAAATAACCAAAGTCTCATGTGCGATATAAAATATTCCGAAGGGCTTATCTAGTCAAGGGTGTCAAGAGACTGAATATCAGCGATAATTGAGTCCTCGTTACTTTGGACTTTATGAGTCAGCAGTGTAGAATACCTCCTTTGCAGTAACAAGATTCTTTTCTTTCGAAGAAAATATCACTTTTGAAGCAAAGTGATTGAGTTCATTGAGGCTATTGTGTGAGAAGTATCCGGATCTACTACTGAAACATGGGATTAAGAAGTTACACAATACGTACACCCCTAGCTGGAGTACATTCGGTAAATTATACCTCTTCAGAGGGAAGCAAAGGGAACCAATGGTCCATGTGTGTTAAAGCAACATTGCATATAGTTGACAAATGTTATAAGTTTCAAGGACGAAACTCTTTAACGGGGGAAGGCTGTAATAACCCGACCCTAACCCATATTTATTTGTTTAAATCATCTTTATTTATTTCATTAATCATGTTTATTCATTTACTTTATCATGTTTATTGACCTAATCACTTATGGTTATTTGTTTAACCAAATCATGTTTATTAAATTCAATTACACTCAATTTATTTATTAAACGAATTCCATTATGTTATTTAAATTTTCCACCTTCATTTATTGTATTTAATCATCCCGGTTGGGAGATATTTCATTTTGGGCACCCCTTTACAACTCAAGTTTCATTGATTGTTAATTCGAGTTTCGTTGATTGATTAAATGTCAGGTGAATCGATATTAGGCCTCGGTGAGTATAAATTAGTGATTAATTATTTTCTTACATTTGGTAAACTTTAATCCTGAGCAATACAAAATTTTATCTTTGCTCAACACTTCAAATCATTTTTTTTCAAGCTAGAACTTAGCTTGTTGTGCCCAAAACAAAAGCCCAAAACTTTGCTAACTTTGTTATTTCACTAATTGCTCAATTAGCACCTAATTTTAATTAGCAAAAAGCTACTTTTTGGGTGGATAATTTTCAGCCACATGTAGCTATTAATTGACATTTTATAACCACAAAAATTCAACAAAAATTCACAAACCCAACTCTCCATTTTCTCTTTCCTCTCCACGGCTCCATGGGCAGAAAACAGGAGCAGCAACAGCTACCCCTTGTGCCGCCAGTTTTGGTGGTTTCTGGCCACCTACCGGCTGCCCCGACTTTCCCTTGTCGCCAGCTATCTTGTCCAATCATCTAAATCACTCAAAACATTCCCCTCCTCCCTCTAATTCAAGCCTAAAGTGAGGTATATCCCAAAACCCTAACTTATTTTATCTTGAGTTTTATGGTTGTTTTATTTATGGGCTATGTTTGGATGATCAAATTGATAGTTATTGTACAATTTGTATTAAGGTTCGAGATGTTTGGAGTTATGGGTATTTGACCAAGAGCATGATTTCATGATTTTGTATTTGTTGAATTGCCACTGTCGAAAATTATGGGAATTATGGAATTGTCCAAAACTTCTAAAGTTGTTACTGTATATTCTCTATATTATTTGGGATTTTCTGAAAACCTTTCATGAATATTGGAGGAGTAATCAGTGAGTGATGGAATTTTGAAGGAAACTGCCCTGTTTTGGATACGAATTATGCAATTATGTATTAATGACGTTGTCTAGACCTTGGATATGTGTATGAGGCCTTAAATGATCTTTTTATATCTGATTGTGGTGATTTGAAATGATTTCAAGTGAGTTTTATGTGAAAAAAAGAAGAGAAAGTTAAATCAGTGATGGGCTAAAATTTCATGAAATTAGGGTTGACATTGGGTTTAAACTGGTAATGAATGGTCCAGAAAAAAATTATGATTTTTGGTGGGTATATATTTCAATGTGTTAGCTTTAAAAGGCCTCTTGGATCGCCTCAATCTGATGTCTGTGGAAAAGGTTATGGTCGTTTTACCAAAGCTGTGTTGGATGGACCAAAAACTGGTACACTTGTGTTTTAGCCCCATTTTGGGAACCCTATTGTGGGAATCATGTTTTGTGTCCTCAATGAAAGTTTTAGAAGACCTTGTAATCTTTACATATTGGGGTTTTAGGTCTCCGTTTGAGATCTAGGGTGAAAGTTATGAATTGTTGAAGTGAGCTGACCTACTTTAGTGCAAATTGGACAGTTATTGCAATTTCTGTGCACCGTATACTTGGAGGAAAATTCTGAAAGTTGTACTGTAGACTGTTCATATTATTTTTGAATTTTCTATAATATTTCATGAATTTTGGTTGAGTAATTGGAATTTGGTGATTTTTGGAAGCATTTTGAATAAATGTGTAAAGAGCATACACTCATTTCGATCACGCACTCATTTTGATCATTTTGCTGATTGACTGAGATTGATCATGCACTCATTTTGTGTATTTTGAGCCAAGAACGGTCATTTAAGGGATAAATGAATATTCATGGACTTTCATGGAGTTTTTAGCTTGATTAATGAGAAAGAAGAAGACAAGTATGCAATTTGGGAGCTTGTTTATGAGCTTTGAATCATTTGTGGATTTTACAAAGAAAATACCACATTTAGTGCGCTTAATAGCTTCGATTGAGTTCAATGATTCATTTGGGGTGGAATTCTATATCTAACGGATTTATGAATGAAATAGGAGAAGTGGGGAGAGTTGTGACTAAGAAACCATATTTATCAGACCAAGTTAATGTAGTTTATGCTATTTTGAACCAAGATATATGTCTCTTGGCCTCAAACCTTTATTACTTACTCACTTCAGAATATATCAATTGTATTGATCAAGCCAATGTAGTGTACTCGCTGTTATCTTGGACCAAGTTATGCATCAGCAAGCCTTAAACCCATATCAGTAGCCTATTTTAGAAAAGGCCACAACCACTCTCTCAATTATCACCATCAAGGCCTTTTCTTTTGTAATCTCATTTATCTCATTGTGGACTATTTTACTTCTATTTACCTTATATCAAATGTAATTACTTTCATCAATTCAGTTTTGAAGTTATATTGAAATACCCAAGTTATGTATATATACCATATAAATTACTCAATTTCTGCTACACCTACTTTTACTTACTCAATTGTGTGAGTAAAAATTATTTACTAACTACACATACTTACAATAACATTTATGAAACAGAGTTAAGGCCTAGTTATTGTTGATCATTATGCATAAGTGTTGTCAAGTCAGAACATATTTATCAAGTCAGATGCCATTTATGAAATAGTTGATTTGTATCAAGTCAGATGACACTTTTAAAGACTCAAGGTACGTCCATTGCCTGTATCTTCAGAAAGCATAACATGTTTATCAAATTACAACCCTTAATGAGTTTATCAATGAATCATTTTATACAATGATTTGCACTTAACTTATGACCCCATTAGTTATCATCTATAGGGCGTTAGCCCATCATCGACCCGAGCGGCTTCAGGCCAACTCTTGATCGGATTGGCAGGTGTACACCTATGTATAGATCATATTATTGTAACGGGTTCACATCCTGATAATAATGAGCAATTCAATTTCATATTACTTTTATTTTCATTGTTATTGCCAACTAAATGAATTGCAAAGACGAATACACATCAATAGTGTTTATATGCTCATTTTACACTACAGGAATGCATGTACTGAGTTTTTGCTTATATTTTCGAATTGTTTTCATGTTTTCCATTTCAGGTGATGAAGTATCACATGTTTCTCCATTTAGTAAGCCCTTTTGGAACTCGTCAGATGCTCACAGTGGATTTAACATAGCATGAATATTGGAATCGACCTCAATGTTAAGTTGGATATATATTTAATATACTTCTATAGTGTGGAGTGCAAGTTATCCCATGGTATGATTAAGTCGATGGTATTGAAGTTAAACTATTATGGACATTGGTCTTAAAGTGTTTCAGCTAATAGATTTTGTGATTGTGAATATGAGTTGCAAGGTTTAATGGTTTCATTAAGTCTTGTCCTTATCAGGACGATAATAATGCCTTCTATTGTTAAGTCTTCCGCTGCAGTTTTCTGTAAATTCATGGCTTTAGCATTTTGGGGGCGTTACATATGCTAATGTGGTGGAATTATAGCAATACTCAACCTTTGATGAAGTTTGTCTCCTATCATAAGGTTGAGTAGCAAAGAAAGTCTAGACCATTCAAGGGTGTGTTTTCAAAACCCCCACCCTGGAACCAACCCTTTAACAAGGGGAGTCTCATTTCCTTCCCTAAACCCATGGTACTAGCCCCTTTCAACCCACAAAGAACCCCAACTCTACAAAAAAGCCTACCTCTACCAAACAAACCTAATCATAGCCCTTTGAGCGCTAGAAGGTGTTTTAAGTGCCAAGGACTTGGACACATAAGTACGAACTACCCAAACGAAAAGGTGATCACTTTGGCTAAATGGGAGGTAGTGAAGTAAGCATGAGATTAAGGAAGAAAAGGAGGAAGATGTGGCAAATAATTAGGAGGAAACCTAAGAAGAAGCTGAGAAGGAAGCTGCCGAGGCTGAAATGCTTGTTTTCAGGAGAGTCTTGAGTGGCCAAAAGGGAGCAAAAGATGAACAAAGGGAGAACATATTTCACTCGAGATGTATGGTCCAAGAGAAAGTATGTTCAATGAGAATAGATGGAGGAAGTTGTGCCAATGTAGTTTCCCCTAGCATGATTGAGAAATAAGGTCTTCAAGCTACGGCTTATCCACACCCTTAACACAACCAATGGCTAAACCAAAGCAAAGGGTTACAAGTTGACTCTCGATGCTTAATCTCCTTCTCCATTGGAAAGAACTATCAAGATGAGTTATGGTGTGATGTTATTCCCATGGATGCATGCCATATCTTACTAGGTAGGTTGTGGTCATATGACTAAAAGGTGATGCATAATGGCTTTCTAAACACATACTCTTTCTCCAAGGGAGGAAAGAAGATCACCTTGGTTCCTTTATCCCCTTCTAAGCTTCACAAGAACAAACCACAAAAATGACCAGGACTCTAGGATTTGCTACTTACCCTTAGTGAACCTCTTTTAAAAGCTTCCTATCATGAATTTAGAGCTTTTAAAGAGTGGATATCGAACATTCAAGAGGAATCCGAAACATCCCCACGAAGCCATACATTAGCCATTTCCTTACCAAATGATTCAGCCATGTATTTCTAGAAGAGATACGCTCGAGTTTGTCCCCAGACAGAGACATCCAGCACTATATTGATCTTACCCCAGGATATGTTCTTACAAACAAACTAGCATATAGGATAAATCCCAAAGAAACTATGGAGATTCAATGCCAAGTGGAAGAATTGATGTCTGAAGGACTAGTTCATGAATCCTTGAGTCCATATACCATCCCAGCCCTCTTAGTTCCAAAAAAGATGGGAGCATCCGCATGTGTGTGGACCAGCGTATAATTAACAAGATTACAATCAAGTATAGGTATCCCATACCTAGACTTGAAGATATGTTCGATGAATTACATGGTTCCAAAGTGTTTTCCAATATCAATTTAAGAAGTATTTACTACCAAATCAAAATTAGAGAAGATGATGAATGGAAGAATGCGTTCAAGACCAAAGGAGAATTATTTGAGTGGCTAGTTATGCCATTTGGTTTATCCAATGCCCTATGTACCTTTATGAGGCTAATAAATCAAGTATTCAGGCCTTACATTGGTGAATTTGTGGTGGTTTACTTTGATGAAATTATGATTCACAGCAAGAGCACCAAAACCATCCAAATTAGATTATGTTGGTTCTTGAAAAGGAGAAATTGTTTAGTAACCTTAAGAAGTGCACCTTTTTCTCAGATGAGGTAACTTTTGCATTATATTGTTATTGGTCATGGCATTAAGGCATATGAGAGCAAGGTTGGGGCTATTCGGACATGGCATATTCCACAAAGCATTCATGATGTATGTAGTTTCCATGGACTTGCTTCTTTTTATAAGCGGTTTATAAGAAACTTTAGTATAATTATGGCTCTTATGACTGAGGTTATTAAGATTAAATCCTTTAAATGGACCCCCAAAGCCCAATCTACCTTTGAAGAAGTAAAAAACAAGCTAACTCAAGCACCAATGTTTGCTTTACCTTGTTTTGATAAAGTCTTTGAGATTGAGTGTGATACATTAGGCGTGGGTATAGTTGGTGTTCTTACTCAAGATGGAAAGCATTTGGCCGTCTTTAGTGCGAAACTATGTGATTCAAGAAGAAAGTATTCCGCCAATGATAAAGAATTCTATGTTGTTGTGCGTTGCTTAGAGCACAAGAGTCATTATTTGATGACTAGTGAGTTTGTTTTGCATCATGATCGCGAGACCTTGAAGTATATTCAAGGCAGCATAAACTGAACTCATGGCATGCAAAATGGTGGAATATCTCCAGTCATTTCGTTTCACAATCAAGCACAAATTAGGAAAGCTCAATCAAGGTGCAGATGCCTTATCTCAGAGGTACTTGTTATTGTTCCAGTTAGATACTTGTATTTTAGGTTTTGAGCATCTAAAGTGTTTATGTGTCGAAGACGAAGACTTTGGGGAGCTTTCTTTAGCTCGTTAAAAGCATCCAAAGGTGATTTTTTGGTTTAAGAAGGATACTTGTTCAAGGGTACTCGCTTATGCATTCCTAAGTGTGGTACTTGAGAACTCTTGATTCACGAGGTTCATGGTAAGTTCATTAGTTGGCCATTACAATGAAAATAAGACCCTTATTATGCTTAGAGAGCATTATTACTGGTCAAGCATGTACAAAGACATCCAAGACATCTCAAGGCGTGGTACATATCAACTGGCTAAAAGTCATTCATTACCCCACGGCTTATACACACCTCTACCAGTTTCCACTCTTCCATGGGTTGATGTAAGTATGGATTTTATCCTATGCTTACCTAAAACCCAAAGGAACAAAGATTCAATCTTTGTTGTCGTGGATAGGTTTTCCAAGATGGGTGATTTTATACCCTGCAACAAAACCAATGATGTTACACCTATTGTAGAGTTGTAATTCAAGGAAGTGATGAGATTACGTGGTATTCCTAGATCCATTGTTTCTAATCAAGATACCAAGTTTCTTAGTCACTTTTAGTTTACTTTGTGGAAGAAACTAGGTACTAAACTCAAATATAGTACCACTTGTCATCCACAAACGAACGGCCAAATTGAGGTTACTAATCGAACATTAGGAACACTCCTAAGAGCTTTGATTAAACCTCAAGGTAAAGCTTGGGATTTTTTACTTTCACATGCTGAGTTTGCATATAACAAGGCACCTAACAAGGCTACGGGTCTATCTCCTTTCAAAGTGGTCTATGGAATTGATCCCCTAAGTCCACTTGATCTCATTCAACGACCATTAGATTAAAAGCCAAGTGTGGATGCTGCCAAAAGAGTGGAAGAAATTCAAAACTTCCATAAACAAGTAAAGGGAAGAGTAGAAAAGAGTAATGCATCATATCAAGCCCAAGCAAAAAAGCATAGAAAGAAGAAGGTATTTTGACTTGGAGATCTAGTTTGGATCCACTTGAGAAAATAGCATTTTCCTTCAAAATGCAAGAGCAAGCTTATGCCACGAGCAAATGGTCTATTTGAGGTCTTGGAAAGAATTAATGACAATGCCTATAAGGTTGATCTCCCAGGACACTATGGCATTTCAGCCACATTCAATGTGGCATATTTGATCGAGCCCCTATTTACAAGACGATTACCTAGCCGATTTGAGGTCAAATTCTTCTTAACAAGGGAAGGATGATGGAGGTCGATCAAGATAGCCTCATTGGGAGGTCCAAATCAATCAAGATAATCCACATTTGCCAACCCAAGTCCAAGAAATGGCCCATATTCTATTAGGGTCCAAAACCGAAGGTCCCGGGTTCAACTCAGCAAAATAGTCTGGTTTTGTGCACAAGATTACTTAGGCCTCCATAAGGTTTACGTTCAATATGTTTGCATATTTTGGTTCCCAAGGAAGTGAGCTATCAAGACCACCAAAGAAATTCTAGTGAAGTCAACTGCAAAGTGAAAAATCAAAGCCATTTTGTAAACTGCGCCAAATTAGCACCTAATCTTCCCGATTTGCTTTGTTGGACATTTTAGGCAACTTAAGGATGATTTAACCTAGATTTATTAATATGGGGATTTTTTAACATCCCAAAGCTTCCCCCTAAGTAAGGAAATCCAGTTCAAATTAGTTTTAGCCAAGGCAAAAGGGTTGCACAAAAATCGATGAAATTTGGGTCTTTTACCCAATTAGTTAGCAAGGTGGTTACTCCTTCCTTTTTGGGCGTGACTCGCAAATTTTCCACCTTATTGGTTGTTATGGTAGTTGGAAACACTATCATACCTTCCTTTTGGCCTAGTAAAGTGTTTAGCCACTAAGCAACAAGGAAAAAAGGGCAAGGAGATTCTGATTGGCTAGCTATAAAGGAGAAGATCTTAGCTGCATTTTCCTCTCTCTTCCATGTGCAAGGTAGCCTACTTAAGCTAATTACTATGTTTAAGAATGATTTTATTCATTATCCTTTTGTTTAGCCAAACTCATTGATTATAATTAGCTTAATTAAGCATGCTTTTTTAAATTATGTTAGTCTAAGCTAGCTTAGAGGCTTCCTAGGCATGAAGAAACCTCTTTTCCTCCTAGATAGCAAGGGGAACGTATGTATAAGGCAGCAAGTAGCTCACTTTATCCAACGAGCTTTTGATTATTGAATAAAAGAAGTAGAGCATTTGCTCGTTTGAATCTCTGAAACACTTTACTTGTTTATCTTAACTTTAGCCGAGTTAGGTGGTGATCAAATGAGTCTTTATTCTTGTTTAGATGGTGTTTCTATATTCAAATCAAGATTAAGGGCCCTAAACTTATTCTTGGTGGTGATTTCTGTATCCAAGAATTAGTTTAGATACACTTTATCCTTTCTTCGCCATTCGGATTCAACCTAATTCAAGCTTAAGTTCTCTTTGATCTTTGCTAACTTACATTCCTCTTTTGAGTGTGAGTTGAACTAATGCGTGCATCCATCTTTCTAAGATTATAATGCAATAACATTTGGACTTATGAGTGTGCATCTGTCTCTAACATATAGAATAACCGTACTTGTGGTTATATAATTTTTTAAAGGCAAATAATAACATCGCCCTTGAGTGATGGATAAAACTCACTAATTATGAGTATCGAATAGAATCTTTTTAAAATTTCAAAAAGTAATTACATTTCAATTATTGTTACACACTTATAATCACCTAAGGTTTAAAATAACATTAATTGTATATCCATTCACCCCCACATTTTCACCCACTCTATTTACCAACCCTGTCTTTTTGTTCTTTTTCTTCTAGTTTTTACTACCCTTGAACTCTATTATAATGCATTATCACCAATCTCTCCTACCATGATTTGCTATGCCCTTTCATCTTTGAGAATCCACCATAACCAATGAAAGCTACAAAGCACCATGCCCATGGTCAAGGCAGAGCACCAAATTTACGAACCATCATTGTCATCCTTGAGCCTTTCCAAATGCAATCTTAGTTGAAGTGACAACATTCAAGATGTGGCGTAGCCATGAGTGTCACTAATCCTTAAGCCCGATGTCATATATGTAGGTGTCCTATTTCCCCTGCCCCTGCTCTAAGTCTCACCCTTCTATCAATTGGAATTTTATATGTGGTTCTAGGGATTTAATTGTATTGATATGAGCCTCTAATTATGGTTCCAAGGGTCAACTATGTTGATATAATTGTGATTTTAGTTACATTGATTCTAGGCCTAGGGTCCACCATATTTGTTGACTGCACCAAGGTGTCGTCTAGTATCACCACCTTTGCCCATGAAAGATGGTTGTAGTGTGGAATGTTGTGGAATTGGTGTTCGTGAAATCACTATTTGTAGTCTTAGATTATGTAAGAAATGAGTTTTGCAATGGTAGTAATGGCAAGATTACCATAACAAGAGTGAAGCAACCGGGTTCAACCAGGAGCCAAACCCCAGTCCAGAAGCTTCATCACACTATGTGATCAATGAACTGGTCAAGACCCAGTCAAATTATGGTTGAAGTACATGAATTTAAGTAGTTGAGCCAACAGTTTTGGACATTGAACCGATTTAGAGTATGATGTGGGAATTAAAGCTTAACAACAAAATGCATTAGGACTTGAACATGTGACCAACCCCTTGGTAACACCTATCCCACGCACATCTCACCATCTATGGAAAAGAGCATACATAATGACGAGTTTTTATTTTCATTCCCATTTATGCCATGTCACAACATTTATTATTTACATAATGTATTAAAATTGGGTTTCAAAGATGTACATAACTCTACAATAATCAATCCAATTCCTTCACTCTATTTTAGACCCCATTCTTGCACTTTGTTTTTTAATTTGTCCCCCCTGCCCCCACCCCCTTGTGAAAACCTACATAAAAGGTCCCTTTCCTTATTCCCCTCTCTTTCTCTTCCGCCTCACATCAATGTTAACTACCCATTTTTAATACCAAAGATTGGACTTCTACTCCTACTTCTAGGTTGACACACCAAAAAAGAGTACTAATTTCTCCCCGAAACTAGGATATTAATACGCTCGGGTTTCTTGCATATGCTTTACTTTGTGATTGAACTTATCCAAATTGTTGCCATTTATGTTTATTTGCAAGGGCTTTTTTATTAACTCTATTTTTTTTTGTTAAATCTATATTCCTTGTATTTTTCATTATGGTGGCTTATGGAACGTGAGGATTATTGCCTAGTTATCCAATTTTCATCATATGTATTTGTTTAATTTTATGGATAAACTAGTACAATGGAGTATGGAAATTCTTTCACTAGAGAAACTATGGTAAAAGCAAGAGATAAAGAGATTCGATCAACGAAGAAGGTCAAAAGGGGTGTTTTTCACCCGGAATCACAAGTCGACCCTGGCGAAGACATAAAGATTACCCCCGAAACTACTGAGAACCTCGACTTTATTCTAGATATAGATGGAGTTCACTCTGGGGCCTCTTCATGGACAAACTAATTAGGAACAACCCTAATCTCTCATGCATGAACTCCACACTGCAAGCTCATACTGTTTAGGAACCTCAAGGAGATGATGGATAGGAAACTGAGGATGACGTGCCAGACACTAATGAGTTATAAGGCCCTTGCTACACTATGATCTTGCTTTCTAAGAAATTTTAAAAAAAAGACTTAGAAGGTCATGGCTATATGCCATGACGGTCAAATTGTTTGAGAGAGGAGTAGGGTATACATAGCTAAAAAGAAGCATTTTAACCAAGTGGGCTCCGAAAGAAGATTGGACACTTGTTGACATGGGATGCATTTTTATGTGGCTTGCTTCTCTAATGCTCATGATTATGAGCATGTCCCCACCCAAGGCCATGGCTAATTCAGGACAATTACCAAACATTAAGGAAATGGGTTCCTAACATCATTTCAAAAAAGGAACCCATTAGATTCCTTACAGGTTGGATTCAAATCCTTTTCTAAGTGTTAAGTATTTTGACAAAGGTGTTCTTCATTTGATTGGTGAAAAAGACTGGAAAAATTATCAAAGTGGACAAAACCATCGCCTTTGTTAAATTGGGTAAATTCACTAGAATGTCTGTGGAAGTGGACCTCCCTAAATCACTATTATTAAAATTTCTCCTACATAGGTAGGTTTGGCATGTTCACTATGAGGGCTTACGACTTATCCGCTTAGAGCGTGATAAAATAGGTCACAAAGAGAACTCATGTCCCTTCCACACAGTGGAGAATAATGATGCCCCTATTGAAGCTAGCTGAAGATACTCGAGATCCCACCATTGTTATCCCGGTAGATAGCCCTGAGTATCTTAAGCACTTTGGGTCTTGGATGCTAGTAAAAAAACCCCAGAGGAAAAAAACAAACCAAGCAAAACCCAAACAGCTCCAAGGACAGGAATCCAAATTCAAGCTACAACCCGGTTCATAGCTATGAAGGAGAAGCGACCCAGTCCATAAGACAATCTAGAACCTAATCAAGAGGAAGTGGGGCTAAAGCATTAGAATGGAAAATTCAATAGTCCCAAGGTGAGTCTAGGTTCAAAATTCTAGGCAAAAATCTTTGGGGAGATACTAACCTAAACGAGGATATTGAGGATAAGGATAGTGGAGAAAATTTAGGAAGCGATATTGTGATCTCAAAATGCGAATTAACATTGGAAGCCAATCATCCTTACCAACAAATAAGGAAAATCACATTGCTGAGGACAATTCCTTATCTTGTGGGATGTTAGCAGATCTTATTCAACATGTGGCTTCACATAATGATACATCAAGGCCTATATAACCCCATTGTAGGTGAGTCAAACCCAATGCCCCATGATCAAACCCTGCTAGGCCTAACTAATGATAATATCTTTGAGTCCAATTCGAAACCTTCCTTTAAAGCCTACCCACAAGCCCCCTAACTCAAAAGGAGAACCATCGCTCCCATCGCTCTCAAACAATATCAAGATCTCTTCACTATCAAACCCATCCCCTACAGCCTCCCCACTAGACATAGCAGTTTAGCTACACTACTTCTGTCTAGAGGGGAGGCAATCCATGTCATTTTAGTAGGTTATCGAACCGATTTTCCCCTCTACACTCTAAGATCCCCACACTATCTTCCATCCTATATGTAATACCCATAAAGTTTTTCCTACACCTATGACTATTTATGGTCATGATCTTATGGAGCATGATGCACATCAAGTTATGGCTATTAACCATGAATGTGAATCAAAGGCTCAAGCGGGCTTAGTGGTGTAGCAGGACACTACTCCTCAAGGAGTGACCTACAACAACTTGAGCTATATGAGTTTTAATCATTGTTCCATATTGATGTGAAACATTCAAGGAGATGCTAGTCATAATTTTCTCTTTCACTCTCCAAGAGCTTATTAAAGCATGATCCAAAATTATTGATCTTAGTTAAGACTAAGGTTAGTAGGGAGGTTGTTGATGATATTTATCGCAAGATAACTTTGATACATTTTTTGGGTTGAAGCTGACGGCGTTAGAGGTAGTATTTGGGCACTGTGGTGATGCAATTTTATTTCTTTAAACCATGTTTCTTCCTTCTACCTTTGAATTTTCAACTAGTTATGGATATGATTGGTTACTTTTTGCTACAGATGGTTGCCATAATGAACAAATCAGGAATACACTTTAGGGAGACTTAAGTGAGTTCAACCACAATAAATCCAGACCCTGGCTCCTCATAGGGGATTTCAAAGACACTAAAGCTATGGAAAAAAGGTTTAATTACAATGACACCCTAGCTCATTGATGCTGCACTTCAACTATTGGATTGAAAATAATGGACTATTGAAATGGAATTCTCTAGGCTATAGTACACGTAGAGTAGAGGGCGCACACCTAATACCCATAAGTGTGCTCAGTTAGATAGGGGTCTATACAACTAATAGTGGATACTCATGTTACCTATCACTAGTGTTCGACACATTCTACAAATCAATCTAATCTTTGTCCTTTGTTGATTCTGACTAGTGGATTTGTTCCAATCTCCCATATCAAAAGACTATTCTGCTTCTAAGTGACCTAGCTCTCTCATGAAGCATTCAGGTAATTCATTCATGGCCACTGGTGTCATCAACAACCTCTATACCCTCAACTACATAATCTAGCTAATGCATTGAATAACAAGAATCAAAAGGTCTTCAAAAATCGTTTTAGTCAAAAGTAGGACGTCTAGGCTCAGCTTGAAGGGGTCTAAAGGGAATGACTCAAGGTTGTAATAGACATCTTCTTAATCTAGAATCTACCTTAAGACATGACATAGGTGGAGCTCTTTCACATATTGACAAGTTATGGTTCCAAAAATCTCATGAGGAAGCTATACATGATGGTGATAGGAATACTTGCTTTTATTGTCATTCTACCCTTGTGAGAAGGAAGGTGAATCAAACTGAGGGTCTATAAGACGTCCAGGGTAATTAGGTATGGGACTCTAATGAAACCAAAACCAAGGTTTGTGACTATTTCAGAGCTCTCTGTATGGATAACAGGCCTACTCATACACCTTTTGTCATCTAATCATTTCCTTATGCTCAGTCATGATGAAGTGAACAAGCTTTGTAGTCCCTATTTAGGATGTGCAATCCAAATGACTATCTTTGGCACAGGTGCTTACAAAGCACCCAAATTGGATGGTTATCAAACACTTTTCTACCAAAAATTTTGGGAAGTTACTAGTGAGAGTCTTATTAGTCTTGCACTTAAGGTGTCAAATGGGTATGCTTCTCCTCAAGATTTGAATGAGGCCTTTATAATGCTTATCCCGAAAGTTGAAACCTTGCATTTAGTGACACAACTGCGACCTATCGCGCTTTGTAATGTTGCGTATAAAGCCATTAACAAAGTGATTGTGAATTAACTGAAAGAGATCCTTGAAAAGCTTATTGCACCCACCTAATGTAGCTTTGTTCAAGGCTGCCAGAATATGGATAATGTCCTCATAGTTCAAGAAATGTTCCTCACAATGCATCAAAAGGAGAGTTCCCTAGGATACATGACAATCAAACTTCATCTCGAGAAGGTTCATGATCGCATGTGTTGCCCTTTTATTTAAGAGATATTGATGGAGTGATGAATAGCATATCTGAATGGATTGTTTGAGTGTTTGGGAGTCATTTTAGGAGATTAATATTCGAAATTGTGTGATTTATGCCCCTATTCATACTATTACGATTGGTTTTGCTTGTTTCGAGAGATTTTGTAGATTTTGACTTTGTGAGCCAAGCTATGTGAGTAGAAGAAATATTTTTTGAGGCCTTGTGGATCGAAGAAGATAGCAAAAAAGGCCCAAAGACACCCAACACAGACTAACCGTAGTCAATACCATGACCTAAAAGGTTCTAGGAGAAGTAGCTGAACAAAAGAGGAGAACCAGCATGAACGTAGTGGTGCTCACGGTCCATGGTGGTCCCTTTCCCTCGAGTCGTCATGTTTTCTCGCAGCTATTCAACTTATAAGTAGTTTTTACGGCTAACTGGAGCATTTTCATAAAAAAAAGGGTTTTTTCAGCCTCATTTCATCATCTACCCCATTCTACTTGACCATAATCCACAATCTAGATTAGAATAGATTAGATTAGAGGGAGGGAGAGCAAGTCGAAGAGAAAGATTCGTGAGGAAGTGAGATCGGGTTTGTAATCGACAAATTCCAACACGCATTTGCATTGAGCAATTCTTTCCCTTCTCTTGTCTTTTCTTTATTAAATTTATTGTTTTCTAGATTGATCAATTAGGTTATGTAATTCATGTTAAGCTATAGTTTTAGATCTTGAGATTGATGTTGAACTTGCATTTGCCTATGCTTTTGAATTGATTGTTTGGTGCGCTTTTGAATTGTTGGTTCATTTTATCAAGTTTGGCATTTAATTAAATTGCTTGTAAGAAGTTTGATCACTTTCTTGCTTGCATTAGATATTGGGTGAAGTATTGAAAGGAGAAATCTGATGTCAAAATCACCAGATTGGACTTGATTGTGTGATATCTTGAGAGAGAATTATCGATCAAGAGGCCCAAAAAGACAATCGTGTGCCCAATAAACCTAAACTAATCGAGAATTTGAGAATTAATGATTGATTTGATTTGGGTATTTCGACTCCGCCTCGAAAAAGGGTTGTGAATACCTCAGTTATTGGTCTTGAACTTACCTAATTAAAGAGAAAGTGCTTGACCTATTGTTGAACCGCCTCATTATCTGGTTGACTTAATTCCTTGAATATTTATCTATTAAATAAGATAGTAGATTAGTGTAGTTTCAATCTCAAACTTTGATATGCTTAGCTTATCTTGAGGGGATAAAGCCCAATAGATCAATTAAGTCCTTATGGGAGACGACCTTGATTTGCTATAACACCACCGTGCACTTGTGGCCCTATCATGTTTTTGGCGCCTGCGACCATATCAAGTTTTTGATGCTGTTGCTAGGGACTTGTGTCAAATAGTGGGTTTTTCTCAATAGGTTTGAATAAGAATTTTGTTTTTCTTTGAAAAAAAATATTGAAAATTAAAAATATAAAAATTTTTGAAAGAAAAGAGATTATGGCAATTTTCATTTCCCCCAATTTGAGCGTGAATTATTTTGGAGGTATTTTAAGCATTTGCATGCTTTTCTTGCTCAAAGTGGTTATTGTATGGATAAATAGGGAATTTATACATTGTTGATGAGGATATGAATAGTGAGACCTGAGCTCTTTTAAGGTATTGGGGTTTTTATGGTAAAAGCATTGATGATGCATGGTATTTGCTTGAGTGGATAGCTTGAGATTCATTTGAGTTGAGAAGACTAGTCATATTTCTAGATATTCATTTCCTGATCCTTATCATTCTATGCTAGGTCTTATTACGCCTCTTTTTGGTGTGATCTATGTAATCCTTCTGGCCATGATATACATTCGTGTCCTTATTATGCATGCTATGCTCCACTTGAATTTGCATCATTCGTTGATAACAATGATGTTGCCTTGACCTTACCTGATTTATCCTTCCCTTTGGCTCAGTACACGGCGCTCGAAATGGGTGAGCCTTTGGGGCTTGTTGCTAGGTGTAGTGTTGTTGATGCATGTTTTGAGTCAGAAGCTACTTTAGATGAGATGTATGGTCTAGATAAAACTCCGTTGGAGGGGTCATGTGATGTGTTTATGCATAAGGAGCCTCCTAGTCTCGGTTTTGATAATATTATTCTCTCCAATCCTCTTGATCATTCTTATAGTGCCCTTATGAGTTCATTACCTACTAATTTCCCCAAGTATTACATTGATGCGCCCATTAATAATCCCATTATCTGTAATGCTAAGGTTGATTTAGGCTATGAGGATAACATGATTATTATGCTTGGTGGAAATGTTGATGATTATGTGTCCCTAGGTTACTTTAGAGGTTATGATTCCTCTATTGACCCTTATTGTGTATGCCTGGAGAATCTACCTAGGAAAGTCGAGTAGACTACATTCTTTAATCCTTCCTATGATTTTCTAAGGTCTTTGCTAAGGTTAAGATGATACTTATTATTTTCGGTGTATTGGTTATTGCCTCTTATCTTGTGTTTTTTAAATTGTGGTCTTAGGAGTTTGATAAGCTCATGCATGTTTTGCCTGCATCTGATTTAAGGAGTAAAGTCTTGAAGTTGTGATGGGGTGCCTGATGCTCCATTTGGCCCGTTTGCGAGGAGGCCTTAGTTTAGGTGTACTCGGCACCTAACTAGGTGAGATCGTTGTGTTTGGTTCCCTTTCCCTTCTTTTAGTTTTTTTTCTTTGAATAATAATGCTTCATCTAAGCATGGAGGAAGGGTAGTTGCATGTTTTCCATTTTGGTTTTTAGTTTGCATACTAGTTAAAGCATGTAGTTTTAGGTTTCTATTTGTTCGTGCTGGTGTGTTGCATTTAGTTGCATTCTACATTTGCATACAGGATTGTATGTAGGGATGATGTGGATTCCCTCCAATGCTATTTTGTTAGGTAAAATAGATTTCATAAGCTTGAGTAACTTTTGATGTGTAATCTCTTTTTGTGTTAAAATTTACAAAGGTATTATAAATATTTCTTGTTTTGACCCTTGTCTTGATTGAGAACTTTGTTACCCCTTAGAGGCTTTAGCACTAACATTTGTACATGAATGCCATTATATGAGTTAATTGAGACTTTGGTAGATATACTATAAGGCTTTGAGCTTTCTTTGGACTAATTAGTCTTATGTTCTTTGATGTTTGTAACTCTTCCATATTGTATCTCTAGAACTTGGTTAGACTCTTGTTCAAAGCCATGTTAGCATGTGCATATTTGATGAGATGATAGAGGCATTCTTTGTTATTGAACATTTTAGTCACATAGCCAAATAACCTACCCTTGTATTACATATTTATCCCCTTTGCTAGCCCCTTTGAGCTATAATCTTTTTCTTGTCATGATCCCTGCATATTAACCCTTGGTCATACACATGTTCCTAAACTTTAAGCCAAGTCTATGGAGCATCACTTCATCTATGTAGTGGGTGGTCTTGGGAGTGATTGAGTTTAAGGTGGCTTTGGTATGATGGTTTGTCGAGGGATTGATGACATTGAACATTTGCTTTGGTTCTCTCTTGTTTGGTTTGTGTAATATGTATTAAGTTGTGAGTTGATAATTTCTAATCTTATGCCTTTCAATAATTGATATTTTCATTTCATTTTCAAAAAAAAAAAGAAGGAAAAAAAAGTCATGTAGAAAAAAAAAAGAAAGAAGAAAAAGGAGAAAACAAACAACAAACAAAAAAAGAGAATGAATAAGTTGATTGACATTAGATATGTAAATAGCTCGTGTTCCTTCTTTGTCAACACATTTCCTACTTGATTCATTGGGTTATGTTCATTGTATTTGTTATTTGGAGTGTTGGTAAACCTCATAGTTCCTAGGTGGATTGTTGGTTGCTCCCTAGTCACTTGACTACATAGCTCCACATTACCCAAATTCATTAATCCACTCCTTTGCCTTAACCCTTTTAGCCCACATTACAACCCAAGTAAAGTTCTCTTAATTGTCATGTGCACATTGCTTTTTAGTGGTGGAGAATTTGAGAATCTTGACAAGCATATGGTAGATTGCATCTTTAGGATGAGTTTTGAGTAAACGTATGCTATATTTCAAACACATGAGTGGGAGTGATTCACATTTCTCAAGAGTGAGGTTCTACTAGTCCATTTGGCTCCAATTAAATCTCATGTACTTGTATGATGTGCTTTGTGATTCTTTGGGAGTGATCAAGTTTGATATCGAGCTTGTGGTCTCGTACCATTTCAAAAACCTTCTCCTCCTCCTAATTTTAAAATGTACTGTGCGTTATTTGGGTTGCCATTGATTGCTATGCTTGCTTGTGATACTCTATGACTTGCTTACTTTAAGGAGGTTGTTGTGTATTTGAGTCCTAGATGCACCTCCCCTTATTGGTTATATCTAGTGTTTGCTTGAGGATGGGCAAAGGTTTAAGCATCGAAGAGTGATGCATGGCATATTTGTATGGATTATTTGAGTGTTTGGGAGTCATTTTAGGGGATTAATATGATTAATTGAATGATTTATGCCCATATTCCTACTATTACGCTTGGTTTCGCTTGGTTTGAGAGATTTTGCAGATTTGGACTTTGTGAGCCAAGTTATGTGAGTAGAATGAAGATTTTTGGAGGACTTGTGGATTAAAGAAGATAGCAAAAGAGATCCAAAGACACCCAATGTGGACCAATCATGGTTAATACCACGGCCTAGAAGGTTCTAAGAGAAGCGGCTAAAGAAAAGAGGAGAACCAATGTGACCGTGGTGGTGCTCACGGTCCGTGGTGGCCCCCTTTCCCCCAAGTTGTCATGTTTTTTTCATGACTGTTTGACTTTCAAGTGCTTTTTACACTTAGCAACAGCATTTTCGTCATGAAAGGGTTATTTTCAACCTCAGTTCATCATCTATCCCATTCCACTTTACCATAATCCACTATCTAGATTACAATTTAGATTAGATTAGAGGGAGGGAGAGCAAGTAGAAGAGAGAGATTCGCAAGGAACTGGGATCGAGCTTGCAATCGATGGATTTGAGCACGCATTCGGACTGGGCAATTCTTTCCATTTTGTTCTCTTTTCTCTATTAGATTTATTGCTTTCTAGAATGATAGATTAGATTATTTAATTCATGTTAAGTTGTAGTTTTAAATCTTGGAATTGATGTTTAACTTTCATTTGCCTATGCTTTTGAATTGATTGTTTGGTGCGCTTTTGAATTGTTGGGTTCATTTCATCAAGTTTGGAGTTTGAATTTTTTATAAGAAGTTTGATTGTCTTCTTGGTTGTATTATATATTCGGTGAGGTACTGGAAGGAGAAATATGATGTCGGAATCACTAGACTAGACATGATTGTATGATATCTTAAGAGAGAATTATCGATCGAGAGACCCAAAATGATAATCGTGTGTCTAATGGACCTTAACTAATTGAGAATCCATGAGAATTAATGATTAATTTGATTTGGGTATTTCGCTCTGCCTTGAAAAGGGATTGTGAATACCTCGGCTATTGGTCTTGAAATCACCTAATTAAAGAGAAAGTGCTTGATCTATTCTTAAATTGGGTAATTGCCTAGTTGACTTAATTTCTTGAATATTTATCCATTAAATTAGATAGTAGATTAGTTTAGTTTCAATCTCGAACTTTGATATGCTTAGCCTATCTTGAGGGGATAAAGCACAATAGATCAACCTAGTTCTTGTGGGAGATGACCTTGATTGTCTACAATGCCACCATGTGCTTGCGGCCTACCATAGAGGTCAGTTCCCTCAAGTTATGGTGGATATTATTCTCAATTGTCTATCCCTAGCTATTTTCAAAGGGCTTTGGAATGGTGAAAGAATGACCCCTTTAAAGCCTTCTCGAGGTGTTTGATGAGGTGATCCTTGATCACTTTACGACTTTACCTGTTTGTACTTTGCATTAAGAGACTCAATGATCTTATTGAGGATTTGGTTGGTTATTGTCACTGAATACCACTTTTCGCTAGCAAGGGTAATTGGCTATGTCCAACCTTTTTTTGCTGAAGATTTAATACTATTTGGTGAAGTAATAATTTATCATGCTTGAGTCATAAAAAGCTGGTTGGACAGCTTTTGTTCAGCATCAAGCCAAAATGTTAGTTATCAAAAATATATGGTTTTCTCCTAGAGAAACATGAATGAAGCTACAACTTAGCATATTAGTGCCACTTTTGGTATTCCTATCATCGGTGATCTGGGGCGTTATCGAGGAATGCCAACCACATCAATGGTAGAGTGACACCCTAAACCTTTAGACAAGTTCCTGACTTGGTAGATAGGAGACTTGCGGGGGGGCTCTACAATCTCATCGGATGATGGATGGGGTAGTTCAATAAACTTTTTCAACCATCCTATACTACTTAATGGAAGCAGTGAAATTACCCTGCTCCATTTGTGATGAGGTGGACCATAAATCCAAAATATTTATATGGGGTGGCAGTGAAGGCAAGCAGGACATTCATCTAGTTTGGTGGGATCAAGTTGCAAAGGGTAAAGAGGTTGGTGTTCTGGGCTTTCGCTTTGTGAGGCACATGAATAGTGCTTTCTTGACTAAATTAGGGTGGAGACTTCTCATAAAAAGGACCACATTTGGTCCCAAGTAAATTAGAGCCAAATATTGTAATGGGAGGTGTGACCTAGACATGTGCACACCAAAACAAGATGCGTTCAATGCTTGGCGTGGAATTACGGACAATGCTAAATCCCTTCAGATGGCGATCAAATCTGGAGTTGCAATGGGAAATAAACACTTTTCTGGTACCATAATTTTGTAATCATTGACCCACAAATTAAGTGATGTAATAGTCAACCACCCCGCCCCCTATTATTGAAGATGCTACTGTGGTGCATGATTGCATCATGGATAATTTAAACATGTCTACTTGAGGTATGGTGATGGATTCTTCTTGCCAACAGTTCCTAGCTATGAAGGAAACTTCTATTCATCTATTATGTGACTGTAGTAGGCTTGTGCCCTCTTCAGAAGAAGCTTCCTTCTTTACACTCCCCCTTAAGGATTGGCTAAATTTTAATCTTGGTCCTACTAGTTCTAGGAGGCATGGTTGGCCCACGCTATTTTGTAACTATTGTCTGGTGGTTATGGAAATGGTGGTCACGAAGTTGTTTTGATGGTGTTGATAATAGATCCTCACACCCATGGGTCTTTATATCTTATCAATGTCAATAAAGAATCATAGCAACAAACCTAAACGAACCACCTAATATCCGGTGCAATACGGAAAGAATGATAAGGTGGGTACCGCCCCCTACCACCCCCCCCCTAAATGGGTTGCTTTGAATGTGGATAGGGCGTCCCAAGGAAACCTTAACCTTGCTAGAGGAGGAGGGGTTATGCTAAATCACCTTGGTGGGTGGCTAAAAGGGTTTGTGTCAAATAATGGCATATGTTCTTTTGTTAAGGTGAAACTCATTACACTTCTCCATGCCCATCAAATTGCTTCAAACTTGGAGGGAGGTAGGATGAGTTTTAGGACGTCAGGAGGGATTACAAATGACTTCTATGTTGGTATGGGCCTGCATCAGGGTTCTGCTTTAAGCCCTTTTCTTTTCACTCTAGTCATGGATGTACTTACAAAAGGGATTCAAGATGAGCTACCCTGATATATGTTATTTGCGGATGACATTGTTCTTGTTGATGAGACCATGGAGGGAATTAATGATAAACCAGAGCGATGGACATACACTAGAGTCTAAAGGCTTTAGAATAGTAGATCGAAGACTGAATACTTTCATTGCTGTTTCAGTGGAAGGGAAGATGCGAGGGGAGTAGTTACCATTGAGGGGATACAGATACCAAAGGTCGAGAAGTTTAAATATCTAAGCTCGATCATTCATCATGAAGGGGACATTGACGAAGATATTAGTCATTGTATAAAAGTAGGCTAGCAAAAATGGAAGTATGCTTCAGGTGTGCGATAAGAGAATGCCTGTAGGACTAAAAGGCAAAGTTTATCGTATGGTAGTTAGACCTGCTGTGTTATATGGATTGGAGTGTTGGCCTATAAAGAAGACTCATGTTCAAAGGTTAATGGTAGCTGAGATGTGGATGATTAGATGGATGTGTGGTTATACGAAAATGGATAGAATTAGTAACAGGGTGATCAGAGACTTAGTGGAAGTGGCCCCCATCGAAGATAAGCTGAGAGAAATAAGACTTAGGTGGTTTGGCCATGTGAAAAGGAGTAACGACGCTCCAGTGAGGAGATGTGAGAGTATTAACATCCCAAGAGGTAAAAGAGGAAAGGGACATCCAAAGAAGAGTTTGGACGAGGTGGTTAGAGAGGACTTGAAAGTTGTAGGGTTAACAGAGGACATGGCTCAGGATAGAAAACCGTGGCGGGATAAGATTAAGATCTTACATCGTAAAGAGTTAGCCTCATAGTTGGTCACTCGGTTGCAGTAGAGTGGGTTTGGTTGTGGTTTTTTTGTATGTTATGTTTGCATGTAGGTAATTTATGCGTCTGAGAAGAGATATTGTGTGCCTACCTCTATTTGTTAAGGTACAGTATCCACCTCTGCATTGTTGCACTTATGGTTACCTAGTTACTACCACTTGATTTTTTTGGTTTTTTTTCATATCTCTTAATTCATTTCCTGCTACTTATCCTTAGTTTTCTCCATAAAATGTTTTCACAAAATCCTTTTTCTATACAACGTTTTCACAAAATCTGACTTTTGTGGATCTCTTAAAATCAGTCTCTCTACGGGCAGGATTGTCGATCGAGGTAAGGTTGCTTACATCTAGATCTCCCCAGACCCCGTGAAAGCGGGACCCACACTAGGAGTTGTTGGAGCTCAAACAGCTGACTGTAAACTTGGATTCAAAGGTAGTTATCAAGCAAGTGCACAAGTTTGTGGAGCGAAGTCAACTCTACTTCTTCATAATCAAGGAATGTCAAGACCTTCTCTATGAGGGGAGGATGGTGAAGATTGAGCATCATTGGAAAACAATTAGGGATGTTGACCGTTTGTAACACTTGGGATTTTTATCCCCTTCGTTAAGCCGATTTCGTTATTTTATATCGTTATAAATTGAAATAATATCAATGTGCCTGCTCAAGTGCTAATGTTATTGAAAAGAATATTATTATTATCATTATTATTAGTTTTATTGGTATTAAGGATTATTATTGGGTGCCACATTGAGCGAATTTCCGAATACAACTAGAATGTCGAACCTTGGGAATAATCCAACAATTTATTGAATCGAACCTTAATATAATCAAAAGGAGAATAAACTGACCGATGATTATATGAATAGTTACGATTTAAGATTTAGAGGTTGGGAAATTGGATTTATGGTACAACGGGTTGGTGTTTTTATCAGTGGACAAAAAAAAAATAAAAATTTGCAAAGGGCCGAAACCCCTTCTTTTCGGGCAGAAGAATCGCGAGGGGCGGGGGGGCTCATCAACCCTTGCTCGGCAACCACACACACACACACACACATCGAGAGAGGGCGAGGGAGTCACCGGCGGGGCCGCTGGCGACCGGTCGACGCGCACCCGACCGTCCCCCATTCCGGTCGACGCCCAAACTGGGCCAGAGAGAGAGGAAGACAGATGCGAGAAGAGGGAGAAAGAGGTTCAAGGGGGGGAGGCCGCCGTGGGTCTCGGCGGCTCCTCCACGGCCCACCGGCGGGAGCGGTTCGGCAGGAGGGCGGTGGTTAGCTGATGGGGAGCAAAGGGATGAACCGAGTCGGCCCAAATCAAACCCTAAAACAGGTCCTTTAGCTTGGATTCGATGTGGGTTTTCTCTTCCTCCTATTTATTGTTAATGTCGATGAAAGTTTATTGATTATAGTTCAGTCAGGTTGAATTGGAATTGATTATTAGTAATTTGAGAAAATTGTAGTGTAAACTGAACGATGTCTAGTATATATATATATATATATATATATATATATATATATATAT
>JACYFF010002017.1:12663917-12781625 GCA_017589665.1 Selenicereus undatus
TTTATCAATTATATATATAGGGTTTATCAATTATATGAAATTTATTCGATTATATATAGTTTATCGATTATATATACGAAATTTATCGATTATATGAGGTTTATTCGATTATATAATGTTTATCAATTTATATGTAATTTATCGATTATATGAAATTTATTGATTATATATAGTCTATCGATTATATAAGTTTATTAATTATATAGTTTATCGATTATATAAAGTTATCAATTATATCAAGTTTAATGATTATATGTCGTTTGTCGATTATAGAAAGTTTATAGATCATATAAAGTTTATCGATTTATATGTGGTTTATTGATTATCTAAAGTTTATTGATTTATATGTGGTTTATTGATTATATATAGTTTATTCGATCATATAAAGTTTATCGATTATAAGTAGTTTATCGATTATAAGTAGTTTATCGATCATGCGTATCTATTGTTTATACTAATTGTATAGAAATGATATAGTTATGGATGCTAATTGTGAATTGAGGATCATCCAATGGGGCTAGTTAAGCCTTATACGAGTCACAATTAAGGGCATTGTTATCACAGCTAACGTTGCCTCCGTATTTATGATTATATACGTCTAAATATCAAAGCAATGTTTGAAATTCATTGCAAACGTGTGGACTTTGGGAATCGGTTGGTGATATGATTTTATGACGTGATCATATGTGCTATGTGACACCTTTTTTTTTCTCCCTCCTAAATTGGCGAATGCGTAAGATGGCACTAATTTTAAGTTTTAGAGTTCCTTAAAAGTTCATAAATGCTTATTTACATGATTTCTAAGCGTTTCTAAATGTTTTATCGGCCACCTGTTTAATTGACAAGGCATTGGTAACGAAGAGTCAGGGGACTAGTCGATAAGTCTAAGGAACCTTTGAAAAGGAATTAAGTAATAAGCATGGGCTACATTGCATCAATTGGATTCTTATCGTAACCAACCCAGTACCCCCCCTTTTAAAGCTTACCTAGAACTTCAACTTCAATGTTTCAAAGTTCAGTGTTTATTGCTCTGCTAGTAGGCAGAGGCTTCAGAGTTCAATGTTTCATAGTTCTGCCAATAGGCAGAAGTTCCAAAGTTCAAAGCTCATAGTTCTGCCAATAGGTAGAAGTTCCAAAGTTCAAAGTTCATAGTTCTGCCAATAGGCAGAAATTTCAAAGTTCAACGATCATAGCTCTGCCAGTACGCAGATGATTCAAAGTTCAACGTTTTATAAATATAGTCCTATCAAATGTTTTATAGTTCATCAACTGTTTTACAGTTTTATAGTTCTGTCAATAGGTAGAGGATTCAAAGTCTATATATCCTATAGTTCCGCCAACAAGCATGTAGAGACCTTACTAATCACATGACATAGTATATGCTTCACTATACAGTTATCGTTCCATGTTTTAGCGAGGAAATTTACTCCTGTATATAACTTGTTACTGTATGGCGTGAAATCATCATTTTAGTGATTGCATCGCATTGGGCACAATGATGGTTTTAATGTAATTGCTAAGTTCATATAGCCTATTACCTAATAGCATCTTCAATGAACTTTAATGATTAGGTGTGGCATGAAGTATATGAATTGAAAACGGCCTTACTAATGTACTGAGCATTACGTACAAAGTTTTTGCGATTGATGGGTAATATATATAAGTCTTTTGTAACAGCAATCCCTACAAGTAGTGTTTATGGGCTAAACCCCATTTATTTTCATTGAGTTATAAGTTCATATGCATGTACTATGGTAAGTTCGTGAGTATAGCTATTCTCAAGTTTAAGTTGTTGGTGCAAATACTAT
The DNA here is from genome assembly GCA_017589665.1 of Selenicereus undatus. Taxonomy (NCBI): domain Eukaryota; kingdom Viridiplantae; phylum Streptophyta; class Magnoliopsida; order Caryophyllales; family Cactaceae; genus Selenicereus; species Selenicereus undatus. The sequence continues at coordinate 12,665,726 of JACYFF010002017.1, forward strand.
TTCTCTTGCATTATGATTGGAACACATTGTACAATAGGTGAGTTCTTTAAAGAGAAGGAATTACGAACAATGGTTGTAAGTTATTATTGCATCGAAATTATTGTTTTAGGAGAGGGGGTTATCCACTGAGCGATAATTACTTATTCCCATCTATTTTTGTTCTCTTCCCAGGTTTTGAAATAGCAGGTAAAGGTTGCCACAAGTAAGCCGAGATGGAGTCATTATTGGCCTAGGAATTAGCGATATGTTTGTATGTTAACTGCAATATGTATTATGATGTAATGGGCCGCAATTTAAGTCTTTGTATGCTTGTTTTGCATAGCATATCAAGTCGTCCTGTGTGGCCGCATGAGCCAACCATCGAAGACAGTTTATAGTTGGGATGTAAATCCCAGTACTTCGGACGTGTGGTTCGCGGAGTTGTACTTTCATTGTTCATTTGTTTTAGCATTGAACTGCATTGGTTGTAGTGCTCCGGGCGGGTGGCCCGTAGAGTTGTGAATTCCGGCGGGTAGCCGTTGAGTTAGTTAGCCCTTTATTGCTGTTTTTCAGTGCAGGGAAATTATTGTAAGACTTTAAGCTTGGGAAATGGTAAGTTTTCTGGGGAAACTCTATCCGTTTCGTTCCAAGATTTAAAGAAAAACGCTAACACTCCTAACCCTAGGGTTGGGGGCGTTATACCGTTTAGCTAATATTAGAGTGGAACAATCTTCCCCCTTATTGTTTTTGATTCTCCTTCCAATCCTATATGGTCTGTTTTGATCTAGGACATTTCAGTATAATTTGGCCAAACTCTAGGCATAAGTAATGAATTTCCTACACACTTAACCCCTCACTTGCACAAAAAAAAATCATAAATATTTGTTTACCGCTTTTTATTGCTTGAATATATAGGTTATTTTTTATTTTTTTTTTCATGACTATTTCTCTAATTTTGTGTCAATACAAATTTGATAAAACTGTTAGAACTTACATACTTTTTAATCAAAAAATTTGATTTAATATTAAAATTAGTTAACCATTGCCTATTTAACATTTTGCATATAACTAATGATAAAGAAAAAAACATTTGTATATACCTAAAAAGTTTAGATTTATGTAATATATACCATAAAATAATCTCTAATTTTTAAACTCCAACTCAAATGCTTTTGTTCAAGGTAACTGTACCAATCAATCTGACCATCAACCTAGTGCCTTGACCAACCAATCGGGTGTGCTGTGGCGGAAATGGTTATGTCAGTGGTGATGTAGTGTTGTTGATGAAATCACTAGTTGCTGTATGAGATTATGGGGAGCTGATTTCTGTAATGATAAGGGTGGTGGTTTTTGGGGACGTTGTCCGTGAATGAAGAAGGATAGGTGAAGGAAATAAAAAACGTATCAGGGGTTGTACAAAAAACTAAGTATAAAAAGCAATCATTAAGAAATTTATTGTCGTTAGTGTTTTAAAATCGTGTGGTTTATAATAAATGAGATTCTTAAATGTTCCCTTATTTATTAGAAAAACATTACCATCTCCCTGAGGAAATGTTTAGACTTTAGAGGAGTCGTTTTCTAAAACTTTTTTATGGTCAAAATAGTGGTTGTCACAAATTGGTCACAACGTCAACCTCCATAACTAGTGTTTAGTAACCTATATAAAGTATACTTCCAATTTCATATTTCTAGAGGTATGTACTTTCATAGGCTACATAAGTGTATGAATTAAAACTTTCATATGTGACAAATACACGTGAATAAAAATAAACCATGTGATTTATGAGAATATCTACCCTTAAATATTGCTAGACAAATAATATTAGTTGACAGTGAGAGTATATTTTATATCGATGAGATCTTAATCAAGTAGCTAAGATTGAGATATTGAGTACATTAGGTTTTATGTTCAATTCCCTCTCCCTTAATATGCTATACTGCCTCCGTTGCTCATATAAACCAAAAAAAAAGGTGTATTTTTATCATTTGTGCCATGAAGCCCTCCCCCTTTTCAGCTTAAATTTTGAAATCCTGTTGTTGAAAACAAAATGGCAACATTCGTTTCCGGGACCCTGTGAACCCATGATATAATCGGAGCCCATTGGAAAGGATCAGAGAAATCTCAAACACCAACAAAAGCATAGCGCACGTGCAAAGCACGTGTCAAGGTGATTAAAGAGAGGAGATTTTTGCATTCCCCTAAATCGAACGGCCCAGAATCTCGCGTTGGCTGAACGCCATTCAAAATTTCAAACGCTAACATTTTTAGCTTAGGATTTAGGGTCCTTCCTGCTAAACCCTCCCTCTCTATATAAACCCCCCCCTCCCCCCCAACAAACCCTCTCTCTCCTCCTCCTCTTCAGTGTCCATCTCGCATTCTTCAACGACCTCTCTCGTTGTCTCTCTCATCGGCTCAGCTCCGTAGTTTCTTGCTCTTCGATTTGATCCAAATGGTGAGTTTCTGTTCTTTTGTCATCTTTTATTAAGATGTTTTCCATTTTTGTCGATTTCTAGAAAGATCAGTTGGATTTGATTTTGATTCTGATTTTGATTTTGACATTGTTTTTGGGTTATGGTATGAAGGCTTTGCCGAACCAGCAAACTGTTGATTACCCTAGCTTCAAGCTTGTGCTTGTCGGTGATGGAGGCACAGGTAATATTCTTCGTTATTTTTCCCCATTGATGTTCTTACGTTTTAGGTTTTTTGAAGATTTGTCTGTACGATTACAGGGTTTATGATTGGGGTTAGGTTTTTTTGTGTAATTGTAAAAACCTTGGATGGTTTTTCTGATGTGCTGTCGTGACTATTTTCAATGTGAAACCGGAAAATTTAGGTGAAGATGAATTGTTACAGTAGCTTAAAGATCGGGATTCATTTGCTCTATATACACCTACTTGTTGGATAATTTGAGATTAGCCAATCATTTGGAATGTTATAATTGGCGAAACTGCTTGCGCCAAATTCCAGTTCTGCCCGGGGGGGGGGGGGGCGGGATGCGAGCACATTATAGTTTTACATGAAGTTTGGATTTTGTTTGTGAGGGCATAGCCATAGTTTCAATTTGGTTGCCAGGATCCTTTGAGTAGATTTGTGGTCTGCTGTTCTGTGTTGTGTATATTAATTTCTCGGATTGAATTTGATGCAGGGAAAACAACATTTGTTAAAAGGCATCTTTCTGGTGAATTTGAGAAGAAATACGAGCGTGAGTTCATTTAGATGATGAATATGTTTTCTAGTTAACAAGGATGTCATTCCTTGATATTAGTGACTTGGTTTGACGTTGTCTCATGCAGCTACCATTGGTGTTGAAGTTCATCCTTTGGATTTCTTCACCAACTGTGGGAAGATTCGATTCTACTGCTGGGATACAGCAGGACAAGAGAAGTTTGGTGGACTCAGGGACGGATATTAGTAAGTTGCTCTCAAAGAGCTGCATATAAGACTTGTGTGGGCTGATTTAATTGTTAGTGATCTTGTTGATGTTGACGAGCCTAAAGGGTAACCTTTATATAATCAGTAGCTGATAATTTGTTCGTTTCTTTGGAGTTCTTAATGGGTTTCAGTTCTTATTCTTGGATTTGGAAAATGAAACTAAATCTTTGTCTCAGGTTGGGTTGTCTTGTTTTTGGAGATTGTGTTGTACTTTTGCATTTGTAGGGTGTATGAGACTGAGTTATTAATTTGGTTATTCACTGTCTGTGTTGCCTCTTTCTTTTTAAAATATGAGAATATCCTTATGCTCTTAGATTTGGGAAATGGATCTTTTGGAATTGGTTATGGTATTAGGAGAAAGAAGAGTTGTTGGCATATGGCCGAGATTTGGGATTAGAACAATATTGACTAGCTTTATAATTTGCAGCATTCACGGTCAATGTGCCATTATTATGTTCGATGTCACTGCTCGTTTGACATACAAGAATGTCCCAACATGGCATAGGGATCTCTGCAGGTATTGCTGATGCCTAACTACTTTGGCACATACCTTATCAGATGATTTATACAGTTGTCAAATTAGTTGTGTTATTTAAATCTGCTCTTTCCCTACAGGGTGTGTGAGAATATACCAATTGTGCTATGTGGAAACAAGGTTGATGTGAAGAACAGGCAGGTGAAGGCCAAGCAAGTTACCTTCCACAGGAAGAAGAATTTGCAGTACTATGAGATATCAGCAAAGAGCAATTACAATTTTGAGAAGCCTTTCCTCTACTTGGCTAGGAAACTTGCTGGGTAATAGTAGTTCTTCAATATATTGTCTCGTATGTCTATGTCTACGTTCACTTTGTTCTAATCTGTGAATTTTGACCTTTTAACTGCAGTGACCCGAACTTGCATTTTGTTGAGAGCCCTGCCTTGCGTCCTCCAGAAGTGCAAATTGACCTGGCTGAGCAGCAGAGGTAATACTTCAAATTGAATGTTTGAATTTTTTCAGTGAGTTGTTCCAATGCTAGATATAAACATAATTAACATATTTCAAGTAGTGATGCTTATATGAAAGAAGCGTCAGATGTATTTTATTGTAACTTCTGGCCTTCTTTCTATGTTATTTTGTGGAAATATTGCTGTTCCATTTTCTCTCTCTGCAAGAGGCTCTTCCAAATATTAAATGTTGTTTCTTGTAATGTAGGCATGAAGCTGAGCTTGCAGCAGCTGCCGCACAGCCTCTCCCTGATGACGATGATGACACATTTGAGTAGAACAGGAAGCCGGGAAGCCACTGGCTATTGAGATGGGTGGAGGGTATTTCTGTGAATTTTTCAACAGTTTGATTTTAAATTTGCAAGTTTAAAGGTTTCAGTTTAAGCTATAGGCAGCGTGGGACATTTGAATATGATTGATGTCTCCCATTTGGTTAGTGGTGAGCCTATAATTTTCTGCAAAGTCTGCTTCATTTGAAGCATGACTAAGACTTGTGTATGGTTGCGTGATGTATCTGCCCTGATTTTGTTCTCTATGCGGCTGATTTGCTGGTGTTAATCTATCCCTATTCCCCTCTTTTGGTCTAGTAATGGGTGTTGTGACTTGCAATCTGATAGCCTTTTCGCGATGGACAAGCCCCCCCCCCCCCCCCCCCAGCTTCCGAAAAAAATTCCAAATGTTAAAAAAGCATTCAAGAATGATTGTCTGATAAATTTGCGAAGCTGTGTAATGTGACCTGTGATAGGAAGCTACGGTCTTAATTAGACCTGATTGGTTGGGCTATGGTGATTTTGGTGCAGTTTGGTTTAATTATTTTGGTGCATTCAAGGCAATGGTGATTTTGTTGCAGTTTGGTTTAATTATTTTGGTTGGGTTGAGTTTGTGTCAATCATTGCTTGGTTCAATGAGCATATGGTGGGGAAAGTCTTTCTGGGAATTTTGCTTTTGAGTACTCATTGGTTGGGCTTAAGTGAGGTTGGTGGAACATTTTTGGGTGTGCTTGTGTCAGATGTGGTTTGAGTAGTGTCTCGTCGGGTCTTGGGTTAGTTTTGGTAGGTGTGCAGACAATGTGTATCTTTGTGTATTTGTGATGCCTACATTATTTATTTTTGGGTTAGTTTTGGTAGGTGTGCATACAATGTGTATTTGTGATACCTACATTATTTATTTTTACTTTAAGCTGACTGTTTTGTCTTTTTGATGTTGTAAAATCGTATTTTATAAATGATATGAGTTATATTGTTAAATTACTATTGAAATAGAATATTATTGTCACTGCTAATATTATGATTAATTAGTACTTTGAAAATATTTCAATAATTTTAATAAACGTTAATTAGACCTGATCAATTGATCGGAGATTTGTTCGTTCCGTCCCGACTCAACCTTCAAAAATGAGTCAGGGTTGACCTTTTTTTGTCTCTGACTTGCATCGATCCTCAAATTGAGGGTACTTGATTATAATGAAGGTTAGACTTGGGTAAAGGTTTTGAAATGCTCACCTAACCTGCTGATCCACACTTTTTAAAAAAAAATAAAAATAAAAATAAGATACTTATGGTTTCACTTGTTCAAAATTTTTTCGCTGTCACTTCCCCATCTCTCTTTAGTATTTTTCCCAATTCACCTCATCAAATCTCATTTGCTTATAACCTTTTAACTCTCCATTTTTTATATTTGGAGTAGACTGAGTAGTCATTTTAGTGAACTAATCGGTCTATTGGTTTAATGACTAACGTATGCATTAGAGTGTTTGTAATTATGATATACTTCATCGGAGCATTATATTATCGTTTGAATTTTTATTTTGTAAAATGTTTAATGTTGATCATATCGGGAGGCTTGAGGGTTGGGTTTGACCCGATGATCTGAGGGTATCTGCAAGGTCAAGGTCAGGATTAGGGGTATGCTGACTCGTATGAGGGTTGGGTAGGGTCAAGGTCGAAAAAATCCTATCTGCCGATTCTCATGATCCAACCTTCAATTCGATCTGACCCTCAATCGAGCGTTAACAAGGATTATTAACAGGTAGTAAATTGAGTAGAATTTTAAAGATGATTAGATTGTCAATCTTAGAATTAGTTTCGAGGTTTATTAAATTGAACCTTGACGTCTTTGGCAATGATTGATGGACTTGAGATCGTATAATTGATTCGAGTTTACAATACGGGGCAATTTTAAGAGAGCCGGACTGGACTGGACGGTCCGACTGTTTCATCCGGAAACCGTTATACAAACCGGTTTGAAATGTGCATCAACCCGTTTGAACTATCAAACCGGAAAAAACCGGCCTAACTCGGGCAACCCAGTGAACTCTTGACCCGGCTAAACCGGGGTTGGACCGGAGTTTTCAGTATGATTCCAAATTTCAAAAAAAAAAAACCCCCTCGGTTGCCCAGCCCAATCCCCCAAAGCGGCAACACAAGCTACTTCTCTGGCGATTGGTGATGTCCATTCTGAATGGACCTTCCTTTTTTGGCTTCGTAGTTGGTGATTCAATATTAACAAGGAAAAGAGACAATGAGGGGGGGGGGGGGGGGGAGAAGACTAGAAAAGTTGATGCTGAACTTAAACATGGAAGGCTGAAGGTTTCCTGTGGAAGAGGAGGGACTGAGGGAGGCAGGCAGTGGCTCCATATTACGAACGGGTACTGGAGACCACAACCTAGGGTTTTGCTTGGCAACCTCTATAATTTATATGCAGGCAGCCTTTTTGTTTTTATTTTGCTATTTGATTCGGCCGGTGAGAATGAGTAGATGGGTTGGGAACATTGGGTTGGCCCCTTTAAGTTATAGTTTGGGCCTATTCAATCGGTCCGCTTACCCCCCTCCTGATTTCTTATGTTTTGAGATAGGGTTTTCTCTGTTGTTATATTGCTTTTATTTAATCCAATTTTATATTTAATTTATGGGAGAAACACTTGTAAGAATCTTTACATAAAAAGCATATAACAAAGATAACTAAAGTCCACAGAGAATCACACAATGAAAGTGTAAAGCTTTGACTACATGTAATATTCTTCTTATTTTATTTTTTTAATTAACATATACCTTAAATTAAGGTGAAAAAGATAATGTCAGCTAAATGCTCAACCGGGTCATGCCGGTCCAATCTGGGTCAACAGTAAACTGGGTTAACCAGTTTAACTCTGTTCCAACCGGTCGAACCGGTTGACCCATTGGCCTACTCCCCTGACCGGGTCGATCACTGGGTCGGTTTTCTTAACATTGACACGGGGTACGAAGTTAGACTAGCAGTGTAAATTATTGACCAAACTTGGAACAAAAAGAGAGAGAGAGAGAGAGAGACAGAGAGAAGCGTAGGGGCATTTTTGTCAAAGGTGCCTGGCCCCTTTTCTTCCTCCTTGGCACGCGACCCCCCCCCGAGCCCCCATCTCTCTCTCTCTACACTTCTTCTTCTTCTTCTCGTCTCCTCCATACACATGGCTCAAAGCACTAGAATTCCACCCGATTTTCGCCTCACCCAGCTTGTATTTCCACTCATTCAACCTCACCCAGAAGCTAACAAACCCCTGGTGCGAAATTTGGGTGAAAACAGAGAAGAACAACCACGTTTTTGGTGGGTTTGGGCGGCCAATCAAAGCACTGAACGCGTGCCCGAACTTGGCCATGTAAGCTTGTCTCTAGCTACCCAATTATCTCTATAAATTGGGAGTGATTCTCAACACCGAACATCTGCCACATGTTCAAGCCAGTGAGTGAATGTTTGGGTGAATTTGGGGTCCGATTCATGTGGGATTGGGCATGGTCTGGGTTTGTTTGTGTGGTCAGTGAGCAAGGGTCGAAGATTTGGGTTTTTCCAGCTTTCAAAGTCGAGCACAACAACCTTTGAATGAGCCTCTAGCTTGGAATCGAGGTGGGGTTTCTCTCCTCTGAAATTATTAGTAATTTTAACGAATTTTACTGATTTTAGTTAGTGCACAAATCTGAGTTAGTAATCAGTATTTGGGAAAATTTAGAATTGAAATTGGGTAATTATAATGATGATGCTGATTTCGGGATTCTTGTTTGTTGAGTTGATGTGTGGTTTTACTAACCGGTCAGTTTGGAGATCTGTAAAATAAGCAGAATATTGCCATAATGCTGCTGTTGCATCAGTTTATCATACCTAAATTCTGTTTGGAAGTTAAGGTTGCTAACCGGGTGGTTTGAGGTATTCGTAGAGAAAGCTGAATTCTATATTAAATGTCATTGCTAAATCAGATTGGTTATGCTTAAATTCTATTGAAATTGTTCCTGCGAAGTGTTACGAATGTGCTACTTGTGAACCCCTTCCCTCTTGAAATTGCTAAATGATGCTATGTGATTGATTTGTGAACTTTAAAGTCTTCAAAAGGGTCGCTAACAGCTTACTTTCATAATTTCGAATATTTCTAAATGTTCACCAGTTGCCTGTTAGTTTGTTAAAACGTTTGAAGCCTAAAAAGATCCTAAATCGTCGAACTACTTAGTGAATGACACAACTGAATAGTCGATAGGTCTAGGAAATTAAAAGTAAACTAGTAGTAAGTTCGAAAGCGTTTCAAGACTTTGGATTGATTATGTCCCCTTCTTTGAGTTTAAAAAGGATTTAAACGAACCGAAAATGAGCAACTGAAGTTGTTAATTACGAAACTTGGTTTGAATTATATACTAGCCAATTACTTTAATTTTCGAATTGCGAGTTAGTAAACGCATTATGATTTTAAGAAGCTTTTTATGTTAAAAATGAAAAGAACCATAAACCATTAGTAGGGTTATGGGCTATTTTGCTAGACAAGCGTGATTTTAATAAAGTAGGCAACTATTAAGGAGAAATGATTCGTGATTCACTTGAAGGTGAAACTGACTGTGTGTGACAGTGACTTCTTTTTAACCTATGAGGGTTTAATATGATTTTAATGGCTAAGATTAGTGCTTGAGTGGACAAATGATTAGGGAGTAGACCTGGTTTGCGGGAACTCTAATACATAGGGAGTTGGACTCAAAAGTGGGAACCCTAAAAGACTTTGATGAAACTAATGGTCCAAAATATGTTATACCCCAGGGATAATCGATGCGTGAGTGACGGCCTCACATAGGGCGAGTGACGATCTCCCCTAATTAGCACGTTATCAGATCTTATGCCTAAGAAGAGAATATATTTTCCTGATAAATGAGAAAAAAAAATGATTTGAATTACTACCAATGTGGGTATTTTAGGAATTTTTAGAAATAGAGGTGTTCATTATTCAGTCCAAATCGGGACTGGACCGAAGACTAGACTGGACCGAACCGAATGAATTTGGTCCGGTTGACGGTCCACAAACGTTTTTTATTCGGTCTTCGCTCCGGTTCGGTCCATTCCACATGTTCGGACCGAGGACCGAATAAAAAAAATTTCAAAACCGACTTTTACTTATTCAATTTTAATTTTTTTTGCAACTTATAATTTCTCAAACGTTCAAGAATATTGATTTGTTTTTCATGGTGAAAATATGTTGAAATTCTTTATATTGAACTAAATATAAGATGTTCATATCGTAAAAATTTGCTATCTTGGCAATTCGGTCCGATCCGGTTTGATTTTTTTCGGTTCGATTCCGGTTCGGTCATTGACTTATTCGGTCCGGCCCATGGTCTATAATTTCATTCTTATTCGGTCTTCGGTCAAACCCAGTCCGGTCCAGGTTTGGACTGATGAACACTGCTATTTAGAAAGAATATGAGTCTTAAAGGGGCTAGTGTGATTTATAAACTATTCTTTGAATATATAATGAGTCACAACGTTTTCAAAATGCGTATTTGAAAGCATTTAACTCTATCCTTGTTGCTTACTTGCTTATGTGCCTAAATGCTTGCTTATTAAGGAAGTTTGGTTATTAAGGGCCTAGAAACGAGCTTGAGTGGCTAATATAAAGTTTATTTGTGATAATTCTTCTTTGGGGACAATAATTGCCTAATATGATAGTAATATGCAAATGATACGTGGCTGCTACTTATCGTTATTGCCTGCAAATGGTTTTGGTTTTTAAGGAGTTGAGGAATACTCACTGAACATGTGGTAGTTCATACCTTTCCTTAATCCCTTTTCCAGGTCCAGTTTAAGCAGGTATAAAGGATGTTTTGGAGTTACTTTGATGCCAACCTGTCAGAGGTCTTTTTGCCAGTCTCAATTTTATAGTTGCTGTGAAGTGTTCGATGCTTTACCATGTTGTAATTGTTTAAGCTCACCATTGAATGTGTAAGCATATAGTCGGCTCTGTACCTTTGTATATAATGTTATAACCCCTGTGTTTACTTGGTTTGACTATTAGTGACCCAAGTAGGTGGCCTGAGGCGGTGAATCTAGTCACACTTTGCCTTGTTTACCTTATTATCAGTTTACAGGCACTCGTAGCTAGGCTAAAACTATAAAATATCTCAAAAACATGGGAAAATCTTGTAATTTTAGTCCAGGACGTCTATCTAAATATTAATGACCTTACTCAATGTCAAAAGCCTTAGGGATTTCCTTTAGGAATCCTGGCAGTATGACTCCTCCTCGGGTTGGAACTGTTATGGTATTACTACAAATCATTTGTGCATGGGTAAAAGAGTCTTCATAAAAAGTGTTTGTCTGTATGTTGCTGCCATAAATTGGTTGTGCATGGGAAAAAGAAATATGCACAATGTGGAGCTATGACAGAAGCTCGAATAAAATGGGCGGTCTCCTAAACTGCTCGGGAGGGGAGAGGGAAGTGCATTCCAACATACCTAACTTTTACCAATGAAGTCTTAGCCTAGTGATAAAGACTGAGATACTAGGTATATTAGGTCACAGGTTCGATTCTCCCTTCTGCATTATATTGTAATTGCATTGTATTGCCATTTGTTGCTCCGATGGACCAAAAAAAAAAACAAGCCTAATTTCAAGAGCAAGGGCATGGTGACGCCCATGTCCAGGTCTCCTTGCAACTGACCAGGGCTGCTTGACAACATACTATTTGAGCAAGTGCAATAGTGGTCAAAATTTTGATTCAGATGTTGGGGGGGGGGGGGGTCTTTCCATACCCTCCACATCGCCCTATGAGCTTACTTTTCAACTCTTAAGTTTTTCCCTCCGCAATGTAAGACTTAGTACTCTGGCTCATCAATTTTAGCTAATATGTGCCATTCCTATGGTTCTTACCACACAAAATATTTTATTAATTTTTTTCATCAAGTGATATTGTTTAAGTTAATAAAAATAATTTTTCCATCTTACAAAAATAATTTATGGTTATTTGTGTTGATAAAAATATTTTGTCCATCTTCGAAACAAATGGAGTAGAATTATGACTAAACATTAAATATATATATATATATATATATATATATATATATATATATATATATATATATATATATATAGTGATTTTTAATAATATTGCTCTACCAAATAGTCGTATGTACTTCTTCCTCATTCTTTAAGATAAAAAAAAAAGGAAAACCTATCAAATTCTATCAAAAAAAATTCCAGGTCCAACTGTCCAATGCATAGGTAAATTTTTTTTTTAATACATGCCCAGCCCAAAAATCTGGGCTTTTAATACGTGCCCAACCTAAAAATCTAGTCTAGGCAATGGTTGGAAAAAAAGGCAAGTTAATACACCAAAAACAACACCGTTTTGTTATGTACACGGCCCAAAACAAAGAGCGAGCAGCTCGTCGCTCACAACCCCTAGTCATGAGTTGTCCACTGCATGCATTACAATTTACAAGTGGCTCTCTCGCTCGTTACTCTTCAGCTTGATTCGGCTCGCAGGAGGCGCGCTGCACATGCTCTTTGAGTCTCATAGTTCGGCCATGAAAGCTTATTAAAAAAAAAAAAGTCGTGTTTTGATGATATTTATAAACTTTAATAATCCATACGGGGAGTATTGGACATTGATAAAACGCTAATAATCCTGGGCAAAAAGGAAAATGTTTGGGACTTTCTGTGCAAAAAAGAACATGTTTACATATGGGGAAAAGAAACAGGGTTTGTAAACGTTAATAATCCCATATTTTGGGAGTATTGGACATTGATAAATCTATAGCGCCTAATGCTTTGTATTTTGAGGATATTTAGCTGCATATATCATTCCTGGATAAATGATGCTTGAGCTTAGTGATTTTAAATTTTAATGATCTTATAGTTTATATATCATATGTGACTGATATTAGTATTGGGAAATGTGAAGGAAATATGCCATCTACATATAACAAGGAACATAGCACATCATCAGATTTGTTATCAAAGTGTCTGAGTTCAGTGCTAGTATAAAGAAAATAAAAATCCTTAAAGTTTAGGATGTAATGACATAATGATATACTTATCATATGCAAATAGTGACATTGATAAAAATGAAGGGACGTATGCTGTGCTCATATGACTCAAGCTATATTTTACTTGGCAGTAGTATATATAAAATAAATGCCCTCAAAGTATGGACCGTTGAGCACAATTTTGGGTCTATTCATTTTGAATGGTTAAAAGTAGTTGTACACGCCAAGCAGTGGTGATCGGTAGTAAAAAATAATGAGAAGTCTGAAGTAATAAGAAGTGATGAGTCATTGCAGATACATATTTAAATGAGTGACAATGAACGGTTAGGAGAAATAAGTGACAATGCTAATATTCATAAATGGTTAAAATGAACAAGTCCTTTGTTGTCATCACACCATGTATGACAATTTAAGAGTGTGATTGCAACAACCGTGAATTTGTGGGTGTTAGTCATAGGACCTTTGTTTAATTGGGGATAAGATACTCAAGTTGACCCCCTAAATATCTGAATTTTGTAGTGAATTTATTGGTGATTGATTGGTGTTCAACCTAAAAATGATACATTTTTGTACCAATCAATATCTAATATTTGTTTGAAATAATTATTAAATTAGGATTTTAATATGATTTTTATTTATTTTGCTGACATAGTGAAATTTTTTTTTAAAAAAAGTGAATGAAATTGTTTGTACTAGATTGGATCAAGTGAGAAGAGCCAACCAACATTTCATAGACACAATCATGTGACCTACACACCACCCTTTAAAATCTCACATGATATTTCACAACCTTTCTCTCTCCTCGTCTATATGCCCAGTTAAAATCCATTAGAATTCCCTCTTATTCTATAACACCTATTAAATAATCTATGCTTAATTATCTTAATTATTCTAATTTGACATTGATCTACAATATTAATTAGAGCAGTGAGCTAAGCAAAAATTCGATTATTGCAAACGGCAGCTTCAATTAAGTAACTCATGTGTTATAAACTTATTAAACGCATCAAGCCACAAATAATTATAGAAATGTATATATTTACACACAGGCATAAGCAGAGGCATACGTCCAAATAAAACAATTTTTTGATAAGTGAGATCGATTGACATAATGTTAAAGGGGAAAAAGTAAAAAAGGAAGGACAAAATAAGTGATGAAAATTTCGCCATACAAATGGGTCATGTATGGTGTCTATGATAAATTTTTTCAAAAGATAGGTATGAATTAAATATAATAAGGCCAACAAAAAAAATTTAACAAAGAGAAAGGCAGTTAACTTATGGGCAAATAAAAGGGGGCAGGAGCGCCTTTTTATTTTATTTTAAAGCGAGTTAATATTAAATCCTTTTTTCGAAGCTTTCTTTTTCCCCTCATCCCCTCACTCATCTACTCCCTCTTTTACCCATTTGCCAGCAAGAGTAAGGGCGATCCCCTGGACATGACTGCCACATCTGTTGGAGAACTGGGCTATGCCCAGTAGTAGCTAACTCACAAGGGGAAAAGGTAGCAAACGAGTGATAATTCATATTTTAAATATGATTTTACCTTTCATTTTACCTATTTTTAAATCCTTGAAATATATTTTATAAGTAAATAATGCTTATTTTATGTGATTTTCAAGTAAAAATAAAATAAAAGAATTTGGGTGGAGTTTTGCCATTCTATTCAGACTTCCCACCTATGCAATGCTTAAAGTTCAAGCCCAAGAAACAAAAAAAAAAAAGAAAAAAAGAAAAAAAGAAAGAAGCTGGCCCGCGCGAGCCTATGTGCGGCCCAGCTCTGCAATAGTCGATCATTGCCCCCCCAGTGTTCTTTCTCTCCAACCTGGATTCCATGGCCCAAGCCAGCTTGCCCACAGTTCTCTCCCTCTGTTTGGGCCTGGCCCAACCCCAGCGCCAACTCCCCAGCACCTCTCCATATCTCCTTCTTCCCCCCCCCAACCATTTAGACCAATTGTCTTGCTTCTCCCTGCAACCCAAAAGCTCACAACAGCCCCATCTCTTCTCCCTTACTCAGCCTCTCTTACTCCACGCAGTATCCCAATTATCGCCCTAACACTCAGCTTAGCATTAGCCTTAACCTCTCAAAGTGCTCTCTTTTTCCACGTGAGTCAAGTGACAGAGTCAAGCCTAATTAATTGAATTAGTTCTATCTAAAGACTAGCCTTTTCTTATGCACCACTACAACCAATTAGTTAATTTTTCATTAACTTTTGGGCACCAAAAGGGGGTGGATTTCTACTATAAAAAAGGGGTCCAGGTTGGGGAAATTCATTTATTCATCCACTTACTCACCCAAGCATCTTATCATTCTCATCTTCCATCATTTATTTTTTTTTTAGAAAGAGTCTTTGTAAGAGAAAATCATTTGGTTGAGGGGTTTAGAAGAAAATAAGCTTTGTTAGCTATTTTTTTTTCTTCTATTCTCATCTCATTTGTAAGTCGAATTGAGAGGTTTTGCTTAATTTTTATCATTTTGTGTAATTAAGTACTAAAGTTTGGACATAGGAAGTGAAATATACCAACTTCAACGGTATTTTTGCTAACTATGGCCGACATGAATACTCTTCTAGGATTAGGATGGATCCTTGATAATAATAATGGTTTTGCTAATTTCTTATGTGTCTCTTTCATCGCATAATTTTGAGTTTATACTTGATCTTAAGTTATTTATGCATCTTAATACTATTGTTTAACCATGTTGATTACAATAGTTTAGTTTGCTATCTCAAATGAACATTTGATCTTGTAGGCTAATATGATGATTATGTAATTGGACTTAAAACTACAATTATTAAAATTGAATAATTTATACTAGAAATTAGATGGGTTATGTCTAAAAAGAATGATTCATGCTAAACCACTAGATAAATAATCTCATTTTATAATTATAATCATCTTTTTAATTTATGGCCTAATGCTTGTCTCTTAGGTTACAAGAGACAAATTAAACTCCCATTTGAATGAGCAATTCAATATTTGTATCAATGGCGAAATCAAAAGTCCTAGATCTTTCTCTCCACTTTCTTGACTCATTCGCTCTTCTTTTGTCCTGTTAATTCATATTGATAATCGAACTCTTCAATTGAACTATTTTTTATAATTGAAAAGACTGAATTTAAACTCACTATTATTCCTCATGAGATCAACGCCCCTATATTTGCTAGTCTACAATTAACCTTGTGCACTTGCAAGTAAAAAGGGTTTGAAAACTAAACATAAAATCCACACTAGGTTTTTGGCGCTGTTGAAAGTGTTTTTCTCTATTGGTAAACTGATTGCCTTAAGACGCATACAACCATTTTCTCACAAAAGAAAAATGAGCAATTGCATAAAAGTTGGGAAAAGTTTAAGAGTTGTTGCGAAATTGTGCTCATCATAAGGTCCCTATGTGGCAATTCATCCAGAGTTTTTATTTTAGATTAGATGAGCACAATAGGCAAATGGTTGATGCATCTTGTGGTGGTAGTTTTTTGTACAAAACTTCAGAAGAATCTTGGGAATTGTTTAACATTTGAGTGAAAATTCACACTTGCATGCTACTTCCTCACATTCTGATTTGCCTAGGCAATTAGGAAGTAAAGTAAGGGGGATTTATGAGGTTTCACATTCAATTGACCTTTTTGGTAAAGTTGATAGCTAAACTACAAAATTTGATCAATTGTTGTGTATGAACAAAGTGTCTAATGGCCCTTCTATGCAAGATGTATGTTCGATTTGTGCTAGTCCCATGCATGCTTCTGTTGACTGTCCTTGCATTAGTAAGTATGACTGTGTGACTGAACAAGTAAATGCTGCCCAAGGATTTCCTTCATCCAACAATCCTTATTCTAATACCTATAATCATGGTTGGAGGAATCATCCTAATTTTTCACGGGGGTCTCAAAATGTTGAGAATCCTCAAGTACAGTCTAGCAGACCTACCCCTCCTGGTTTCCAAAACTAGAATAATGCTCATCCCTCTTCCCATCAAGCTCCGTCTAGGAGCTCTAATATAAACAAGGTAATTTCTACTCTTGGTACCTTGACTGTTGTGCAAAATGTTAATTATAAGATCCAAGGAATTGAGTCTAAAATGCATATTGTTGACACTCACTCACAATTTATAGTGAAGTTAGAAACCCAACTTGGGCAACTAGCCATAGCTGTAGGTAAAAGAGAAGAAGGAAAACTTCCAAGTCACCCCATGTAGAATTCTAAAGGTTAACAATTTAAACAATTGAAAACTATAATGGTTCTTAAGAGTAGTAAAGAAGTAGATAACAAGGTGAGTGAGAAGGAAAGACTTAAGACCATGGAGAGTGACCTTGAATCTGAAAAAGAGAATGACCTTTCCCCTTCTGCGATTGTGTCTGACCCTACTGTGACATGTAAGCCAAGGCTTCCTTACCCTCAAGCTTTAGATGCACCATTCCCTTCTAAGAAAGACAAGCAAAGACATGATATCTTAGAGACCTTTAAGCAAGTTAAGGTTAATCTTCCCCTCTTGGAAGCGATTAAATAGATCCCGACCTATACAAAGTTCCTTAAAGGCATGTACACTTTTAAAAGAAAATCTAAAGATGATAAGTGTAAAAAGGTTCTTTTAAGTGAACAAGTGAGCTCGACTTTGAAATGTGTCACTCCACCTAAGTTCAAAGATCCCGATCTCCCTCCCATTTATTGAGAATCACAAAATTAAAAGGGTACTTTTGGATTTGAGTTATAGTGTTAATTTGATACCATATTTTGTTTACTTAGAGTTGGGATTTGGTGAACTGAAACCTATCAATTGTACCCTTCAGTTTGCTGATAGGCCAGTTAGGATTCCTAGAGAGCAAATAGATGACGTCTTGGCATAAATTGATAAATGATTCTTTCTTGTTGATTCTGCTGCATTGGACATGGACTCCAGTCATGCTTCTAAGCGGATTCCTCTTATTCTAGGATGTGCTTTCTTAGCCACAGCTAATGCCACCATTAACTGTAGGACATGAGTGATGGATGTCTCGGTTATGAACATGAGAGTTAGGCTTAACATTTTGAAAGCTTCTTCTCAACATGTCTTTGAAGATGAATCTGAATACTTCTTCGTTGATGTAATTGATGAAATGATTGAAGAAGCTTTACCTGCTATTCCGAACAGTGACCCCTTGGGAACTTGTCTTTCGTATGGTGATTTGAGATTATTTGACTTAGGAAGTCCAATAGATTAGATAGAATCTACTCTAGATTCTACTCCGCATCTTGAATTTTCCTCTTGGGTGTCCATTAGTAAACCTCTTTCACCTTTGGCTAGTTCTCTTATGTCACCTTCTGTTGTGTCCCCACCCAAACTTGAGTTGAAAACCCTCCCTAATTCGCTCAAGCATGTGTTTCTAGACCCTAAAGAGACCCTACCTGTAGTTATATCTTCTCTTTTATCTTGTGATCAAGAGAAAGTGTTAATTCGTGTTTTGTCTGATAAAGGTGCTATAGGATGGTTATTGTTGATTTGAAAGGGATTAGTCCCACAATTTGTATGCACAAAATTCATTTAGAGGATGATACCAAACCTGTTAGGCAAATGCAACATAAATTGAACCCCCACATGAAAGAAGTTCAGAAATAGGTAGTAAAGCTTTTAGATGTAGGCATTACCTATCCCATTTTTGATAGTCAATAGGTCAATCTAGTTCAAGTGGTCCCTAAGAAATTTAGCATCACGGTGATAAAGACTAATAAAGGTGAAGTGATTCCTACTAGACAAACCACAGCGTGGAAGGTGTGTATTGATTACAAAAAGCTGAATTCTGTCAGGGGAAATGACCATTTTCCCCTCCCATTCATTGATTAAATTTTGAAAAAAATAGCTGGATAAAGTTTTTATTACTTTCTAGATGGGTATTCTGGTTACAACCAAATACCTTTGTATCCTGAGGACTAAGAGAAAACGAACTTTACATGCCCATTGGGTACTTTTGCCTGTAAGAGGATGCCTTTTGGGTTGTATAATGCACCTTCCACATTCCAAAGATGCATGATGGTCGTATTTTCTGATTATATTGATAATTTCATGGAAGTGTTTATGGATGATTTCTCTATTTTTGGTTCTTCTTTTGATGTGTGTCGTGCTAATTTGTCCACTGGACTAAAAAGATGTGAAGAGGTGAATCTGATCTTGAGTTAGGAAAAGAGTCATTTTATGGTTTAAGAAGGGATTGTGTTGGGTCATAAAGTGTCTAAAAGGGAGATTGCAGTTGATAAAGCCAAGTTTGATTTGATTTCTAATATGCCTGTGCCTTCTTCTTTGAAGCAAGTCAGATCTTTTCTTGGTCATGCTAGTTGCTATAGGAGATTTATTAAGGATTTTAGTGAAGTGGCTTTGCCACTTACTACTAATCTCCTTACCAAAGATGATTCTTTTGTGATTGATAAGCCTTGTGTGAAAGCTTTTGAAAAGCTTCAGTTTTTATTGGTGCCAACCTCTATTGTGCAGCCCCCTGATTTTTCTCATTTGTTTGAGATTATATGTGATGCGTCTGATTTTGCTATTGGGGCTATTTTGGGTCAAAGAGTGAATAGAATGCCTCATGTCATATACTATGGTAATAGAACTCTAACTTATGCTCAAAAGAATTATTCAAGTACTAAAAAAGAGTTGCTAATTGTAGTGTTTGCAATTGATAAATTCTGTCCATACCTTTTGTGTCCAAAAGTGATTGCGTTCACTGATCATGCATGCTGCATTAAAACACTTACTGGCTGACAATGACACTAACCAAGACTCATTAAATGGATTTTGTTGCTCCAAGAGTTTAACACTGAGATAAAAGATAAGAAAGGTTCTAAAAACTCAGTTGCAGATCACTTGTCTAGAATCTTTACTAAGTTTACGATGACTTAGTTGGATTTTTAACCACTTTTCTAACAAGCAACTATTCGCCATATCACATGCCCCTCTCCCATGGTTTGCTCACATTGTGAACTACCTTGCCGCTGGGAAGATTCCTCCTAACTGGTCCAAATAAGAGAAAGATAGATTCTTCTCACAAGCAAGACATTACTATTGAAAAGATCTTTATCTTTTCGAACATTGTCCTGACCAAGTGGTACATAGATGTGTCCCCGTGAGTGAAATTCATAGTATTCTCACCTTTTGTCACTCTTATGCTTGTGGTGGTCACTTTGGAGGTCGTAGGAAACTGCTAAAGTCCTATGAAGTGGGTACTTTTGGCCCACTTTGTTTAGAGATACTTATCAATTCTATCTTTCTTGTAAGCGTTGTCAACGTACTGGTGCCTTGTTCCATCATAATATGATGTCCCTTTCCTCTATCTTTTCCCCCATCCTTTGGCTTTGTTTATATATTGGTCGCTTTGGATTATGTGTCAAAGTGGATGGAAGCCCAGGCTACTAGGACCAACTACTACAAGGTAGTGGTCAAGTATGTGAAAGAGTGCATTTTCTGTTGGTATGGTACCCCTAGAGCTCTTATTAGTGAGGGAGGTAGTCATGTTTGTTATCGATCTTTTAAGGCTTTGCTTCAAAAGTATTCTGTGACTCACAAAGTAATTACCCCCTATCACCTTCGCACTAGTGGTCAAGTTGAGGCGCCTAATCGTGAGATCAAGTCTATACTTGAGAAAACGGTTCAGCCCGATAGGAAAGACTAGTATTTGAGATTGCATGATGCTCTTTTGGCCTATCGTACTACTTATAAGACTCCTATTAGGATGTCTCCTTACTGGCTTCTTTTTGGAAAGACTTGTCACTTGCCAGTTGAATTAGACCACCATGCCTTTTGGGCGATTAAAGCTTTTAATTTTGATATGAAACAAGCAGGTTCTAACCATATGCTTCAATTAAATGAGTTGGACGAATTGCATAATGAAGCCTATGAGACTGCTAAGATTTATTAAGCCAAAACCAAAGCTTTTCATAATAAAATGATTTCTCATGAGTCTTTTGAGCCTAATCAAAAGGTTTGACTTTTTAACTATAAGCTTAAGCGATTTCCTAGCAAGTTGAGATCTAGATGGGATGGTCCTTCTATGGTCAAACAAGCGTTTTCCTCTGGGGCGGTCTAAATTTTGGATCCCTAAGATGGTCGGGGTCTCATTGTTAATGGCCAACGTTTGAAACCTATTGTGACTCATGATATTGACCATGGTTTGATTGAATCCATCAATCTATTAAACCCTATCCACTATGATTAGTGGATGCGACCTTGTCTGGCTGAAGACATAAAACTTAGCGCTTGTTGGGAGACAACCCAATCTTGTTAGGTAAGTTTAATCTTTTATTTTCTTTTTGTTCTTTTTTTTTGGTGTGCTTTTTTTAGTGTGATTCTTCATTTGGTTTTTGATTTTTGTGGTTAGTGATGGTTATGAGGTACTTTGGGAGTTGAATTATTAGGCTTATATGGAAATGACTTCCTCGTGTTGTTAGATTGTGTTGTTCTTTTCTCCATTTCCCTCTTTCTTATTGTTTTCTACGTTGAGGACAATGTAAGGTTTAGGTGTGGGGGGAAGGCAAAATGAAAAATTTAAGGAAAATTTAAACTTGAAAAATCTTTGGGTGAATTTTATTTTGGGAAGAGCTTGAGTGTTCTAATTATGCATGTTCTACTTTTGCTATGTGGATTTGATTCATGTGACCCATGTTCAATAGAGATTATGTCTAGCTTTGACTAGTCTAAGGCCAAAATGTTTGCTGTGCTAATGCCACTATGTAACTGGTTTTGAGTTTGAGATATAACCCCATTTTCAATGTCATTATGAGTACATAAAAATTGAGTTCCCCATTGACTTTTCAATCAATAAATGAAATAACTTGAATTAATTAAGTTATGATTCTAGTACCAATGTTCAAGTTCTATATTTATTCATATCTTTAATCATCTGAATATGTACTAAGTACTTCTTCGAGTGTCATTGTTAGGTCAAAAATCATGCATTGTTTTAATTATTATTTTAAGTATATTATATATATTATTTCATCTAATTTATTTTATTTTATATATTTTTCAGGTTAGGCATTAATAAAATAAAAAGGAGAAGAGAAGACATCAAAGCTCGGGTTTTACATGCTTAGCTATAAAGACGGTCCAAAAATAATAATTATGGAGAATATTATTTCCAAAATTATTTAATTGGGCTAGGATTTCAAGAGTTGGTGAAGAGCTAGAAGTCTTGAGGGAGAAGAAGTCTAAGGAAGAAAGGAAGAAGGAAACCCTAATTACTAACCCTAATCACACCCCTCATTTCCTCCCTATATATATCATCATCACCATCACAATAATCATCGACCAGACCATCACAACCCCACGGCTGCTGACCTTCATGCTCCTCCTCACCCTATCATCATCCTTACTATCATCATCATCTAAAATCCCCCACGGCAACCAACCCACATCTACCCCTCACCGCGCAGCCTTCTTCATCTCCATCATCATAATTCATCATTGTCAAAGTAGGGTCACTTTATTTTATTTTATTTTTTTTGTTGTTTAGATTATTGTTCAACATGAATTATTTGGGAAAATTTTGTGATTTTAATTTTAATATGAGTGAGTAATTCCTTTATGCTTAGTATAATCTTCTTGAAGCCATGCTAAATTTACTATTTTGAAACAAGTCTCATGCTTTATTGCCAAGTTGATTTATATTCATGATTATTTAGCGACTAGCGTTTATCGTTTATGAAATTTGTGTTAAATCGATTAGAATGCATGCTAGTTGATTAAACACAATTTCGATTGATAGTTTAGGAGACTATAATACGTAAAAGTTATAGTATTTTAGGGCTAGGTATCACCCTAATTAATCATGGATGGCTCAAACCCATCTCTTTTAATTAGGTAATTGCTTTAGATCTTTGTTAAATCGAGTTGCTGGTAAATTGGTTACAAAGTATTAAATGATGTTTTTCTAATTCTTAATGCTCTAGTTTGGTTAAATTTTTACGCTAGTGTAAAGATTATCAAATTAGTAGGGTTTATATTAGGGCTGGACCTAAGTAAACTAGAATCTAAGGAAAAATGGGGAATAACCACTGGTGGATGTCTTCTACAGTTTAACTCATGAATGGAATTAACTTGTGTTTTAATGATAAATATTATTTTGCATGGTGGATTGAGATTATACTAAGTGTCCTTCATAAATTTGACAACTTTTGATCATTATTTGTTGCTTAGAGTTAATTTGATTAGTTTGTTAATTTCTGTTCTATTTTTATTAGTTTCAATACAATTTCAATCGACCCCTCAAAAGTATAGTCTTTTAGGAGTGTCTAGGTAATTTTAGGTATTTTAGATTTTGATTTTTAGAGTGGTTATAATTTCAGATTGATTTATATTCAGTTTTAGTATTTAATTACCGGTTTGTTAGAAATTAAACTAAAAATATTTATTTTCGCATTTTTTTATATTTTTATTAATTCTTAGGATTTATATAGTGTCCTAGTATGCTGATATTCAATTTCATAATTTTTGGAAATTATTTGATAATTGTTCAGAATTATTTTGTGAAATTGATAAGTGCAGGTTTTTTAGGTTATTAATTTTGAAAATTTCGATTTTTAATTATTAATTCACGATTATTAGGTATTGTTAAGTCCAGAAAATTGTGTCCTAGAATTAGGGTAATTTTCTCAATTATTTGCGTATTTATATTTATGCAGATTATTTTATTTCTGATTTCAGATCTAATATTTTGCATTGATATTCTGTGCTAATTTTCTGATATGATTTTTCTAAAATAAATTAGATACAATTTAGAATTTATAAGCTTATATACCTGAAGAATAATGTTTTAGGTTACTGTTTGATATTTTTAATATTTATTTTCTGACTATTATTTGCTGTTATTGATTTTTAATTAGAATTTCAGTTACTATTCTGTTTTTATTTTTCTCAATTATTTAGGGAATCTTTTTACTGTTTTGTTTCCAGAATATGATTTAGAATATTTAGGAGCATCATTAGGTATTTTTCTAGATTTGTATTCATTAGATTTTAATTATTTTAGAATTACTAAGATTAGACTTAATAAATTGGATTAGTAAAATCATTTAGGATTAAGCTAGCCTTTTACAATAATCTTTCCTCGTGGATCGATCCCTACTTCCCTATGCTATAAAAATTATTTAATAACCGAAGTAATGGTTAAATTTGTAACTTTCGACAAGCTTTACAGTCATCTTCATTCATATCCTTATGCACTCAAGAAAGCACATGGAATCAAGTAACTTTTGAATAAAATCCAAGTCTCAAAAATCTGTGGGTAAAAAAAAAAGAGAATGAAAAATTGATTTGGCATTAGGGACTAGATTTTAAAGATGCTCTTGTGATTTTTGTTATAAAGGGTGTAATTTTGTGCTTATGGTTTACTACATGGTGTCGTTGTGTGCTTAATTTGCTTGAATCTTAGCCTATTGACTTAGTTGAAATTAGAAATCTTTGATAATGAGCTTTAGGTTGGTAGTGAATTGATATATGTGATTTGGAGCGGGCATCCATAATTGAATCACTTGATTTTTTTCCCTGATCTTATTCTTATTATACTTGATGGTTTAAATGAATATATGGGTTATTTTTGTTCTTTGCTCGAGGACTAGCAACAATTTGGTGTGGGGAATTGATAATTCATATTTTTTTAATGTAATTTTACCCTCCATTTTACCTACTTTTAACTCTTAAAAATATATTTTTATGATTGATGTGATTTTTAGGTAAAAATAAAATAAAAGAATTTGGGCATTGTCCAATTTACTCGAGTTTCCCACATGTACAATTCCTAAACTCCAAGCCTAATAGACAAAAAAAAGAAAGAAAACAGAAAGAAGGTGGCCCACGTGGGCCTGTGTGCGGCCTAGCTCTGCAGCAGTACATCATTCCCCCCCTCAGCGCTCTTTCCCTCCCACCTGGTCGCCACGACCCAAGCCAGCTCACCCACAATTCTCTCCCTTCGTCTGGGCCTGGCCCGACCCCAGCACCAGCCCCACAGCACTCCTCCTTTTCTCCTTCTTTTCCCACCCACTATGTAGGCCTGTTGTGTTTCTTCTCCCTGCAGCCCAAAAGCTCACAGCAGCCCCCAAATCTTCTCTCTTCCTTACTCACCCTCTCTTACTCCACACAGTAGCCCAATTCTTGCTCCAACACTCCATAAAGCATTAGCCCCTATGTAACGCCCCAAATTAAACATGTTTCACTGTTCATATTCTCCTTAATAAATCACTTAATTGTAATATGATGAATCTAATGATAAGGGCATTACTGTCGCCCAAAACGACAAGGCTTGAAACGAGAGTGCTATATATAACACAGTTAAGCATAATGTCAACCATCCACATTCACACATGATCATCCATTCACAATCAAGTGTTAACCAATGTAAGGTTTATAAACCATAGTAAGATAGTTCACCATGTAATCTACATCTTCATCCACAGAAGAATTCAAAATACAACATTAAAGTATGCATATACGACATTACTTCTGATCCATCTGGATTTCCCTGCTTCACTTATTCTCTTCAGCTGATTTGATGGCATGAGGGAAATACTCTGAGCATTTTCCTAACACAAAATCTGAAAAATATTTCGAACTGTGAGCCGAAGCTCAGTACATGCGTTCCTGAATTGTTAAATGATCATTGAACACTGATTGGGCCCGCTTTGCAATTCATTTTAAGTTAAAATAGTGAATGAAATAAATGTAAAACTATATTGCTAGTTATTATCTGATAGTGAACCCCTTGATACTGTTACGATCTATGGATAGGTGTTCACATGCTAAGCTGATCAGGGACCTGGCCTAAAGCCGCACTGGTAACTGAAGGGCGAATGCCATATAGATGATAACTGACGAGGTTACTAATTAACTGATAAATCACTGTGTAAACTCATTCGTTGATGTACTTACCAAAACAAGATAACGTTGATAAATACACTCTGATTTCTACAGATACAGGCAATGGACGTACCAGAAGTCTTTAAAATGATATTTCACTTGATAATACTTATGCACAATGAAAATGATAGACTAGGCCTCAACTCTGTTTCATAAATGCCACTGTAAGTATGTGTAGTCAGTAAATGATCCTTACTCGCATAATTGAGTAAGTAAAAGTATGTGTAATAGAAATTGAGTAATGAAATGGGATACATAACTTGTGCATTTCAATATAATAAATTGATTTTAATTCAATATAAGACAAGTTAAACCAAAATGAACTGATTTAAATCAGTTACGATTATTGAACTTGAAATACAATAAATTGAAGCAAAATAGGCCAAATGGAAATGATTGAGGTGATAATGAAAAGATTTTAATTGATATAAATAAAATATGGGTTTCTGATATTTCTGAAATGGATAATGAAAAGTGTGATGCTTATGAAATGGATAATAGAAGGTTCAATGCCATGAGGGGTGTTGTGAGGTTCATAAAAGCTCAAATAACCTCAGTAGATCTGATAGACACTAACTTGAGTCAATATTGTGCCTACTTCTCAAATTTCATTTTCACGCTCACTTAACTCAGTTTTCAAACCTAAGTAAGCTTCTATACACAAACAAACTTGTTGAACTCACTACACTTTGTAATTTCCTTGCGATACCCATAATTATGTAGAAACTTCTAAAAATATTTCCAAATATCTCGATTTCTGCATTCACTCACGTTACCGCTTGATGGTCTGCATTAGAAAATCCATATCTTTCACCACTGAAATCCAATTGAGATATAAAACCCCAATATGAAAATATTATAATGTCCACTAAAACTTTCATTCAGAACACAAATCATGAATCATATAGTAACGTACCTAAAATTAGGGTAGAACACAAACGTGCACAATTTCAGTCCAATCTACGCAGTCGTAGCAAAACAACCATAAATTTTTCCACAGAACTCGGATTAATGCCATTCAAAAGGCATTTGAAAGATAACTCATTGATATATCCGCACACCAACAACCACAGTTTTTTAGTGTCCCAATCAATACCAGTTTTTCCGTAAAGTTACAGTTCCAGTTCAGTTCCCAGTTTCAATGTATTCTGCACAGTCTTGAGTAAATTGGTCATACGTTTGTCTACACAACTCAAAATTGAGTAATTCCAAAGCCTATTGAAAGATAACTCATAAACATATCACTACACCAAAAATCATGAATTTTGGATGTTCAAAATAGTACCAGTTTGTTTGCAAACAGACCCCTATTTCAGGCTTGTTTCGCAGCTCTAACTCACATATTGTCAATCTTTTCTTCACATAACCACCCACTAAAATCACTCTTTAACTTATATAAATCAGCATTAACATCTTGATATTCATTACCAATGCCAAAGATCACAAAGGCTCAATCAAAATTCAACACTTGAACATGAAGCTTGCATGATTAAGATAAAACCCTAACCCTAACTTCAACTCCACCATGATCCATCACCAAAATGATTCTTAATTCAATAGAAACAAAATAATCCACCTTTAAAACAACCAAAACAAGAAGCAAAAACGAAGATTCAAAAAAAAACATTGAAGTCACTTACTTTGAGCTTGAAACAAGTGGAGATGGAGATGATATTTGGTGATTTTGAGGATGGGAGATGGTAGCTAATGAAGGGAGGTTGTTGGGGATTGAAATCCTTGCCGGAGAGTGGCCGAAAAGTGGCCGGAAAACACCATAATAGGGCTGGAAGGGGGTTGTTGCTGTGGGTAGAAAGAAGGACGAGAGAAGAAGAGAGAGAAAGTGTCTTGAATTTTTACTTGGTGCAAAAGAAGCTTAGGCAAATAAATACTTGGCTGAAATTAACCCTTAAAAGTAACCATGGTTAAGCTTAAACCATGGTTAATTAGCTAGGTTAGGGACATAACTTGTTGGGCCTCAAACTTTGGGCTGAAATTGGCCTTGAATGAGCTCGGGTTCGAAAAGAAAGCAAAACTGAAGCAATTAATTAAATTTTTTTTGTTCAAAGCTCGAAATTAAATTTTTGTAATGTCATGAAAAATAATTTAATCTCTTAAACCATAATTATCGAGGCCTAATATCAATTTCTCCGAAAAATTATTTTCGGTAAATAAAACTCGAACGAATTGCAAGGTACGACCCAAAATGAATTCTCCCAACCGGGATAATTAAATGAGATAAATAAATGAGAAAAAAAGAATAACATGGCTTAATTAAATAAATAAACATGATTTAGGGTCGGGCTATTACAGCCTTGCCCCCTTAAAGAGTTTCGTCCTCAAAGCTTATGAACATTGACTATCATGCAAGGTGATTTCAAATAAATAAGACTACTTGGCTCTCACTTCTTGCTCAGTTTCCCAAGTAGCTTCTGGGGAGGCATGATTTGCCCAAGGCAATTTGATTTAAGGTATCTGCTTGATACTCAACTGCTTAATCTTGTGATCCAATATCTAAATTGGTTGCTCTTGAAACACAAGACCCTCAATGACTGCAATGGATTTGATTATGACAGCATGGTCAGGGTCTGAAATGTACTACCTGAGTTATAAGGTAAGGAATATGGAACGTGTTATGCACATGTTTGAGTTATATAGGTAGATCTGGTAGACAAGTTATGGAATTCGACCTTTCTATGAACTGATATGGTCCAAAAGATCTTGACCTCAATTTAGGTCGCAGTGCAACCTCCGTACACCCTTACTTGGTGAGACTTTCTGCAAAACTTTATCATATACCGGAAATTCCAGGAATCTTATTCTTTTATCAATATAGCTTTTCTGTCGGTTCCAATGGTATGCTTTCAAGAGTCTTCTGAAATATGCCGTCTTATTGAGTGCTGAAGAAGATCTTCATGGCTCAAAAGATGATTTTGTTGTCAATGTCTGCCATCATTTTATCCTGATGTCTAATGAAGGATTCTCTGCTAGTGCTATCACAACGTTGACCGCTGGAGGTTCTATACTTTCTTCAAATGCAAA
Source organism: Selenicereus undatus (assembly GCA_017589665.1). Classification (NCBI taxonomy): domain Eukaryota; kingdom Viridiplantae; phylum Streptophyta; class Magnoliopsida; order Caryophyllales; family Cactaceae; genus Selenicereus; species Selenicereus undatus. The sequence continues at coordinate 12,694,299 of JACYFF010002017.1, forward strand.
CGCTGGTCGTAGGTACAGGCGCCAACTTAAAAGAGTTGATCCATTGATATTTTTAGATGCTTGCCCATCTGTTTCAGGATGATAAGAACTGCTAAAGTTCAATCTACTTCCAGAGGCTCTTTGAAGTGCTTGCCAAAGCAGACTTGAAACCTCTTATCCTATCGAAGGGAATCCCATGATAAAGTTCATTGAAGTTGAATCCCAGTTCCAAGTGGGGATTTCTAAAGGTCTCAATTCACTTATGGTACGTTGGTGTTCTGCTTTGGCTTTTTAGCAAATCAGTCATTCATCCACATATTCTCCAATTTCTCTTTTTATATTATTACACCAAAAATATTGCCTCAGATCTCTACCCATCTTGGTATCCCCTGGATGCACCGAATAGTAAGTGTTGTGAGCCTCCTCTAAGTTTTGCTCTCTTTAGATTTTGATTTACTCTATAGAGCTCAGGATCACTATCTTCATTCACTCTAGGTTCCTCCATTAGGGAGGGTTGTAAGGTAAGTGCCAGCAATTGAACATTCATGTTTGTGTGCAACGCTAATTGAATGTCAAAGTCCTCAATCTCTATCAAGAGATTCAGTTGAGTATCTACTACAGTGTTCAAGGCATGTTGTGTCCTCCTATTCAGGGCATCTGCCACAATATTTCTCTTCCTTGGTTGACATTGGATCTGCCACAATTGATGTTTCATGGCGACTGAACTTCTTTTGAGAGAAGATGTACTTCAAGCTTTGATGATCAGTATTGATTGTGCATGGTACTCTATATAAGTAATGTCTCCCAATTTTCACTGCAAAAACTACAGCTGTTGACTCCATAGTATGGGTAGGTAATCCTTTTCATAAGGCTTGAGTTGTTGGGGAGGCATAAGCCACCAGTTTAACTTCTTGCTAACTTTACAGCTTTCCTCAACAAATTGGTCGGGAGGACAATGTTTGTCAAATCCTTCCTTAACTTGATAATTCCCTACTAAACCCAAACGGTTTCTAATCTCAGTGCATTGGTGGGTGTTGAGCACTTTGTAACTGCTTTCAACTTTTGCAAATCAACCTTAATCTCTTCCTTTGAAGCCATATGTTCCAAATGCTTCTTGTATTTACTATGTAATTGATGCTCTTTTAAGGTCTATATCACACTGTCATCAAATGAACAGTATGCTCATCTTTATCCTTGGAGTATTTCAAGATATCTTTTTTTTTATAAGCACCACCACAACTTGTCTAAATATGGTCTGAAATTCTATTCATAAGATATGTAAAGGTCGCGGGGCCATTGATTAGGCCAAAAGGCATCACAGTGAAGTCATCATGACCCATACATGATTCGTAGCATGGTTTTCGTAATGTCTTCAGGTATAATCCTAAGCTGATGGTACCCTGACCTCAAATCGATTTTAGAAGAGACTCCTGCTCCCTGCAGTTGATCCAATAAGTCATCTACTTGGGGCGATGGGTATGTGTTTTTGATGGTGCTCTTGTTCAGCTCTCAAGAACAATACCTAACCACAAGGTTCCATTCTTCCTCTTTACAAATAGAACTAGGCATCCCATGATGGCACACTTGGATGGTCTAATAAATCTCTTCTCTGATAACTCCTCTAATGGAAACTTCAGTTCTTTAAGCTCAATTAGGGCTATACGATATGGGGTTTTTGAGAAAGATGAGGCACCAGGGATGAATTCAATCTCATAATCAATTTCTCTTGGCGGAGAAGTCCCGGTAACTTTTGCGGAAAACTTCTCTGAACTCACAAACTATAGGGATGTCTTATGCTTTTTCTTCCTTAGGTTGAATGTTAATAGTATAACACCAATGCACAATATATCCTTGATATAAGAGTTCACTAGGTTCATAACATAATTTAAAGGACAAGGTTTTCCCTCTCTTTGCCCATAAAACATATTTCTCTCCATTGTTCTTTTCTTGAAATAACCTTAGGGTCATCACAACCTATCTTGACCCCATAAGTACATAACTAGATCATTTCCAAAATGATATCAAAGTCTGGTGAGTCAAATTGAATTAGAACTCCAGGGAATACTATCCCACAAATAGTAATTAAAACAAATTTATGAGATGTAGAACACTCAATTCTAGAGTCGATGGATAACTTGATTCCATAATTGGTTTCTGCCTTCTTATTCTCAAGGTTCACTTGCATGGTACATCGTGTGAATATAAATGAATGAGTAGCAGTTGAAAGTGAGAGCCCTTATCTACAACCTTCATTTTTCGGGAACAGGCAGCGATGATGTGCTCTGGGCTACCACACCACGTACACTTGTTAGTTCCCACTCGGCAACCCGGAGTGGTGTACTTAGTTCTTTCACAAATCGGCTCCAAATGAAATCATGCCCTAATAGCCTATTCGTAACAATGTTCCCCCAAATATCGGTTTCACCAGTTAGATGAAATGATCCAATGTTCACCCTTTTATCCTCTGGAACCTCTGCTACAGTGAAACTTTCTCTACTCCTCGAATCCATTCTTAAGGTTCCACTGGGTTATACTTTCCACTTTAGAGTCCTTTAGTCTGAATCAATGGAAGGCGTTTTTCCAAAGGGCAATAACCCATCAAAATTTCTCACTTATGTAATCCAAATGCATGGCAAATATTTTGATAGTCAAACTTAAGGTTTATGTAAGTGATCTTTCGAAGGAAACTTAGATTGAATCAGCCAAAATGGGTGGACACATCACGTTTCCCTTAGAAATGGATTCCAGAAATTGGACAACAATCAACCGCTATACAAAGCGTAGTTAAAATCTACCTTCTGTTCAGGCATGCTACAAAATTATCATCCATTGACATGGGTGCATCCTAATCATAAACCAGCTATTAGCAGCAATTGGGCTCTTAAAAGCAGAAGAAAGTGACCAAAACTTATGAAGATGTGACATGAGGGTAAATGATAATGCAAACATGATGGGGAGATGCCATGAAGACAAAAAGATGAAGCCCCTGGTCAAAGTGAGGAGTATTCAACAGTTGCTAATCCAACAAGGACAATGGTAGATGGTAAGTTACCAGAAAATGCAGTGAAATATTTTCAAGAGTAATGTCTCCTTCAATTATAGAGGTGGAGTCAATGGACTGCTGGCAAGAGTTTGGGCAATGTAAGCAAGTCTTGAATTGCAATAGATTGAAGCAAAATGTCTCTCTCAAGTGTCCTTGGTTTCTCTTATAGGGAATCATCGATAGTTAATGGTTTCAAACTTGTATAACAGAATAAACCTCTCCAAAATCCTACAATTCAGGGGATACTACATCAAGAAACCCCATATAGCTCACTTAGATGAAATCCTTGAGTTACAGAAGAAAATATCTGCAATCAATGAGGCATATAGAAGCAATTACCATTGGATTCGAGAAGTACACTAAATGGCACCCATATTATGAGGAAGCATATGCTCAAAGTTGCAGGTACCCGCTGACTTGGACAGTCTGTACCATCAGACTTCTAGGCTAAATTTCATTAACCACTTGTATCTAAATGTGCTGCAATATGGGTCATTGAAAAGCTTACTTCCTGTCCTTTGACATGGACTAACCAAAACATCCCTATCTGATGGAATGCATAAGCTGCAAGTGAGCTAAACTCAGACCTTGTGCATTAGGATTCTGCCCAGTTTGTAGACTTTGACTTGTCTAATAGTTTTGAATGACCACATGATCTCTAATCCACTTGAAACTTGTTTCATATGAAAGATATCTCCTTAAAATTAAACTCAGGGTGGAAAATCCTTCCGTAAATCATGGTGATAATGGATAAAAGTTACTTTAAGATCGGTCCTTGTGCACTAATCAAAACTGCCAAGTTGATTGAACTTGTGTATTCTGCCCATACTTGGTTTTCCCTATACATTTAACCTCAAAATGGGACACATTTGTAACAACCCCCAACCTTAGGGCTAGGAGTGTTAGTGATTCTCAAATTTCTGGGGTGAAATGGACAGAGTTTCGCCTGCAAACTAGCCATTTCCAGGCTTACAACCTTACATTACATTGCCTGCATTGAATAGAAGTATAAAAGGATATCAAATCAAGCTCAACGGTTATACAACGAAGATCACAACTCTACGGGCCACACACCCGGAGTACTAGGGTTGACATCCCAAAAATAAACAATTCCAGCTAAAAGGATGTTACACCATTCAGATGGTGGCCCATATGACCATACTTACCTAAATTCATTGGAGCACCTTCAACTTGTTATTCAAACTCTCTGTCAAATCTGTTGCTTGAGATCAAACTATATATACTTCATATGGATCCATCTGACAAAGAAGAATATACGAGGAGAGCGTGTGAGAGATTAGCAGACATTACTATTGTCACAAATCACCAATGATATCATAATAATCTTCATTCCTCACTAACCAACTTTCTTAGTATCTTAACTCCATATCCCATAAGGAAAATCTCAACCTTGCTCTGATACCAAATCAGTAACGCCCTAAATTAAACATGTTTTACTGTTCATATTCTCCTTAATAAATCACGCAATTGTAATATGATGAATCTAATGATAGGGGCATTACTGCCGTTCAAAAGGACAAGGCTTGAAATGTGAGTGCTATATATAACACAGTTAAGCATAACATCAACCATACACATTCACACATGATCCTCCATTCACAATCAAGTGTTAACCAATGTAAGGTTTATAAACCATAGTAAGATAATTCACCATGTAATCTACATCTTCATCCACAGAAGAATTCAAAACACAACATTAAAGTATGCATATACGACATTACTTCTGATCCATCTGGATTTCCGTGCTTCACTTATTCTCTTCAGCTGATTTGATGGCATGAGGGCAATACTCTGAGCATTTGCCTAAAACAAAACATGAAAAACATTTCGAACTGTGAGCCGAAGCTCAGTACATGCGTTCCTGAATTGTTAAATGATCATTGAACATTGATTGGGCCCACTTTGCAATTCATTTTAAGTTAAAATAGTGAATGAAATAAATGTAAAACTGTATTGCTAGTTATTATCTGATAGTGAACCCCTTGATACTGTTACGATCTATGGATAGGTGTACACCTGCCAAGCTGATCGGGGACCTGGCCTGAAGCCGCACGGGTAACTGAAGGGCGAATGCCATTTAGATGATAACTGACAGGGTCACTAATTAACAAATAAATCACTGTGTAAACGGATTCATTGATGTACTTACCAAAACATGATAACGTTGATAAATACACTCTGATTTCTAAAGATACAGGCAATAGACGTACCTGAAGTTTTTAAAATGATATTTCACTTGATAATACTTATGCACAATGAAAACGATAGACTAGGCCTCAACTCTGTTTAATAAATGTCACTGTAAGTATGTGTAGTCAGTAAATGATCCTTACTCACATAATTGGGTAAGTAAAAGTAAGTGTAACAGAAATTGAGCAATGAAATGGGATACATAACTTGTGCATTTCAATATAATACATTGACTTTAATTCAATATAAGACAAGTTAAACCAAAATGAACTGATTTAAATCAGTTACGATTATTGAACTTGAAATACAATAAATTGAAGCAAAATAGGCCAAATGGAAATGATTGAGGTGACAATGAAAAGATTTTAATTGATATAAATGAAATATGGGTTTCTGATATTTCTGAAATGGATAATGAAAAGTGTGATGCTTATGAAATGGATAATAGAAGGTTCAATGCCATGAGGGGTATTGTGAGGTTCATAAAAGCTCAAATAACCTCATTAGATCTGATAGACACTAACTTGAATCATTACTGTGCCAACTTTTCAAATTCCATTTTCATGCTCACTTAACTCGGTTTTAAAACCCAAGTCAGCTTCTATACACAAACAAACTTGTTGAACTCACTACATTTTGTAATTTCCTTGTGATACCCATAATTATGTAGAAACTTCTAAAAATATTTCCAAATGTCTCGATTTCTGCATTCACTCATGTTACCGCTTGATGGTCTGCATTAGAAAATCCTTATCTTTCACTAATGAACTCCAATTGAGATATAAAACCACAATATGAAAAGCTCATAATGTCCACTAAAACTTTCATTCAGGACACAAATCATGAATCATATAGTAACGTCCCTAAAATTAGGGTAGAACACAGACGTGCACAATTTCAGTCCAATCTGCGCAGTCGTATCAAAACACCCATAAATTTTTCCACAGAACTCGGCTTAAGGAGATTCAAAAGGAATTTGAAAGATAACTCATTGATATATCCACACACCAAAAATCACAATTTTTTAGTGACCCAATCAATACCATTTTTTCCATAAAGTTACAGTTCCAGTTCAGTTCCCAGTTTCAATGTATTCTGCACAGTTTTGAGTAAATTGGTCATAAATTTGTCTACACAACTCGAAAATTGAGTAATTCCAAAGCCTATTGAAAGCTAACTCATAAATATATCACTACACCAAAAATCATGAATTTTGGATGTTCCAAACAGTACCAGTTTGTTTCCAAACAGACCCCTGTTTCAGGTCTATTTCCCAGCTCTAACTCACATATTGTCAATCTTTTTTTCACATAAACACCCACTAAAATCACTCTTTAAATTATATAAATTAGCATAAATATCTTGATATTCATTACCAATGCCAAAGATCACAAAGGCTCAATCAAAATTCAACACTTGAACATGAAGCTTGCATGATTAAGATAAAACCCCAACCCTAACTTCAACTCCACCATGATCCATTACAAAAATGATTCTTAATTCAATAGAAACAACGTAATCCACCATTAAAACAAACAAAACAAGAAGCAAAAACCAAGATTCAAATAACAACATTGAAGTCACTTACTTTAAGCTTGAAATAAGTGGAGATGGAGATGATATTTAGTGATTTTGAGGATGGGAGATGGTAGCCAATGAACGGAGGTTGTTGGGGATTGAAATCCTTGCCGGAGAGTGGCCGGAAAGTGGCTGAAAAACACCATAATAGGGCTGGAAGGGGGCTGTTGCTGTGGGTAGAGAGAAGGAGGAGAGAAGAAGAGAGAGAAAGTGTCTTGAATTTTTACTTGGTGCAAAAGAAGCTTAGGCAAATAAATACTTGGCTGAAATTAACCCTTAAAAGTAACCATGGTTAAGCTTAAACCATGGTTAATTAGCTAGGTTAGTGACATAACTTGTTGGGCCTCAAACTTTGGGCCAAAATTGGCCTTAATTGAGCTCGGGTTCGAAAAGAAAGCAAAATCGAAGCGATTAATTAAATTTTTTTTGTTCAAAGCTCGAAATTCAATTTTTGAAATGTCATGAAAAATAATTTAATCTTTTAAACCATAATTGTCGAGGCCTAATATCAATTTCTCCGAAAAATTATTTTCAGTAAATAAAACTCGAACGAATTGCAAGGTAGGGCGCAAAATGAATTCTCCCAACCGGGATAATTAAATGAGATAAATAAATGAGAAAAATGAATAACATGGCTTAATTAAATAAATAAACATGATTTAGGATCGGGCTATTACACCCTACCTCTCAAAGTGCTCCTATTTTCCACATGAGTCAAGTGACCTAGTTAAGGCTAATTAGTTGAATTAATTCAGGCTAAAGACTAGCCTTTTCTTATGCACTATAATAGCCAATTAATTAATTTTTCACGAATTTTTAGGCACCAAAAGGAGTTGGACTTCCACTATAAAAAGAGGTCAAGGTTGGGGGAAAATTCATTCATTCATCCACTCACTCACCCAAGCATCTTCTCATTGTCATTTTCCCTATTTCATTTTTTTTAGAGAGAGTCGTTGTAAGACAAAATTATTTGGGTTGAGGGGCTTTGGAAGAAAATACGCATTGTTAGCTGTTTTTCTCTTCTCTTCTCATCTCATTTGTGAGTCGAAGCGAGAGGTTGTGCTTAATTTTTTCATTTTGTGTAATTGAGTTCTAAGGTTTCGGCATAGCAAGTGAAATATACCAACTTCCATGGTATTTTTGCTAACTATGGCCGGCTAGAATACTCTTCTAGGATCAGGATGGATCCTTGATAATAGTATTGGTTTTGCTAATTTCTAATGGGGTTATTCTTGTCTCTTTCTTTGCATAATTTTGAGCTTATACTTGATCTTAATTTATTTATGCATCTTAATACCATTGCTTAATCATGTTCATTACAATAGTTTAATTTACTATCTCAAATGAATATTAGACCTTGTGGGCTAATATGATGATTATGTAATTGGGCTTAAAATTATAATTGTTGAAATTGAATAATTCGTAGAAATTAGATGAATTATGTCTAAAAGAATGATTCATGCCAAACCACGAGATAATTAATCTCATTTTATAATTATAATAATCTTTTTAATTTATGGCATAATGCTTGTAGCTTAGGTTGAACAAGAGACAAATTGAAGCCCCATTTGAATTAATAATTCAATATTTGCATCAATGGTGAAATCCAAAATCCTGTATCTTTCCCCTATTTGTTTTCTCTGCACTTTCTTGACTCATTTGCTTTTCTTTTGTTTAGGTAATTCATATTGATAATCGAACTCCTCAACTGAATTATTCTTTATAATCGGAAAGGTTAAATTTAAAATCATTATTGTTTCTTGTAGGATCGACACCCCTATACTCGCTAATCTACAATTAACCTTATGCACTTGCAAGTAAAAAGAGTTTGAAAACTAAACATAAAATAAATACGACCGAGCAAGCGAGCAGCTCACATGCTCTGGAGTGTCGAGACTCACGAGTTGGTTTGGCCCTAATCGCTGCTCACCTGCCTCTTTTGTTGCCTTTTTCTTTTTCTTCTTCAATTTTGTTTTTTTTTTCAGCAAAAAAATATTTTGGGTTGGGTAATTTTTCAATAAAATTTGATGAGTTTTTTTTTTGGGGTTGGGTGTGAGTTGGGCAGGGGAAACTATTTGGTGCTAAATTGTCGCATTTTAATGTCGCTTTCACCTAATTTTAGCTCGCATAATGATATAATCTTTAGGATTTTTATTTGTTTTATTTACTTTTGTAGGTAATAAGCTTAATAGAGCAAGTGCCACGAAAAAGAGCAAAAGAGGAACAAAAGAAGAAAAAAAAAAGTAGCAAGGCGAAGTATTCAGGGTGAGGCACGACAGCCGTCAGCCACCCCTGCAGTCATGGGCAAGGGTTGGCAAAGGCCGGCCGTCGCCCCCTGGCCTACCAATCCTCTTTCTCGACCCACCGTGATTCCTATTTAAAGCCCCTCTTTGGGACTTTTCGGTAGTTTTTTGGGCGATTTTTATGCTAATTTAGCTTAGGGTTTAGCTCCAAAACCTCATTTGGAGGAAATAAAGTAGTGTTGAGTTATTATATTTAAGTTTTGATGATAACAAATCCAAGTGTAAAAATTTGTCCAAGTAATGTTGCTCCAAACACGATCTCCAAATAGGCCTAACTGATGTTTGTAATCTTTATTGTATTAACTGGTTTGCTACATGTGAGAACAAGTCCTTAAAACAGGTTTTACTTGGTGATTCTATATTAAGTCAAGAACGCCATCTCGACAGTTGATTGTAAGGCATGTTCCTGAACTCTAGCAATGCAAAGAACAACCCTACCAAACAAGGTGGCCCTGGTGTTCACAGCAGCTCTACAAATCTTGGACAAGATGACTGTTTGAAAACAAGAAGTCTTGGGTATATAGGTTTTATTTATTTATACTCTTGTTAATATGCCAATATTGAAAATGCTTTTAAACACCTCTTGAATCGGTATTTGCACTAAGTACTTCAGAACACCAGTTGCGAACAACCCTGCAAACAGGGTGCCTAGGGTGGTTCTGAACTGAAGTGGCCATACCCGGTTATCTCTGAAAATTCATTTTGGTTGGCCAAGATCTCCAGTATACCTTCCTTAAACTCCAAGGTTGCCATTTTTCTGGAAAGGATATTTCTTGAAAATATTGTGGGAGATTTGCGAAAACAGGTTTTTGGGAATTTGCCAAAACTAAAAGATTTCCTTTGCCCATATTTTCGGATGTGATAAAAATTCCAAAGCTGAAGATTTCTGGTTGCTTTTTGAATCCTCTTCACGGCTATGGGAAGATAAAGGTTATCTCTTAAGATAACAAATCCCTTATACTTTGGGAAAAAATTATCACTAGCCGTTGGGAAGTATTTTTCTTGAAAAATCATTTTTCCATACTTAGCTGATTCTCTTGGTTTTGACCGTTGGAATTTTTGTTTAAATATAGCATTTTACTCCCATTGAATTAGAGACAGACACGGGGAGAATAGCAAGAAAAGAAAGCAAGAGAATATCTAGAAACACAACGCACGCAAAAAGCAAAATTCAAAAAGTGGTTTTTCTAGTGGAAAGAATTTTTCGAGCTACACTTGAGAAAAGAAAAACCGATACAAGTTGTGTTTAAACCAAGCTTTCAATATATTGGCATACTAGGACTTCATTGTACCTTACATCTGCTTAAGTCAGAAGCACCCAGTAAGGTGTTTTGTAACCCTGATCTTGAATTAGAAAAGTGAGTGAGTGATCCTCAGTCGTGTGGACTTTGGACGTGTCCAATCTGGTGAGATTTGGACGTGGTGTAATCTTCCTTAGAGAAGGAGGTTACGTGGCTGCAAGTTGTAACAAGGTGTGTTACATTTGTAACGAGTTAAGCCCGGTTTAGTGAAGTGGTTAAATCCTACACGAGGTAGGTCGTGGTTTTTCACACCTCAGTTGGGCTAGAGGTGTTTTCCACGTAAAAATTGTGTGTGCTTTATTTTCCGCATTTATCTTGGTGATTTTCGCATTTGCAATATTTGAGAACACCCTCTGCAAACAAGTCACAAGGGTGTTTGTTATTTACAACGCGAAAATCAGACACCACAATTCACCCCCCTCTTGTGGTAGAATACTCACGATCTTAACAAGTAGGTTCTTGTTTTCCCTTGTTTTTGGGATTCAAGCATTGTAGATTCAAATTCATACAAGCAATCCATAAGTTCACTCTTTCCTTACGGTTTTTTTTTTCCATGTTTGTTCTTGTTTTCTCTTGTTTGATCTTGTTAGTTTAGATTATATTTAGCTTAAATGTTCAGTTTTTATTATGATTTTGTGTTCATTAGTTGTATTAATCCATGTTAGATTAGATTAATTTCCCTAGCTCATGGGTTTTGAGTTATTTGCTAGTTTAGGTTTGTTTTGGGGTTTTGTGTTTTGTTGATGATTAGTTATTAATTTTGATTGGCGTGGATTGTGATTAGCCTCTTAATGGCTAATTAGTCTAGGATTAGGCCTAAGCACACCTAATTTATTCCTAGAACTGAGAGTTTTCTCTCATACCCGCCAAGTGTTCGATGAAATGCTTGAGAGGCTTTCATCTATACTTTTGGGTGATTGGCTTATATCGAGAGATGAGGTCAATTAGCTAGTGTGGTAGAGGAGATAGTTGGGATTTGGACATGAAAATAGTCCCGATCCTAGTTAGTGTCCAAGAGTTGCTAATTTGGTGGCCTAATTAGGCTAACACTATGAAAATAGGTGGTTAGACTAACTAGACTAGCTCACGACCCTTGAGAAAGGGTTTGGGTGGTTTTCGATGGTGCAACCGACCATCTCTAGTTTTCTAAATAGGTTGGGTAGGTTAGAATTTGTCTCGATTGGTTGGTCCATCAATTGGTCAAATCATGACTCCAAGCCTCTTTTCTTATGTTTATTAGCTGAATTTAGCTTTCCTTTCTTTCCTTCTCACATAGCCTAGCTTGAAACACTTGAGCGAATCCTGGTACTTGAAACCCAACTCTTTGTGGACGACACCCCGAGTACTCAACAATAAACCTTGCACTTTCGGTTATAAATTTTCAAACTCAAATTCTTCCTATCAAGTTTTTGGCGCTGTTGCTGGGGAGTTGGCGATTTTCAATATTAGGGTTTACTTTAGCATTCGACGCTAGGCCTTTAGAAAATCCAAAAAAACTTTAAAAAAATCAAAGTTTTGAAAATAGAAAAATCAAAATGGCTATTTTCCATTTACCTCAATTTGAGCATGAATCTTTTTGGCAATACTTGTCTAGATTGAATGATTATTGTGATGAATATGTGCATTTCATGTATGAAAAATGAAAAGTATGCAATGTTGTGCTTGAGAAGATAACGCATGAGACCCAAGCCACGCTTGAGTCCATGCACTACAAAAATATTGATTTATAGTAGCAATTTATTTGTGGCATATGTAAATGTGCTACAATAATCCTAAAATTATAAAAATATAGTAGCAAAGGAGATATTGCCACAAAAAAGGAGGTACATTGTAGCAATTAGTGAAATATGCCACAAAAATATAATGGCAGGTGCGGTACGTATTAGGTGAATAGAAATTCGCTCTTTTTTTTTTTGTAATTTGGTAAGAGTTTTACAGAGCTTTATTTCCTAATTCCTAAAACTGCCTCTATTTCAACCTCATGGCTCCCACATCCTCAAGCTTTCCCAATTCAAGTATGGGTTCCCAAATCCTCAAGCTTCCTAATTCTAGTATGGGTTCCCAAATCCTCAAGCTTCCGAATTGTAGTTTGGGTCGTCATTGGTTGTCTGCAATTCGCATATATATATAGTTTGCTTTGTCGATTCATTCATCATCCAAAATCGAATGATCCTCCATAGATAACGAGCCGAAATTGAAGTTTTCTAAAGTTTAAAAGAGGCAGGTATGAGTATTGTTCCACTTTCTTGTCACATTCAAATTGAAAAATCCCTAATTTTGATGAGCCTAGTCTTTTTCTAAATATGATTAGGTTAACAATTCGAGTTGTCGCTGATTGCGATAAGTATAGGTGATACTATTCTTCCAATTTGTTTATGAATTCGAATGAAAATCCCTAGTTGTTCTTTGCTGAACTATTTTTTTTTCCTCGAATGCATGTGGGTTTGTAGGCGTTTTCTTGAAATTTAGTATACTATTTCTCGAATTGGGTCAAAAATCAGTTATTCTCTTCATGGTCAAGTACTTGCTGTTGGAAGGTAATTCTTGATTCTTTCTCTTATCTTAAGTTTAGTATTTGAAACTAGGCTTTTGATGCTTGGGATCTGTTCTTATACCTTTTTTTGGGATCCCTATTGTATCACAATTGTTGATGTTTGGTTAGAAATATAAAGCTACTGATGTTATTGTTTCATTTGCATGGTGATTCATTTTCCTCTCGATTTATAACTTTTATGGGGCATATTTCACTAATTGCTCTGTAATATACTAATCTACACAATTACTATAATTCCCTTTTAGACTTGTTGACGTTGGGTGTTTTTAGACTTTATCTGTAATATACTATTGTATTAGATTCTCTGGCTTGTGGACTTTGGGTATCTTTACACTTGCTCTGCAACATACAGTTCCCTCTCCTGTTGTGAATAGATATCGTGAATCATTTTCTTTCCTATTTCATGTCAAACGCTTGCACAATAGGCATCTTCTCCAATTCCAGGTAGTTATTTTTTACGTATATAACTTACCTCTCCTCCCTTGATCCTTCTCTCAAAATTGTCTTCCATGGCCAGTGAGTAAGAGTTGAACGTGTTTCCAAATTCGAACAATAGGTATGTCTCTCTCTGACTTTATTTGAACCACAAATTCCTAAATTGTAGTAATTCGAATCAGTAATTTGTTTGGAAATTCAATTGTTTAATTAGGGCTTCACATCTTGATTACAACGGCTTGGGGATAGCTTCATTATTCTTATCTTCAAGACTTGAAGTAGTTTGTAGATTACAACTGCAGGTATGCCCCTCTCTGACTTCGTTCGAATCAACAATCCCCAGGTTATAGCAATCTGAATAAGTAATTCCCTTGGAAATTCAATTGTGTGCAATTAGGGCTTGACATCTCGATCGCTGCTAGTTGGGGATAGCTTCATCATTCTGATCATCAAGACTTACTGATTTCAAGGTAAAAAGTTATGTTTCATTGATTCATTATGTGGTTTATTATAATTTAGAGGGTAGATTCAATTCCATTTTCTTTTGAAAATCAACATCGACTAATTGGATGGTTGATATTATTGTTGTGTAATTTTGTTAGTAATTGCTGATCTTCTTACGTGGGGTTTGGTAAAATTGGATTTGTTGGGATTGTAAAATCACCAGTTCTGCGATGGAGGTTTTGTCAAAGAATGGCTTTTATGTTGATAGCATTACTTAGGGTTCAACTGTACAAATATCAAATCTCTCTGTGCAAGTTTTTGATCTTCAATGCCTCAGTTTACTATTTTGAGTGAAAGTTTCATTGCTTTTATACGTAGTTTTATAAGTAGGTAGATAGAGAAACAGTTTTGCCATCTGATTCATAATCCAAGTTGGCTTATTTCCTTTTTTCGGGGGGGAGGGGGTGGGGGGGAGGTAGATGTAGGAGAAAGGTATATATTTAAGAAAGGTATAAACTTAACTTTTACGTATTATAAACTAGTTAAAATATAGACAACATCAATACTATTGTTAATAATGGAAGCATTATAGCTTGCATCTTCACTTGCTTATATCTTTTATCTATGAAAAAATATATATTGAATATATAGATTCTGATTAGGAAGGATTACTGAGCACATTACTTGGATATGTTGCCCATGCTTTTGTGGCTTCATGAATAAAATAGATGAAGAGTAGTCCATTAAGTCTTCATGTACACATGAAGGTCCCATTTACAACTTTCGTATAGTGTAATGGCTATCTTGCAAGAATGAGAACATAGCTGCCTAAGTAAGGGGAAAAATTGATGTTGTTCATAGCCTGAGTCAGACGACCTAATTGTGTGTCTATTGTTGCTGTCGCCATTGTGCAACCTACTGCAACGGCTGCAGATTATGTACATGCCATTTGGAATGGTGTGCAACTCGCATGATGTCATTCGGGTTAGAAGCATCCCCTATTTTTTTAGAAATTACAAAGATAACCCGCCTAAGAAGTTATACTTAGCTTTTTAGAACACTAACTGTCGCTAGATAAATGAAGGAATCTAAGGGTACTTTTTGAATAAGAAGAAATATTATGTGTGATTTTAGGAGGAGGCTTTAGTTGAGTTGGATTGTGATGCATCTTGAGTGTATTATGATTAAGTAATCTACCTAGGAAGTTACACTTAGCTTTTTAGAACACTAATTGTCAATGTGTAAAGTAATAAAAGTTAGATTTTGGATATTAGTATCTACAAAATCTGCCTTTAAGTGACTTTTTTTTAATGTTTAATTTTGACAACAGTTACAAAAATTGTAGACATTTTCGACAATATGAGACAAAGGATTGGTCTTGCTAATTTGAATTAGATTAACCTCTATTGAGGTTTAGGCTGCCTTATTTGGGCATATGTTTGAAGCTATTAGGGTCTGGTTTATGCTTATTGAATGTTGTTTATTGAATGTTGCTTTTGGTTAATTATTGCTTATTTGTTGTAATACCTTTTGGATTGAAGAATTAGGGATAACAAGCTCTTAGAAAGTAGTTACAGTGGATTCTTGGTACTAGTAAGTTGTATTTGCTAAATTAAATGTGCTAAAGTTTTAGTGTGTGATTGTGTTACTAATATGAGTTTTACATGTGTAACATAATGGAAAAGATTGATACCAAGCCTATTTTTGGGAATAAAATGATTCAAGTGAGAAACTAATCTAAACTTGAAGTTTCTTAGTCCACGCAAGCACCGTATACAAATATATTCTGCCCCAACCAGACCATTATTTTTGCCAGGAGTTGCTGACTGAATAAGCAACGAAAAAATAAGTGTGAATATGTCTTAGGCTCACTAAAGTTGGGCACCATAATTATGTTCCAAATGAATCAGTATATGTGAATTTAGTTTGTATATATTTTTTTTTGGACAATGTTTACAACTTATCCATATATGGTCACCTTTTAATAGTTTGTATAATTTTCTAATATTGGCACCCTTATAATATCAAACATTCAATGTAATAATTTCTTTTTATGTAAGGAGTAATTAGTTTATATTTTAAGTGACAGATGAATAGAGATCGAAGTTGGAAGAACTGGAAGAGTTATAGATGTAGACAAAAGCCAGAGTATATAAATGGGGTTAATGAATTTCTTGACTTTACATTTGCCAATGTGGCTAACGCGGGGAAAATTAGATGTCCCTATGTCAACTATGACAATTTTTATCATCAAAGTAGGAAAACAGTTTTGTTTCATTTGTTGCACGATGGCATATTGAGAAATTATAATCCATGGGAGTTTTATGGGGAAAAATCAGCAGTTAAAGAGCATATCGATGAAGGTGATGAGGATAGAAGTGATGCGGAAGAGTGTGTAGATCCAGAAGAATTAGGAGAAGTTGTAGATGAGACATTTTCTATGTTACATGATATGACAAATACTAGAGCTTTTTCTATAATAAGTGAATTTGAAAGGTTAGGTGGTCTTGCTATACGCGAGTCACTTGAATTACTTGGGAAATTTGGTACGCTAGTTAGAGACACTGAGAAAGAGCTATTTACAGGTTGTGAGAAATTCTCGAAGTTGGAGTTTATGGTATATCTGCTTCACATAAAGTGTCTTTGGGGTTGGAGCGACAAATCTCTCATGATGATACTTGAACTTTTAAAAAAGGCATTTGATTTTGATGATACTTTTCCAAAGAATGCCTACGAAGCGAAAAGTATACTCGTAAGCTTGGGTTGAGTTATGTGAAGATTAAAGCTTGCAAAAATGATTGCATACTTTATTGGAATGAGCATGAAAATGCAGAAAAATGTGCTAGATATGATCATCCTAGGTGGAAGGGGAAGAGGGAAGAGGGTGATGATAGTGACGACAAAGTGAAACAAGGGGAAAGGGAAGGAATGTTCCTTATAAGGTATTATGTTACTTTCGTCTTATACCAAGGTTACATAGATTATTTATGTATGCTAAAATAGCATCTCACATGCGATGGCACAAGGATAAATGTCCAGATGATGGGATTCTACGGCATCTGGCTGATGCAAAGGCTTAGAAGTCATTCAATGCATCTTTTCCACATTTTGCATCAGATGCTCGAAATGTCTGATTGAGTTTATGTAGTGATGGGTTCACTCCATATGCAAACATAAACTCAACATATAACATTTGTCCTGTGTTTTTAGTTCCTTATAACTTGTCACCTTGGATGTGCATGAAAAAGCCATATACTATGTTAAATATGATCATTCTTGGTAAAACTGCTCTTGGAACTAATATTGATGTGTACCTTGATTGATGAACTTAAAATGTTATGGGAAGTTGGGGTAAATACTTATGATGCTTTCAAAGCTGAATATTTTACTTTGCATGCGGCTTTGTTAGGGACAATAAATGATTTTTCTACCTATGCTAATCTCTCTTTGTGGAGTGTGAAAGGACGTCTAGCTTGTCCTATGTTTAATAAAGATACATGGTCAAGATACTTACCTCATTGGAGTAAGCAATGTTACATGGGACATTGTAGGCTTTTGGAGCTTGATCATAGAAGGAGATATGATAAGAAATCTTTTGATAACTCATTAGAAGTGGATCCTCCTCCTAAATATGTGTTTGGGGCTAATGTTCTTAAGTAGATTGACAGATTCGAAAATATCAAGTTTGGGACGGTTGGGGGTAAGAGGAAGCGAACACAACCTAAGTTGGTTTATAACTAGGAAAAGAAAAGTTTCTTCTTTGAATTAGCATATTAGAGTAAGAGCTTGGTTCGTCATAATTTAGATGTTATGCATATTAAGAAAAATATATGTGAAAGCATATTGGGTACTATCATAAATATACCAGGAAAAACAAAGGATAATAGGAAATCTCGCTTGGATTTGGTAGACTGGGGAATTAGAAAGAGCTTGCATCCTAAGAAGGTTGGGTACAAATACGAAATTCCCAAAGTAGCATTTAAATTAAGTTTGAATGAAAGAAAGGATGTATACAGATTTTTAGTTGATTTGAAAGCGCCAGATGGATATTCATCGAATATAGGTTGATGCGTAAATGTTGGTGAGGGGGAAAATAATGGGATCATTAAAAAGTCCTAATTGTCACATGTTTATGCAAGACTTACTAGCACCCGCCTTCCATGGGAAACTGGACAAGGATGTGTATGAGGCTCTTGTAGAGTTGTCTTTGTTCTTTAAACACTTATGCTCAAAGGCATTGAAGGTGGAGGAGCTAGAGAGGATAGAGAAGAGCATTGCTATTACTATTTGCAAATTAGAATGTGTCTTTGTTCCTTCTTTTTTCGACATCATGGTGTACTTGACTATCCATTTAGATACAGAAGCTAAATTTGCAAGACCTATTCGGTATTGTCGGATGTACCCGTTTGAAAGGTATTGTGATTTTTATTTTTTTTTCTATTTTGATGGCATATATTAATGTTTGGAATCATATAGTGTATAATTTACAAACTTTGGCTTGTGGTTAGGCTTATGTATACATTAAAATGATATGTGCATAATAAAGCTCATCCTGAAGGGTCAATGGTAGAAGCATATATTGCCAATGAATGTTTAACATTTTGTTCGAGGTATTTGCATAGAGCCGAGACTAGGTTTAATCGTCTAGATAGGAATGAGGATGGAGGAGGAAGCCAACATCAAGGACTATTGCTTTTCATGAAGTTGGGGAAGCCATTAGGTCAAGTAAATATCAAAGTCCTTTCCTATGGCAATTAGGATCGTGCTCACCTCTATTTGCTAAGAAATTGCAAGGAAGTACAACCTTCCATGGAGTAAGACATTTAGAATGTGAATGGATATTCTAATTTTGTCTAATTTTTCATTATAAAAAATATTGATTGTGTTTGTGTTCATAGGGAGTATAAAAGTATTGATGCATCGCAAAGATGCAATTTTAACAAGTGGTTCAAAGATTGAGTAAGTAAATACGATAACTATATATGTAATACACACAATTATTTAATATAGATAGTTGTTAAACCCCTTTCTCTTTTTTTGTCCCTTTTTAGATTACCCAGTTGTGGAATCAACATGATGAAAAAACAAGCCATGAACTCTTAATTTTGGCATAGTGTCCTCTAAAGAGAGTTCTTTGTTATCATGGATATATCGTGAATGGGCATAAATTTCATACAAAAGCACGAGCTAAAAACCTTAGCACCCAAAATTGTGGTGTTGTGGTTAAAGGTGATGTGCAAAGTGGAGAAAAAGACTATTACGGTATATTACAAAAGGAGTTGTTGAATTGGAGTATGATAGCGACCATAAAATTGTTCTATTTAAGTGTGACTGGTTTGATGTATGTACTAAAAATATGGGAATCAAACGAGAAGCATATGGCATAACTTCAATAAATGTAAAACGTTTTCTAAAAACAAATGAGCCATATGTCTTCGCTTCTCAAGTTGAACAAATATATTATGTGAGGGATCACATTCATCAAAACTGGTGAGTGGTTGTGAAAACAAATCCTCGTAATTTCTATGATATCTCTTTTGAAGATGAAGATGAGGAAGCTAAATCAAATGTAGATGGTGGTGAAGCTGTTGGAGAAGCATATGTCCCACTGGCTAATGATGGCACAACGTCTTTGGTCATGGTTGATGTGAATCCAGATGTGGTGCATGCAGCAATTATGACACAAGAGTTGCAGTGTCCTAAGAAGAAGGGCAAAATGCAAGGTCTTGATGATAGGAGTGAATCTGACTCAAGTGATGAAGAAGACATGCTATTATTTACCAATCAAACTGAGAATGAGCCACTTTAAAGTGACATCATTGATTAAACTTGTCGCTTGCTAACGATAGTATTATTGTTGAACCTTGTTTAGTAGTTGGATAATTCATGAAAAACACATCTAATAAGTATTTATGTGTTTGATTCAGTCATTATTTCGTTTGTTCTATATACATAGCAATTATTTTCTTTGTTTTTTTTGGAGAAAATTAAAGGTAAGTGCAACTGTGAAAAATAAATTCTCGTAGTCTGTCCAAGCATTTGGACACTGCAGTTGCTGCTGCTGCATGTGCAGTGCAGTCGGACACTATAGCAGTAGCGGCTGCTTGTGTAGTGTAGCTAGAGATTGTGTTTTCTTTCTTCTATGCAGTTTGAGTTTGCTAGATATCCTTGCTTTAGTTATTTGCAGTTCTCTTTTACATGCTCCTCTCTAAGAAGATACAAATGTATCATTTAAATCTCAATGTCATTGGCAAGTATTATTCTATTTATACCTTTTTATTAAGAAATTCATTAAAAATTTAGTTTATGTAATTATCTAACACTTCTACTTGCGTTATTATTATAGATGAATCACGTATATCACTTTGGACACTTTACGAACTATGGCAAAACCTAAAAGGATTTCAAATTCATTTGGTGCTCGAGACCCCAAGAATAGCATCAATGAATTTGAAAGGCAACGCCAGATGACTATTGAGAAAAAGAAAAGGAAACTTATAGAGCTTAGAATACAAAGGACATTAACGTCAATGAGAAGAACAAACAAAACTATCCAAAGGCAAAGTGAGGAAAATAGTGACGAAGACGATGAGTACAACACGATGGAATATGAAAGATTGAATGCAGAATTTGAGGGTGGTCCTTCTGATTCTCCAAGAAACAGTGTGCGCAAGACTTCATTTGAAGGCCATGGAACTAAGACCAGCTCAGGTAATGGTCATGACACTTAGATGTTATGTTTGGTACACAAACTGAAAAATCACATTGGATTTGTATGCCATTTTAATCGTCTGTTTGTTAATTTTTTTATTCTCTATATTAGGTAAAATGCACAAACCTACAAGATTAGGTTTTGGACTTGAAAATGAAATATTGTGTTCTTCAGGTTAAGCTGGATTTGATATTTTTATTTAATTATGTAATAAATTATTGTGTTACTTATTTAATAACGTATGTAGGTGAAAGAGTTCAAGTTAAGTTAAATGATGTTGTACGTGCCAACAAAGGAAGCAGTTTGCGTAAGCCTATGTAAGCAGGCAAGTGCCAAGGACAAGGTCATCTCTTTCATGTAGAGAGAATGATTCAAATTACTTCCATGATGGAGGTAACCCAGGATAAGATCTCTCTCACTTTCACACATACATAGAGATCATCAATATTTTTCCTATTTTCTATTTCCTTTTTTTCTTGGATGCTTTTGGGGGGGGGGGGGGGAAATGTGTGCATCTTGAATTACATAAGGAAAACACTTGTAATAGCTGCACAAGATAAGAGTTATAATTATGGAGTTTAAATACTTTGAAGAGCATGCTGAACTCTATTACCAATCTATATAATATATAATCGTAATCATTTTAAAACTATCAAATAATGCCCTCCCCTTAATTCACAGAATTTTATGTAATCTGAAGCGTCCAAATTACTATAAAAATAATATCAACCATTGACTAAATAAGCATTTTATTTTTTTAAAAAAAAAACACAATAACAACCCACCACCACAACTGGCTACAGTGAGCAATTACAAATGAGAGCTCTATGTCTCCACGTCTCTCTTAGCCTCCCAATTCAGCATGTCTACCAATCCCCGTCGCATGCTCTCTCTCTCTCACAAGCTTGCTTCTTTCAATTATTGTTTGCTCCTCTTTGGCTACATCTTTGATTGTTTTCCTAGCATCGTTTGTCCGTGCTTGAGAGTTTGAGATCAAATTTCCTAGAAGGGCTCCAAGTTAAGGTACATATTGCTAATCTTGATTGAATTTTAGCTTTAATCAAAGGATTTGTTATTAATTTAAAACATGTCAATTGACAATGTGATTTGGGTTTTGTGAATTAGGTTTTTGTTATTCTTGAGCATTCTAAAAGAAAACAAGGTGTTTCTTTTCTATAGTTTGATATTTAGGGCATAATTTGTAGTTTTTTTGGGCGTAATTTGACTTGGGTTTGTGCTACTAGTGTGTGATATAAGCCCGGGCTTTTGTTGTTGGTGCAAAGTAGAGAGAAAAAGACACTTTCTTGTGTGATTTGCATTGTGTTGATTTGCATTCAATCAGTAATGGGGAAGGCAGTGGAATTGCAGGCCACAAAAGGAAGAAACAGTCTCTGAGTTCTACAACAGGAGGTGCCATTTTTAGTGCTTTAGAAGTAGAAAGTCGTAGATTATGGTGGATTTGTTGAAAATTAGATTGGGGGAAGGATTACTCAAAAGATAAACTCTGTGAAGCATAAGAAGAGAGAGAAAAAAAAACGAAGGATGGTTTGGAAGCTGGTTCTTTGGGTGAAGAACATGTTAATGATACCAATTTACTTTCAACAAATTATGGTGACATTTCCTAGATTGATTTTAGTATAGATTTGAAATAGCAAACTTCATTTTAATTGCCTCTCTTTCTATAACTAATTATGGTTTTAGGGTGCTTTCATTTATTTTGAAAGCAGAATCTAAATTCTGTTATGTTTTTCCTAGTTAATACCGAACTTTTTATGCTGAGGAGTGATTTGCAACAATCATCCCCCTTACCCACATGTATTTCTCTTTCTTTATCTCCCTCTAAAATGCAAACTTTTCAAGGCGAAGCACTGCAGACTCCATAGCTCAACTACTGGAACTAGATGTCATAGGGACTCTGCATATAATATTAGACTTTCACTTCACCTAGGTGCTCGTGTTTGATACTTGAGTATCTGAAATGGTTATGGACTTCCACATTTATTTTAGACTAAAAACTTACGAAATGTTTGCACAATTCTGACACCAACATCCATACTGGGCAATCAAAACTACAACATGGATATGACCATGTCCAAATAATGAGATTGTGCATGTGAACGGGTTGAGGGATGAGGGAGCATAGGGTACATTGTCCTACACTATCAGAGATATTATTCTCATGAACATTGTCCATGTGAAGTGTCTTATGGCCAAAAATATTCAAGATAGATGGATCTTTGGATGATTAACACACAGCAATATGGTCATCACTCCTTGAATATGTCAAATTTGCAGCTTTGGAAATTCCGCTAGTCATACCTTCCATAGGAAGGCGATACTCTTTGAATGACTCACACTTATACCTACTCTCAAGAAAATGCACTGAGAGCAAAACAAGAAAAGTCTTAAATGGCTAGCATCTAAGGATTTTGCTTTCTTCTCAGAGTTGTCTATTTCAAGGCTCAATATAGTCATCACTGAGATCAAAGGTGCTCTTCATCTTCTCTTAGTGCTCCTTCTATCACTTTTTTTTGGGTTGATTTAGGTTTTTCCTTCTTTTTTGTTGACTTTCCTTTTCATGTAGGTTTTGTGTCTTATTTTTGTTGATTTAGGTCCTTGGGTTTATAAGGGGTTTCTACTAATAATGTGTGTCTATGTGTGAGCAATAAGATGTTGTGAGAACTCATCTAAGTAATATATTTTGTCAAATTCAATGAATAGGGATGGGAAGGGGAATTGCTAGGGTTTCAAATTTTGGTGGCGGGAGACTTAAAGAATGAGATTTGTTGTTAATTTTTCAATAGTGTTCACTATTTGCACTTTTGTAGAACATTTCAAAGAAAATCTAAGTTAGATCATCTAAGATCGATCTCGATGTATCTTCATGTTTTGTTCCTTATTTTTGAGTTATAAATTAAGAACACCCCTCTTACCCTAATATGTAGATCTTTTGTGTGCTTTTGCATTTCAGTTCCATTTATCCAAGTTGCTCACTACATATGTCAAGAATATTCAACGGTTGAATCTATAGTTTGTGTCCTTTGTTTACTTATTTATCAGACTATGGTAGTTGTATTTTGATAAGGGTCCTAATGACTGAAGGCTATTTAGCCTGTTGTTAATCCCCCTTCTTCTTTTTTGGGCAAGAGTTAGTGCTAAGGGGTTTGTTGCATCTATTTTAATGTTCTTTCATATGGACTGTTCACAAAACTCATGTTCTTTGTGTCTAACATCTATTTGGGGGTGTCTTTACAATGTTAACTTTTACTTGCTGTTCATTATCCAGAGGTATGTGTGTGCGACCTTTTGACTCTCTTCAGGCACCTAACATTTGCTATTTCTTTCTTAGTAATCCAACAATCTTATGTGACTAATGGGTTTGAGATGACATATGGGTCATGGAAGTGTAATCGTGATTTTTCAGAAGATTTAAATGGTTGATAATGATTTAGAGAATGGACATGTTAAAGTAGAGTTCTAAGGAATTTATGATCATTCGAGTAGTTCTCTCTAGGACTATAGTATTGATGATTGAAAAGTCAATTTGTGGCTTACCTTACTAATGTTGCATCCTTGCATGTAAGCGAAGTTCTAAGTAGTTTATTATCGTTCAAGTAATTCTTTCTAAGACTATAGTATTGATGATTGAAGTGCCAAATAGAGGCATACCTTACCAATGTTGCATCTTTGCTTGCACTGCTATGTGCCCCACTTTAAAAAATGGTCTATCCTTATGCATTAGTTTGCACTGGGCACCTATTTCCATAATTTAGAGAATGAGAATGTGAAAGTAGAGCACCATTGAGTGTATGAGCATTCTAGTTCTTTCTAAGATTATAATATTGGCGATTAGACTACCAAATAGTGTCTTACCATCTTTGGGCTGCATATATCCTGGCTGGTGCTAATTTTTGATACTTTAGAGAATGGAAATGTGAAAGTAGAGCGCTATTGAGTGTATGATCATTCCAATTCTTTCTAGGACTACAATATTGACAATTCAAGTGCCAAACAATGTCTTACCATTTTAGGGTTGCATCCTTGCTGGTAATTTCTACTATCTCCCACCCCCACCCCAAAACAAGAGTTATCCTGAAACATCATAGTTTGCATTTAACCCCTGTGTTTATAGAAGTCATATTTGTTGGGCTGAAAATCTATTTTAGTTTGTCTTTGCAATATTATGTGTTGAGTTATTGATAATAGCCCACCTTTTGGCACCTAGCGTTATAGAGTGTTGATCTAGGCCATGCACAACTTTTGCTATATTGGTCACAATTCTTTCTATAAGCAAATTATTTGGTAATAAGTATGTAACTTGGTTTCTATTGTTTAGCATATGTACAGCTACATGGTAGAAGTTTACTTAAAAGTAATACAATAAGCCTCATGGCTTCATCAGCTGAAGTCATCCCAACAAGATGCTATCATTGTTTCTTTAACATTGTTTCTTTTGTTTTGCCATTAGCTAATAATTACGTCTTAATGTCACTGATTGCATTTGATAATTTTTATCATCGTGGAGTTCTAACAATTCCAGAAACAAATTGAAAAAAGAGATTTATTTTGGATCTTTGTCCTCTCTCTTATGGTTTTGTTTATAGTTGTTGTGGATAAATGTGTTGAATTTTGCATATTTATATTCTGAGTTATGTATATGCCTCATTAACCATCAATAATTTGTAAAGATTTATCTTTAGTTTTCCTTTTTTCTTTTGCTACATAAGATTCATCTTCTGTAGACACATTGAAGAATTTTTATTTTGGAAGGTCAGGGGGATAGTAACTATTTTAAATAATTTCAATGAAGTCTATTTTTCATAAAATATATTCCATCATGAAGATGCGCCGTGCAAGGCACGGGTCTATACTAGTTCTTGTAATTATAATCATGGAATGTAACTTTTAAATGTAGGTACAGATATGGATAGCATTACACACGAGAGCAATGAGGAACAAAACCAAGCTAATGCATCTAACAAAAGAGATTTTTATTACATTGTTTTTTTTTTTTCAAACTATTGATATAGAAGGTTACATAATCACCATACTTATATTATTCTATACTTCAGGTTCCTCACCTAGACATGGGAAAACAAAATGTCTAAACTAGAAAAGGAAAAGGGAGGTTGATTAAAGACAAGTGGAGATTGAACTCCCACCAGAACTCAAACGTGTTGTCAGAAGCAATAACACTCAATTTATTAGTGAGGCTAGCTACTTGATGAAACAGTGCATGCCGTTAGATGTGGAGAAGTGGGACCATATACATGTAGATAAGAAAAGAAAATTCTTTATGAAGCTGAAGGTTTTTTCCCCTCAGACTACCTTGATCTCATCCCCCCCCACCCATATTTATCATTAACATTTCATATTATATGTGTAGGATATGTTTAAATTGCCTCAAGATTTTCATGTTGAAAGGGCAATAGAGTGTCATTGCAAGGTTTGGTATAGGAAGTGGCATTATGACTTAAGGCAAAAAGCGTACAATGACTATGCTGCTATAGCTGACCATAGAGATAATCCTCCCAAGGAAGTGGATCCTGAACAATGGAAATGGTTGGTGAATTGTTAGGACAGTTATAAGTTTAGAGTAAGTGTGGGACTCTCTTCTTTTCTGGCGTACGAATTAGACTCTCTTTTTACCACATACTAGATATGATTGTTTACTCCTTTGCATGTTTTTATTGGTAATGTAGCGTCGTAGTGAGATCAATACTAAAAGTCAGTAGTCTTAGAAAATGCTAGCAAAAGTTGGAACAAAGTCAATTGCCAGTACTTTCTATGAGATGGTAACAACTTCTTCTGGCACTACACATTACCTATTCTCTGAGTTCAATGCAAAGTTCTTGGTCTTCAGTCTTGGCACTAGTCTATGTTGATCTATTTCTCCTTATAACCCACTTTGATACCAAATAATTAACTTCAGAATTTTCTTAAATGACTTCAGTTTCTAGAACCAATGGCTAGGCCTAATGAATTCGATGTGGAGTCTCAACTGGAAAATGAAGGGGAAGAGGAACCATACTATTTACATTTATGGAATATTCAAAGAATGAAGAAACATAGGTGTTGGTCTGATGAGCTTGCAGAGAAGCATGCGAGGAGCTTCAAGAAATACATAAAAAAGAACTTGATATATATGGAGTGGATAATCTCATTCCCCAGGAGGCCTTTACCCGCATCCTAAAACATCATGAAGGATCAAATCATCAAAGGGGCATAGGTTAAGGTGTGATACCATTTACTAAGTATCAAAACCAAGTCATTAGTAAGGTTGACATCCAAGAGAGAATTGACGCTGAAGTCAATAGGCGGGTATCTCAAATCCATGAGTCATATGAAGCTCGTCTTCGTGCTTTAGAGGGAAGACTAGGTCCTTCAAGTGCATAGGTTAGTGTCAACAGGACAATAAACATTTCTATTTTCGAAGAAATTAGCCATTATAGTGTAAATATAGCTACTATCAAGTGGATCATCTCTGTGTCTTTCTTCTTCTTTCACAGAGCGCAGTCCAAGTGAATAAAAGGTATGTTGGATTTTTATACAGTACATTGTCATTGGTGGTATCAGTTAATGTGAGATATGAATTGGCATTGTGATGGTTGTGCAAACTGTGAGGATTTGAATTGACATTGCATTGGTTGTGTAAACAGTGAGTATAGCACTGGAAAGTACGTGCAGTGTTTTTGAGGATTTATGTTTCATGTTTGGTTGTTGTTTGTGGATATCTATGATTGTGAATAGTTGTGGATATCTAGGATAGTAAATAGTTGTGGATATCTAGGATTGTTTTTATATTTTACTTTGTTATGTTTTAGTGATTTCGTTGTGGTCTTGGAATTGGTTTATGTTGAATGGTGCCTTGGAAAATACTTGGGATATTTTTGAGGATTTGTTTGAATTAGTTTACGTTGAAACTTTGTAAAGGGCCATTGCTATTTGACTTCAATGGCGGAATTTTGTGGTTGGATCACGAAAACACAGAACACGTATCACCGTTTAGGTGCTCGGCATAGGCTGAACTGCACAGTGCAGGGTGCCACGACACTATACAGGTTGCATCTGCATAGGAAGTTTACACCTGCACTGTACAGGTTGCTGCCCTGCACAGGTAGGTTGCACCTGTACATGCAGCAACACTTGCACTGTGAAGGCTGCAATTGCACTATACAAGTTGCTGCCCTGCATAGCTAGCAACACCTGCACTGTGCAGGCTGCACTTGTAGCACTATGCAGGTTGCTACCCTATACAAGCAGCAACACCTATACTACGCAGGTTGCACCTGTAATGTGCAGGATGCTGCACTGTGCAGGCAGGCTGCACCTGCTGTGCGGGCTGCACCGACACCGTGTGCGTGTCACGTATAGTTCTGTTCAGCAGCACCCAATTCCTAAATATTGTCAATTTTTTGATTATTTTAGTAACACATCAAGCGTTTTACCTTATTGGGAGTTATGAAGTCCATCCGTTTTAATATTTGTTTGAGAATCATATCAATGTACATTGTCATATTTTTTATATGCAAATATGAACCAGTCCTAAGGCTTATTTCTTTATTTACTTTGTCTTTCGTACGGGCTTCCCATTCAAAGAATGACGTTGGACGAGCATACGTGGTGAAGAGGACAAGATATTGATCATGAAGTCTTCGTTTAATTTTTCTTTTCGCTTTGTTAATTAGTTAGCAGAATCTAGGTTTCTCGAATTTTAGCATTCATGGAGTTGTTCAATTTTTCATTCATTACAAATTCTAAACAAAGTACATTTATAAAGAATAAAACTATGTGATTCCACTTCTGATATATGAAATGAATTCTCATTCTCTATTTTTGTCTTTGGCTTCCTTTATTTATGTTTATTTACTAAGTATATTTATCTAAAATATTTAACTTCAATGCCAATTGCAAAAGCTAATTATATTATAACATTACCAATTACAAAAGTTAATTATATCATAACATATATCCATAAAATTTAAAACGAAATTCAAATGCACTAAAGTGTATAATAGAATAATTATACATTTGTCGTGGCATAATAGGATTTGCAACTAAATGTATTCAAATTAGACACCAAAAGCTAAATTTTTAGCTAACTACATTGCCACAAATATCATGTTTTTATAACAAATATATTTTTGTAGCAATGTTTGATTTGCAACAAAGTATGAGCTATTGTAGCAATTTTGTAATTGTGGCATATGAAATTGTGGCGCAAAAGCTTTATATTTAGTAGCAAATGACAGTTTGCTACAATAGCCTTTTGTAATGCAGTATCTATGGCAACTTTGTAGCATATTTCCAAACTACCACAAAAGGTTATTGTAGCAATATGTGAGCATATTGTGGCAAAACCAAAAGCTACAAAGACTAGATTTTCTTATAGTGATGTGTTACAGAGGTATGCGCTCTTTAGATGTTGATGATATATGGGAATTGTTTGAGTCTTTGAATTGGTATCAATAGCACTACAAGAATGCTAGTGAGTCTTTTAAGTGTCCTTGTTCTATTCCTTATGATTTGCACGCTTATTCTCCTGTTGTGTGCTCTTATTGTCAATCTTTTAACCAAGATCCAAATTCTTGTGCCTATTATAATATTTCTAATGACTGCTATGCTAGACTTAATGCCGTAATAGATACAATGAATAAGCGACATGAGTGCTTTGTTAGTGAGATGAGGTAGTCCATCTTCTCCTACACTTGTGGTTCATCTCTATAATGATTATGAGTCTTCTCTTCCCCTAGAGCCCAGTTTTATGGGTTATACACCTTTGACCGGCCTAGAGGAAGTGATTGACCCTCCCTTTGTCGCTCTGTCGTTGTCTAGCACACTTAGAGACACCACTGAGGGTGTCTTAAGCTTGCTTGTTTCTCCCCTCGCTTTAGCTCAATGCACGAGATTAGAGATGGGTGAGTCTCTTAGGGGTGATGCTAGTTGTGTTGAGGATGATTCGATTGATTCTTCAGGCGATATTGCATTGCTAAAGCCTTCTTGTGAGGAGTTATCTAGTGATGATGTGAGGGTTAGTATCGCTCCTAGCATTGAACATATAGACCCTATTTGCATTGAGTCACTTGACTTAGTCCCCATTTCATCCCCCCTTACTTCCCACCACCCCTTCAATTGCATGCATTTCATGAGTCCTTGGGCGACATTAGAGGGTATAATCCCTCTTTGGACCCTTATTGTGTATACCTAGAGGATGCGCATAGGAAGATCATGTGGAGTACTTTCTTTGATCATGCTTCTGATTTTTCAATGACATTTGATAAGTGTAAGAGGACACTAACTGCGTTTGCTTCTTTCTTACTTGTGCCCTCTTACTTACATCACTTTGAGATGCTAGCACATGCACATGATAAGTTTCTAAGAGCGTTTACTGTATCCCAGTTACAGACTCGACTCTTGAGAGACGAGGATGAGTGGTTTTTTATTTTCTTTCTTTTTCTTTTTGTTTAGTTGTGGATATTAGGATTGTGTTTTTGCTGATGATCAATTTTGAGGTGAAATTTAGGATATTGTGGAGCCAATTGGTGCCAGTGATCACTTTTGTATGCCTTTTGTTCATATGTGTGTTTTGTTATTGGTGGCATTATTGGATTTGTATATATTTGTTTTTGGTGGTATTTGTCTTGTATATATGTGTGGTCATGTTGTTGATTGGGTGAAATAGTGTTCTTAGGGCAGTGTGTCAGCCCATGTATATGTGTTTAGGTTTAGTGTTCTTGTGTGCATTATTTGTTTTGAAATTTTGTGTGTTTTCGTGGTTGTTGTGACTCCTCAACTCCCAATGAGGACAATGTGAGATTTAGGTGTGGAGGTGTCATATACCCGCATTTTTGTGAAAATTTTCAATTTTGTATAGTTTTTCTTCTTGGCTTTAGGGGCTTTTGTGTCTTTATGATTGGCTTTTGATCTTTGATAGCTTGGTTGCAGCTTGTATATAGGTCGAATATGCATGATGGAACACTTGTCTACAATGTGATCTCCGGTTTCTCATAATAACCACATTTCACATGTGCGGTTTTGTGCCTATCTTGTACACTTAACCATTGGCTTTTGGTGTTAGTTGTTGAAATTTGGATTTGGGGGCATTCTACTTTGTTAATTGACTTCTAGTTTTGGCTTCATTATGAGAAAAGGAAAAAAACAGAGAAAAATAAGAAGTGTAAAAGTAAGCTTAACTCCTTGTACCTCTATTTAGGCTTGAATAAGTGCTTTGCACATCCAGATATAACCCCTAAATAGGGAAGAAGCCCGAATATGCTAAGTTGTTCCTTTGGGAGTCTAAGGCCTAATAAGCAAAGAACTACCCACCCAGGTGAAGGCGCATAAGGAGAAAAGTGAAAAAAAAGAGAAGAAAAGAAAAAAAAGAGAGGAGAAATAAAGGGAGTCAAAAGTCAGGTGAAAATGACCTTTTACCTGATTTTAGCCTAGCATTGGGAGTCAATACACTTTGCACGAAGCACCAAGGTGTGCAAATCATATCATTGTGTTGCGTGGGATGAAAAATGAGAGTCGGGATGCATTTATAGCCTATATGTGTCATGAGAGTTGGGCTGCATTTATAGCCTATGTGTGTCTTGAATGTATGATTTGCTTGTATATGGCTTAGTGGCTAGGTTGTTAGGGTGGTAGAATTGAAGTAAATGTGTACATATTTTCCACTTTTCCTTGTATATCTGCTTTGCTTTTGAAAAAAATCTAAAAATACTTCAAAGATTTTGTAGGTATATCTTCTGTGAACCCTTACACTCACTCATCCACTAAGGGGAACCAAAGGGTTTAAAGGGCTTGTTGGATATGCTAAATGCAACCATGATTCCAACGAAAGTGAGTTAGATTCATAGGTTAGATTATCTTTTGTTTTGCTCAAGTATGAGCAAAAAGATAGATATGGGGGTATTTGTTCGGTGCTAAATTATCATATTTTCCATGTACTGTTCACCTAATTGTAGCTTGTATAATAATATAATATTTAGGATTTTTACTTGTTTTATTTAGTTTTGTAGGTAATAAGTTCAACAGAGTAAGTGCCGCGAAAAAGAGAAAAAGAGGAACAAAAGAAGAAAAAAACCAACAAGGCGATGGGTGTCCGGGGGGAGGCATGACAGTCGTGGGCCACCCTTGCAGACATGGACAGGGGCTGGCGACAGCTGCCGATCGCCCAACCAACAGGTCGTCGGCCATAGCCCCAACCTGCCACTCCTCTTACTCGACCCGCCGTGATTCCTATTTAAAGCCCCTGTTCGGGACTTTTCGGGAGGTTTTTTGGGCGATTTTTAGGCTAGTTTGGCTCAGGGTTTAGCTTTAAAAACCTCATTAATAGAAAATAAATTAGGTAGATTAGGATTAATTGGGTTGTTTTTGGGATTCAAGCATTGTAGATTCAAATTCACCCAATCAATTCATAAGTTCACTCTTTCCTTTCTCTCTTTTCATTTCTGTTTGTTCTTGTTTCCTCTTGTTTGATCTTGTTAGTTTAGATAATATTTAGCTTAAATGTTTAGTTTTTATTATGGTTTTATATTCATTAGTTGTATTAATCCATGTTAGATTAGATTAATTTCCCTAGTTCATGCTTGTTGAGTTATTTGCTAGTTTAGGTTTGTTTTAGGGTTTTTCTATTTTGTTGATGATTAGTCGTTACTTTTGATTGGGTTGGATTGTGATTAGCCTCTCTAAGCACACCCAATTTATGCCTAGAACTTACAATTTTCTCTCATGCCCGCCAAGTGTTCGTTGAAATGCTTGAGAAAGTTTTCATCTATATTTTTAGGCGATTGACTTATGCTAGGAGGTGAGGTCAATTAGCTAGTGTGGGAGAAGGGATAGGTAGGATTTGGACATGAAAATAGTCCCGATCCTAGCTAGGTCCAAGGGTTGCTAATTTGGTGGCCTAATTAGGCTAACCCCATGAAAATATGTGGTTCAACTAATTAGGCTAGCTCATGACCCTTGAGAGAGGGCTTGGGTGGCTTTCGATGGTGCAATCGACCATATCTAGTTCTCCGAATAGGTTGCGTAGCTTAATTTAGTTTGCCTTTATTTCCTTCTCACATAGGCTAGCCTAACACACTTGAGCGAATCCCGGTACTTGAAACCCAACTCCTTGCATACGACACCTCGAGTACTCGGCAATAAACCTTGCACTTAGGGTTATAAATTTTAAAACTCGAATTCTTCCTATCAAAAACACGGGTGTGCTAAGGGGACACAGACAAGAAAACAATGGAAACGATGGTGGCATGGTCGTGCTCGAGGGCACGGGATAGGAGTGCTAGTTCTCTGGCTAGGAAATGGAAGTGTAGGATAAGGGGCACCGTCATACCAAGCAGCATGGGTAGGCAGTGCTAACTCTCTACTTGGGTATTTTTTTCAACGGGCTTTTTGGGAAGCCTTTTTGTGGAGTTTTAGGGATGTGTTTGGACTAGGGGTTTTGGGCTATAATTAGAGGTCTTTGTGGACTCATGAGGGTTGATGAGGGTAGGTAAATGAAGGAAAATTTTAAAGAGCCAAAGTGTGGATTTTTAGGGTGAAAATGAAAAGGTGATGAGGTGTTTGAATCAATGAAGGTTTTGATTCAATAACCACCCAAAAGAAGCTCTAGCCTTGATATCAATTTGATGTGGAATGACTTACTCTAATGCCAACTTGAAGAGGATTGGCATCCTTAAGCTCCCAAGATAAAAAATAACAAGGAAAATAATCACACCAAATGATTCTTCTTTTATATTCAATCTCAATCAATCAATAAGATTATAAATTTTGACCCAAAGTAAGACTGTAAAGATAGATAAGATACTACCCACCAAGTTCTCCTCTTAAAGACTCATAGCCACCCAAGAAGAACTCTAAAGGAAAGGCTCAAAACTTTCCACTAAATTTCTCTCTTAAAGGCTTTTAGCCACCAAAGAAGAATTCTAAAGGAAAGTCTTTACTCACCATTCTTAATTAAAGAGATAAAGATGTAGGATTTTAGTGAGAGAAAATAGTCATTTTCCTTTCCATTCATAATTCAACTCAAGCTTAGCTCACATAAAGGTATTAGGGTCTATAAATACCAAAAATGGGGGGTGGCGGAATTAGCTGTCACAATAGTGGGGCAAGTGTACTAATAGGAGGATTATAAATTATCTTAGGAAAATAAATCAAATTACTAAGATAATTACAGCTAAGATGAGATGTATTTTTTCAGGATTCTTCCCACTCCTTTAGGAAGGCTTCTAGAAGGCTCTACACCTCCAATGTAGGTCCCACCACTTGACGAATCTTTCTTGGTATGTGTAGAATCATCCTATGCTAATTAATCTTAAAGATCGTAGTTGTACCATCAATTAAGGCCAAATTTCAAATTGCTCCAAAATTAGAATTTTGTGCACACTTCACATAGTTAGGTCATTTATGCCAATATTGAAATCCAATGCCTAATTTTAGCTTATGGGGCAAAAATAGACATCTTAAGGAATCATCAAAACTTGATCTTGCTTCGTTTGGCTTTATTAGGTAGGTTATTAACTTGACTCAAATTCAGCAGGTTTCAAAAATCAGCACTGTATGAATTGGGGTTTTTGTCACTTTAGGGAATCAAAATGCAACCTAGCTCTGGATTTTATTCCATGAACCTAAAGCTAACTCTCTCAACTTCCCAAAAAAGCAAAGATGCCCCAATTGGACATTGATATGGGGGTTAGAAGCCAAGTCGAACCAAGTAATATGCTAGAACAGTGATCAACTTGACCAAGCAAAGTTACCTTGGGTTTTGGTGTGGATGACGGTGTAGCCAAGAGTTGGCTTAGGGATTATGGGCCTCGTAATCTAGATAAAATAGAATAAACAACTTATTTCAATCTAAACTCATTTATTACAAAGTTACGAACCAACCTGCCCTTGATCCTTTATGCATCGTAAATAATGTGAAAATTCGGAAAAAAAGCTAATAAAATAGTCCAAACTAGATTAGATTTGGATCACAAGAGCAGAAGGAAGAAGAGTCAACCCAATAATTTGTAGCCATAGTCTCGTGAACCACATGTGACCCCTTCCTAAAAGTCTCATGTGATATTGGACAACCCCTCCCTCTCTCTCTCTCCTCATCTACCATGCCCAGCGAAAATCCAGTAGAATCCCATCCTATTTCGATTTCAATACCATCTTGATATGGAGATCCAATACCGAGAACATCAAAGTGGGTAGCAAAGGATTAGCAAGATACTTAGATTTTGAGGAGTTGGACATTGAACAGGGTTAAGGAAAATTTGTGTATAAATAGGGGTGTAGTAGAGTAGAAGAAAATCATATCAGTAGGAAGTTGGAGTAGTACAAAGTACTCATTTCTTTCTTCTTTTCTAAATTTCATTTTCAAATGTGCTTTCCCTTAATTCAAAAATGCCAGTTCTGAGTTTCTAATTCTTGATAGGTGAATTTAGTCTCTAGATAGTTAATTCAAGCATTTGGGTTCAAAAAAATTTTGCCTTTCCTGTTTACGGTTCTATTTGCTGGCAACATTTCCCTATTTTCATATATCTTTATTCCAAGTTCAGAATTGATGTGTCTGTGAGCTAATCTCATGGATGCCTCTAAGGAGTGGTGTATAGTCAGCTTAGTTTTATGATGTTAAACCTCATAGTGAGTGAATACGTAGGGCAGGTTCTAACTTATAAATATTTTATTTTGTTTTACATTCTCAAATTGAGCACAACTTTAGTTATTTTGTTTTATGTGATTCTACATCATGACTTCCCTTTGCATCCTAGGCCATTTTTCAGCATTCACATCGAAATTAGCAAATCCTGTGCTAGGTGGGCACTAGTGGCCATTTTTCCAAGCTTCCCTATGCATTCTAGGCCATCAACTTTCCCATGGTTATAAGCATAGCTAAAGGCATATAGTTTGGGCTGTATTCAATTTGAGCAAACCACAAGCCTGGCTAGGCTTGGTTTTGGTCTTTAAGCACCCCAATTGAGCCCAATAATAAGTTGTGCTTTGCCAAACCAATTTTGAACCAAGTTTTGTAAAAACCGAGTTTGACCTAACCGAGCTTATCCTTAGTTAACCTTGGTATACTACTTTGTTTCCAATATGATTAATTCTTCACTAATTGATTTGAAGTGTTTTATAACTTCAAAGAATCCCCAACTTAAAATAATAATGTAATGTTTGGTTGGGTATAATCAACTTGTAAAGCAAATAAATTTGTAATTGTATTTTCATTACCTTGTTTAGACCTATAAGAGTATCATAAAAAAAAATTGTCTCGTAATTATGATTATCACAAACTATATAATCATTATTGGATTACAGTTGATTGCATTAGATTCCCTTTACAATATGTCTAACCAAATTGTTACTAAGAATCAATAATGTACTTT
This sequence comes from Selenicereus undatus, assembly GCA_017589665.1. Taxonomy (NCBI): domain Eukaryota; kingdom Viridiplantae; phylum Streptophyta; class Magnoliopsida; order Caryophyllales; family Cactaceae; genus Selenicereus; species Selenicereus undatus. Next base: position 12,730,239 of record JACYFF010002017.1, read on the forward strand.
GAACTTGAATTATAAATATACAAATCGTAAATACAACTACGAGAATAGTCCAATTTACTATGAAATCAAATAAATGAATTTGACCTAGCTAAGCTGAGCCTGGATTCTCCAGGCATGGGCTTAGCTTGCTAAGCATGCAAGCTGAGCTCTGGTCAAACTGAACTTAAGCGAAGCTTTCACAAAGTTGAACTTATGGGCTTCCTAGTTTACAACCCTTAATGTAGTCCCAAAGTCCCCAATCACTTATGCCGTTTTTCCAAAAACGATACAGTTATGTACGAGTACACACACTACTAGGGATGAACTATCAAGCAAATTTATCCTCATCCAATTACATAAAGGGAGTTGAAGGGTAAGATCTTGAGATCCTTACAAACCTCTATCATTAATATCAATAAAATGAACAATTTTCTATGTGTTGTGGGCCTTTATCCCAGCAAGGGTGATCAGTTAAAGGAATATGGTCTCAGAAGCCATCTATATTCCAAATGTCAACATTATTTATGTTTGCCACAATCCACCTCGACCCTTTAACAATGAGGTCACCATCTCCCCTAAGCTCCTACAATTGGAAGGAGGTCTAAATCCTAAGTTACCTTCTATGACTCTTAAAAGTAGGAGCACACCTAGCTTTGAAGAAGGTGAAAAACAAAAGATTAAATGTCCTACACTAGTTGTCGCATATGCCTTAGCTAGAACAGATTTATTTATTGATCCAGAAAATATGAATTCCCTGGTGGGCCCCCACATACGCAGTCATGGGAAGTATAGAATGCCATGACGAGACCCTTGGGGCCCTAACATGGGGCCCGAATGAACAGATGATTTGATATCCCATTAGATTAAGCTCCAGCATAAACTTACTATTTTACCCCTCGTTATAGGAGCTATAAATACCCACCTACCTACCTCAAAAAAAGGATTGGCTCTCTCGCATACTCATAAACGTGAAGGAGGAACCTAATGCTGAAGAGGCGCCACAGCCCATGAACTCAGTACCGAAACTGCAACAGGTTTTCACACCCGAACAAGGGAGCCGTGTGACAGTACCAACGATGGTGTTTGATAGATGAAAGGGCCCGCACTTTACCTCGTCACACAATGACCCGTTGGTAATCAAGATGAAAGTAACCAGCGCCATTGTCTACAGAATTTTGATTGACACCGGAAGCTCAGTGGACATCATCGCTTGGCACTGTTTGAGGAAACTCAACTATTCGGGGAGAGAAATCGTCCCCTTAGTACATCCCATCTTGGGTTTCGGGGGGCAGGAGGTGAACCCCACAGGGACGATTTGCCTCCTATTGCACTTTGGGGACAAGGCCAAGGCGAGAAATTTAGAGGTGGACTTCTTGGTAGTAGACGTTCCCACGGCCTACTAGGTTATCTTGGGACGACCAACTCTACATAAGGTAAAGGCAGTCATCTACTTTAACTTCAGTTCGAAGCTAATGATGGAAGTGTTGGCAAGCCGGCCAGCCGAGCGCAGACTCGCAACGCCTCCACCTTCAGACAGAAACCACAAACCGTGCCTCCTCCTCCTACCAAAGCCTTGGTAATACACAAGTCGGCTTCAGCTGAGCCCGAGCAACCACATCTGGAGGCCGTCGATGGCATAGACGAGATTCCCCTGAACGAAGAGCATCCTCAGCACATGGTTCACTTAGGTCGGGAGATGGAGGCTTACACCTGGCACTCCTTCGTTAAGCTCTTATAGGAGTACCGGGATGTCTTCGCCTTTGGTCTCGAGGAGATGCCCGGTGTCAATCCCAAAGTAATGGAGCACCGGCTGAACGTAGACCCTATGCACAAGCCAATGATCTAAAAAAAGTGACACATGGGCCTGGAGAGGGCTATGGCAGCGACTGCGGAGGTGCAAAAGTTGTTAGAGGCTAGCCTCGTTCAAGAGCGCCAATATCCAATTTTATGGGAATGTCGTGCTCGTCAAGAAACCTAATGGGACTTGGAGAATGTACGTAGACTTCACCGATATGAACAAGGCATGCCCAAAAGGCAGTAGATCGGCAACCTGGTGGATGCCACGACTGACCATGCTTTGCTGAGCTTCATAGATGCGTTTTCGGGGTACCATCAGATACCTTTGTGCCCCAAGGATGAAGAAAAAACTATGGTCGTAACTAACAGAGGCCTACACTACTATAAAGTGATGCCCTTCAGGCTGAAAAATGCAGGGGCCATCTACTAAGGGTTAGTGAACAAGCTCTTTGAACCTATCATCGGGCAGACCATGGAGGTAATCTTGGATGACATGATAGTTAAGAGTATGCTCGATGTTGAGCACGACCAGGATTTGGGAAAGATTTTCGATATCTTACGGACATTCGGTATAAAACTCAACCCAAAGAAGTGTGTGTTCGGGGTTCAGTCAGGGAAGTTCCTTGGCTTCATGATCACCAGCCGCAGGATAGAAGCTAATTCGGATAAAATCCAAGATGTGTTAGACATGAAACCTCTGCGAAACATCATGGAAGTTCAGCAACTAACTGGGTGTATCGCGGCCTTGGGGAGTTTCATGTCTAGATCCGCTGGTAAGTGCCAGCCTTTCTTCCGCATTTTGCGGAGGCGTGCTAACTTTGCTTGGGACAAGGAAGTTGAAGAGGCCTTCCAGGCACTTAAAACTTACTTGGCTTATTTGGAACATAGCTAACACCCTCCTCGGTGAGACACTCCTACTATACCTGACCGTCTCAGAATAGGTCATAAGTGTGGTCCTAGTAGTAGAGAGGGCTAAGGAACAAATCCTGATCTACTACGTAAGCAATGCCTTAGCAGGGGCCAACACAAACTATGCTCTCATCGAGAAGTTCGCTTACGTGTTGGTGATGGCCAATAAGAAGTTGCGGCCTTACTTCGAGGTGCATAAGGTGACCGTCCTTACTTACCAGCCCCTAAAAAATGTTCTTTAAAAGCTAGACGCCTCTGGACTACTCTTGAAGTGGGCGGTGGAGCTGACCCAATACAACCTCATCTTCGAAGCTCGACGAGCCATCAAGGCCCAAGCCTTAGCGGATTTTCTAGCCGAAAGAGACAACGTACCCATAGAACCTGGCTCATCTCCCCCCTCTTGGAATCTTTACGTGGATGGCTCATCCACTAAAGATGGCAGTGGCGCCGGTCTAATCATCGAAAGCCCCCAAGGAGAGCAACACGAGCATGCCTTGAAGTTCATGTTCAAGGCGTATAATAACAAGGCTGAATATGAGGCCTCAATATTAGGCATGAAATTATGTTATACTGCAAGGACGGGCTCGGTCTTAGTGTTTTCAGATTCTCAGCTCGTGGTTAATCAGCTCAATGGGGAGTACAAAGTGAAGGATGACATTATGGCAGCCTACGTCTGGCTAGTGCGTGAAGCCACAAGGCTGCTGAAGCATTTCTCAATAACACACATACCACGATCGGAGAATCGGCAAGCCAATGCGCTATCAAAGTTGGCTATCTCATCCGAGGACGGGAAGCCTAAACAAATCAAATGGGAAACTCTAACAGAAAGAAGCATCGACCCTCATGAAGTACTTTGGCTAGATAAGAGTTCCACATGGATGGACCCCATTCACGCATAATTGGCAGACAACACGCTGTCCCTGGACCCCAAGGAGGCAGATTGTGTGAAAAGGCAGGCGAATTGGTTCATATTGTATGACAGGATCTTATACAAGAAGTCTTATGCCTGGCCGCTTCTATGTTGCGTGACCCCGGAGATAGGGAAGAAGATACTAGAGAGTTGCACGAAGGAGTATGCAACTCTCACATTGGTGGGCGCACCCTAACAGTTACAGCGATACGGACTGGCTATTACTGGCCTTCCCTGCGAGAGGATACTATGAACCTGTTTCGCACCTGCAACAAGTGCCAGAAGTTTGCCCCCATTCAACAACGGCCCACTACACCCATAATGCCTATCATCATTCTCTTACCATTTGCTACATGGGGCATGGACATACTGGGACCCTTCCCCAAGGCCATGAGTCAACGCAAGTATCTTTTTGTTACGATGGATTACTTCACCAAGTGGATAGAAGCTGAGGCTGTCACCTCCATTACTGCAGATGAGGTCCAGAAATTTATTTAGAAAAATTGGCGTTGCTTGAGCGATGATCTTCAACAACAAGGGGTAGTCTGACACAACAAAAGTCATCAATTATCTTAACACCCTAGGGTGTCAAGTTTAGTTTACCGTCATGGCTCATCCTCAGACAAATGGCCAGGCCGAGGCCGTAAACAAGGTCATCTTACATGGCTTGCAGAAGAAGCTCGATGAAGCAAAGGGCAAATAGGCCGAGGAGCTGCATGGCATCCTATGAGCAATTCGCACGATGGAAAAGACTGTACTAGGAGAAACACCGTTGATGTTGACGTATGGGTCGGAGGTTGTGATGCCTATCAAAGTCGCACTCCACACCCATTGCCTTACCACGTTCCAAGAAGAATTTAACAATGCAGCACTCTGACAAGCTCTTGACCTCCTCCCCTCTACTCGAGGTGACGCCCTCCTCCTAGAAGCACTCTACAAACTCCAAATCGCATGCCTCCATGATCGCACCATCAAGCTCTACCCCATTAGGGTCGGAGATCTTGTCCTTCATTGCATAGAAGCTATGGCACATGCAAGAGAGCACGGCAAGCTCACGACGAATTGGGAAGGCCCATACAAGGTAAGAGATCAAGTACAGTCGAGTACATATTATTTGGAGACCTCCGAAGGTACCCCCATTCCGAGAACCCAGCATATCATTTATCTGCAGAAATCCTATTGCTAGCGATCTTTTTCTACTTCAAGATTGATGCCCAAGTACTTGTGTTTTTCCTGCAATAAGTATATTGGCTGCAAAGGCAGTTTTGGGCCTATCCAACTCTTCTCTATCTTTGGCCCCCCAAAAGGGGCTCAGGACCCTCAAGCACGACCTAAGGCTAGTCGATATACCTTTAGCCCCCAAAAGGGACAAAGGGTCCTTAAGCACAGCCTAGGGGTCGGTCGCTATACCTTTAGCCCCCAAAAGGGGCTAGGGGCTCCACAGCATGGCCTAAGGGCCAATCGTTATACCGCTATCCCTCAAAAGGAGCTAAGGGGCCTACAGCACAACCAAGGGGTCAGTCACTATACCTTTAGCCCCCAAAAGTGGCTAAGGGCCTACAGCACAACTTAGGAGCTAGTCGCTATACCTTTAGCCCCCAAAAGGGGCTAAGGGCCCTACAGCTCTGCCTTCTGGCCGGTCACTATACCTTTGAGCCCCCAAAAGTGGCTAAGGGTTCTCAAGCACGGCCTAAGGGCCGGTCGCTGCGCCTTCAGTCCCCAAAAAGGGACTAAGGGTTCACAAGTACGGTCTAGGGGCTGGTCACTATACCCTTCACTTGTCATTTCCCTTAAAGGACATAGTCCTTCAAAGCACCAGTAATTAAAAAGCGAATGCGAAGGTAAGCGTGTACACAGAGACAAGCAAAACAACAAATGAAAAAGCAAATAACAAAGTTGAGGATTCCATTGCAAAAAAGTCCGAGATTTTATTGAATAAAGAGAAATACAATCACCAATAAAGGGCCAGTTGGGAGAAAACAAAAAAGAACAAGAAGTGAAATAAGGTCTTTTATACATCAAACATTAGGATGCTCATCATTATCGCTATCCTCATGTGCCACAGCCTCATCGCCTTCACCATTAGGGGTTGTGGCCTCGCCGTCTAGAGGCGTAGTCTCTTCATCGCCTAGACCTTCTTTGTCAACCGCAGGCGAATTGAAATTCACCAACTCTGGGTTCCGACCCTCAACCCAGGCTTGGCAATGGTCCTCAATATACATAACATATGCCTTGAAGTTGCCCTCTTAATGGAAGGTGTCAGGAGCCTAGGTCATCAAGAATTCCCAAGAGAATTCTATACAAACCTCATGCCCCCGCCAGTAACCCTAATGATAAGCCTTGGCTGGTTTCTCATCCCCCGCTGCGGCCTCGGCCTCCGTTTTGGAGTGGGCTTCTTCCAGCTGACACTGCAAGTCCCCCTTCTTGGCCTCCAAGGCCTCATTCTCTTCCTTCATCTTTTCCCAGCAGTGCTTGTACTTAGCTGCTAGGTCTTCCGACTTTTGGTGCTCCATCTGGTGGTCGTGGATCTGCTTGTCCACGACTGAGACTGGCGGAGTTGACCCTACCACCTTTAGCGCCCAGGCAAAGGCCTGGTGAACAAATCAATAGGGTTAGCCAAAGAGAGAAAAAGCGATGAGGAGGAAAGAAGTAGAGAAAGGCTGGGCCTTATCTTAGCAATGGCCACCTTCTCCTCGGTGACCTTCAATGGCTCGTCTCAGCCAGTACGAGCAAAGGCCCATCACTTGGTTAGGCCCTCCACAAAAGCATACTTGGCAAAGAGATCAGTCGCCAATAAATCCAATGCCCAAGCCTGGGTGTTCACCAGGGGCTCCCCAATAGCCTGCAAGATGACCGGTAGACTCTCTCAAGAACTGCCCGCGGCAGGAAATCCCAATGCCTTGTTGGAGATCGAGTACCCCCCAGACCATCGATGCGGGGACAACCCCTCAATCCCCATACCTTTAGAAGGGGGGGATCAGACCTTGAGGGGAAGAATGCAGAAGTCGCGGCCATGTCTTGTCCTTCCTCAGTGCATGGGCAATTCTGCGTGTCCACGCAGGGGAGGCTCAGGGACACTATAGGAGGCCTTCGGCTGCGCGGTGCCAACTTTGGTGCCCGTAAAAAAGGGTAAGTTCTTCGCCTAAGTCTCGATGCATCGACGCCTCTCCTCTTTGTGGCGCCTTTCATTCTCGGCCACTATCTCCTGCTCTATGGCCTGCCCACTCTCGAGGGGCGAAAGTACCTCCCGTGCTTGCTCTACACAAGACAAAAGGAGGTCAGGTTAGAACCACAAAAAAAACCAAACGAAAGAGGTATGTTAAGTACCCTTAGAGTAGTTCTTAAGAATAAGGAGTCCAGCGGTGGCAAGGAAAAAGTTGTTCTCGAAGTACGACAGTTTGGGAAACCAATTGAAAGCCTCCCTATCACTTGATTTGCTCCGCTTACGCTCAGGTTCTTTCCCGTGTCCACTATCTTGAACATAAAGGATGGGATCGCCTTCAGACGATCATCTTCCCTCAAGTAGTACTGAAAATAGTGGGTGGTCTTGGTCTCCTCTGCGGTCGGCTCCCCGAACAGGCTGCAGATCGGCTTCCCATTGTTCTTATTGGGAAGATCCCTCTAACCCAACTCACGGCATACAAGAAGGAAGTCATACTTCTAGTTTTTCAACTTATGCTTCTTTTCGATGGCTGTTATGAAGCCCTTTTTGTTGTTAAAACTATACCATTTGGTGTCCCCGATCTCGCTGGAAGCCCTCTCGACCGTATGGACCAATCCGAAAGCACGACCTGTGTAAGTTAACCCTACGCAACTCACATACTGCGATGAAAGAACAGATGTTATGCCAAGACATGGGCACAACCTGCGCGAGCGCTAATTCAAAGTTATTCAGGGTCTCCACGATAACCAGGTGGAGCGAAAACCTTACGCCGTAAGAAAAGGCTGCTCGATAGATTGCTATGCACTTCGAGGGTGGTTTATTTATGGTGGCGTCAGCATCAGGAATGATGAACTTGTACCCAAGGGGCAGAAGGTATTTCTCCACCAACATCGGCCTCTTTAGGGAACCCACGGCCTTAAGGTTGGGGAAATGGGTGCTTGCTCTGTCTGGAGGGTTCGACCGTTCGGGAATCCCCCAGGAAGATCGTCCCTTCAGCAACCACTTCGGGGACCAGCCTTTTCTAAGCATGGCCCCTCTTGGAACGGGAAGCCGATGAGCGGGAGCTGGATGAACTCCTTTCTTCCCCATTGTAGAGGAACTAGTACTGGTAGACCCAACTTCTACGGTCGTCCTATGAGAATCAAGAGTCTTCAACCATAAGGTGGTCTTCCTCATTGCTAACCTGCGTTCCTGAATGTCCTTTATATGGGAAACACCTACATCAATTTCTCATGGATAGACAACTTCCCCATTGTAGAGGAGTACTCGCAACTAGACCATGAAGGGGTGACAGGCTCATATATCGGCACGGTATGAGGGATTTTCTCAGGCTCCCTAAACTGATGCTTTGGGGGAACGTCCCCAACCACCCGACCACCAATTAGGACCTGGAGGCTTGGAAACTGAGGGTCGCAGCCCTCCATTTGGGGGCCTGTCGACTTCTCAGGAACGGTCCCACTCGATGAACAGGAAGAGGACATAATCAAACAATATAATATAATTACAACCATCAAGGCAGGCACGGAAGTGCCAACCTATAAAAATTGAAGAAGTTGAAGATGGAGTTAAATGTGAGTATGAAGATACACATGACCCCTTTGAAGATTCAAAGGTGGTGTTTGAAGATGCTACAATGGGCTTGAAGGACAATAATGGGGGAAAGCAGAGCCCTTTTCTAGAAAACTTATTTCTCTCTCTAAAAGGATTTGAGGGCGTGTTGAAATGACTTCCCATAAGGAACCCAACTTTATTTATATAGGATAAGGGTAAGGAGAGGAAGAGGCAACACGTCCCCCCCCAGGCAATTTAGGGGTGAAAATGCCACTTAACCCATGACACGTGGCATCCAAACGCACGTAATCACCTTTGGCCTGAAAGGGGCTAAAGGATCCTCAATCACATCTTAGGGGTTGGTCACTACGCCTTTAGCCCCCCAAAGGGGCTAAGGGTCCTCAAGCACGGGCTAGGGGCTATCCGTTATACCTTTAGCCCCTTAAAGGGGCTAACGATCCCATAGTAGGGCATCGGGGCCGCCTGCTATACCTATAGCCCCAAAAAGGCTAGAGGTTACATAGGCATAGCCTAGGGGCCGACTGCTAGACCATTGGCCCCTCAAAGGGACTAAGGGTTTTGTAGCAGAGCCTGGGGACTGCCCGCTATACCTTTAGCTACCAAAGGGGGCTAAGAGCCTTACAGCACGACTTATAGGTCATTCGCTACACGTTTAACCCCTAGAAGGGGCTAAGGGTCTTGGGGCACGACCCAGGGGCCATCTCCTACACCTATGTAGAAGTATTACAAGAAGAAGAATTGAAAACAATGACGAAGAGACCAAGTCGTTGTGTAAAGGAACGAATTTTTATTGCCATCATAGGTAACTACAAAGATGACCTTACATAGAGAAAAAACAAAACAAAGAAGCAAGCTACGATATGAACCCACAACTACTCATCATCACTGGAAGGAGGCGGAGTGCAACTCGACTCTGAATTCTCCTCTTGACCATTCATTAGCCTAGGTTATGCCCTTAGATTGGCTCGTCTACGGTACTGCGTCCACCAAAGGTCAAGCTTGTTGAGCTACAACCAAGCCTTACACATGTACCACCATAGACCTTCGAGGCACGACTTCAGATGCTCAGCCAAATCCCTACTCAAGACACCTATCTCCAGAGCCTCGTCGACCACCATAGCATAGAAGAGGGCGTGGATCATCTCGAGAATACAGAAGTTCCGGGCAGCTTCCTCAGCCACAATAGGTCGAAGTATGGGTAGAGTTCATGGTGATCCTCGGGAAGCGGTTGAGGAGGGTGCAAGGCCCCCCTTAACTGCCACTTGAAAGTCTCCCTGATATAGTCGCCCGCCTGCTCGCTACTGAGGAAGTCGGGAAACACCATGATGTAGACAAGAGTAGAGACTTTCTCTCTCTAGAAAACTCGCTTCTCTCTCTATCAAAGACAACAGGCCCCGAGGGGGTTACAGAACTGAAACGCCACTCAGCCCCTGCCACATGGCACCTAAATACCTAAAATCTCCTTTGAGCCTCCTTAAACCCCCAAAAGGGGCTTGCAGCCCTGCAGCATAGCTTAGGAGCTGACTAGCTTGCCTTAGCATCCCCACACAGCCAAGAGTCCTATAATAGGCCCCAAAGGTTGCTCGTTGTATCCATGGTCTGGGAAGTCGAGCCTCCTGGGCAATAGCCCTCTAGCCGTGTGACACCGTCAGCCTTCAAAGCGGGCCAAACCGAGGGTGAGATCAAAGGACCACCTCTTTGTAGCACGACTAGCAAGCCAAATTAAACAAGCAGAGGCATATACCAAAGGGTGAAGCCATGAAGAAAAATTCAAAATTTTATGATTGAAATCTAGGAGTACACGGAACTAAAAAAAGAGACAAGATAATAAGAAGAGAAAGAGTGTAACAAAGGTTGCAATGGGCCTAAACGCTAATCGTCGCCTTTACCACTAGAAAGGGGAGATGCATTGCTGGACCCCGAATCCTCATCTTACTCACTGTCTGTCTTTGGAAGGTGGCACTGTAGGATGTTGCCTCTGTTGCGCCACACCCACTCGTCGATGGTACTCCACTGCAATTGTATGAGGGCCGATTCCAATATATCAATCATCCATCCACGCAGCATGTCTAACTTCAAAGTGTCGTTCAGAAGCATCGCACAGAACACAACCTAGGGTATCTCAAGAAGAAGAAAGTCCCGGGCAGCCTCCTCAGCTGCGAGAGGTTGAAGTCCGAGCACATATCCTTATAATCATACGAGAGAGGTAAAGGACGGAAGGCAACCTCTCTCTAGTCCCATTCGAAGTTTTCCAGGATATAGAAGGCCATCTCATCCATCTTCAAAAAGTGAGGGAATACCATCATGGGAAATCTTTTGTGAAAATGAAACTTGCACACGGAGGATGGAATACAGCTCCTAGCAACCCCATTTTATATACCGAAAGTGGATGATTTCCCAGGCCACCGTCCAGCCTCAGGAACTAGGTTGCCCTAAAAGTCTACCGGACCAGAGGTAAATGGCTAAGTGTCAATCCAGGATAGGGCACCCTGATAATCCATGAGCTATTTCTTGAGAACAGCGGAGCTTCTTGCCATGGATGCATTCCACATTTTGCCTGACTACCCATTCGACTAAGCATCAGGTAAAATGTGAGGGGCTAAATAATCCAGAAAATATGATTTCCTGGGTGGGCCCCCACATACGCAATCATGAGCTAGGCCCAGCTAAGTACAGTAGGCCATGACGGGACCCATGGGCCTTAGCACGAGGCCTAAATGAACCGATCATCCGATAGCCCATTAGATTAACCTCCAATGTGAAATTACTATTTTACCCCTCGCTACAGGAGCTATAAATACCCCTCCCTGGCATGCATACTTTCTCATTCCTCTTAAATTCTCTCTGTACTACTTTCTCTTTCACTGGGACCCTCCATTGACTTGACCGTTGGAGAGGCAATTCCCGAACCACAACCCAAGGTGCCTTTTTTGTAGGTTCAACGCTCGAGGAGTAGATCAACAACTATTCCGTACGACCAGCGCGTAAGCTTGCTCTCATCCCATGTCATCCTCCTCAATCGAAGAAATTCCTAGAACATTTAGTACTTCAAGATTATGGAACCCAAGCTCACCATCCATCTTCCAATCACACAACTTAGAGCTACTCACCTAATGTACCATCCTCTTGTGTTGTTATGTCTCCCCACCAAAACCTATTAATTAGAGATTTGATGGATTTATAAAAATCCTTAGATAATTTAAATATGCTTATGTGTAGTTTGGGATTTCTTCCACGATATCCTTAACTAGAGGTGGGATACGACACGGGTCGAGACAACCCACCTAGTTGAATCATGAGTCAACAGGTCAAAACTTGTTGAACCGCACCACTCATTTTAGTAGGTGGGACAAGACGACTCATGATTTGAATGCGTTAGCCACTATAAGTACATTATAACATCTTTGAAATTGTTTAAGTTGAAACCTACCCCACATCACAAAACAAAACAAGGCATGTCGGTGTGGCCCGTAACTCGTTTGACGCAAGCCTAGGTGCAGGTGGGCCTCGATTGAACTAACCCAGGTCCCAACTCTATCCTTAACTAGCACACTTGCCTTCCATCCTAACAACAATAACAACAACTTTGTGGGTAGATATGCCTACAAAGCTAAGATTGCCTACGTTGGGATCTTCATGGACTCTACAAAGCAGAACCCATGTAAGGAGTTGTAGTATCTACTTTGATAAAGATTTGCTGATATTGCCCTGAATAGGTAAAAAGGATTTTCTTCTAAGCCTGACAACATAATTTGGAAGGCCCCACTATTTTTCCTTGGGCAACATCTCATAGATAGGCAGAATTTGCTTAATCTTAACCCACCGAGTGGGACTTGTAAAAATCAATCCTACCTGAAAAAATCAAGTCTAATCATGAAATTTCTTTATGAAAAACTTAGATAATTGGTTATATCTAAATTGAAACAACTTGCACTTAGGTTTGACATTTTGGGTCTGAGTTCTCTGAATTTTTTGGCTGATTTGAATCTGGACAAATTCAAACAATCAGATAGCTGGTTTAGGCATATAACTCTATTTATGATTTCGGTCTAAATTTCGTTGAATTTCCAAGTAGACAATTTGGTTTGGACATTGAAAATTTGGATTGGGTTCAATCACAAACATAATTTCGGTTAAATTTAGAAAGCTCAAATCACAAACTCGGACATTCGAACAATAAGGTTTGGCAATCAGAAATTCAGGTTTGATTCTAGTTCCATACATCACGTCTAAATTTGCGGTTCAAATAAGGTCCGAGTATCATTTTTGTTTGTTAGCTAAATATCTTATTTATCCGAACTCGAACAGACTCGATCTTGAATTTTTTTGTCATCGTTACTACTAAGCTCACTACACACCTCTAGCAAAGACCACATTAGATTTCTTAAGATCGAAACATGCTAACATATTCTTATAGGCATAGAAATCTCCTTGATAGCACGAGGTTGGCTCACATTGGCTTTGCAAAAGAAAATTGAGTCATCAACAAATAAAAACTGGCCAAGGGTTGGTACACCACTGTAAATCTTATGACTTCATAAATGTTTGTCCTTCTTGCCTCTATTACTATCCCTACTAGTTTGCATGTTTAACAAAAGAAACACCTCGTACGCTATGAAGATATAATTTGTAACTAGCTTCCTAAGAATGAAAGCGCTATGTTAATATAAGGAAAATAAATTTTACTTGTAACAACTTTGGTGGTAAGCTTGACACCACATTACATAAACTAATCGAATGATATTCTGTTACTCTCGAGTGACTAGTAGATTTCAAGGTAAGGACTACATTTTTAAATTTGTGATCACGATAAAGGGAAATTCCATGCTCATTGAGGATATTAAGAGCAACTCCAGACACATCCTTACCAGAGGTTCCAATGATGCTGAGGGGGGATGTAAACCATTAGGGTCTACATTACTACGATATCTGTATATTATAATGTCCAAATGCCCCGTACTTGCAAAGAAGTTGGAAAATGATTAAAAATCATACTTGTGATCAACTTCACATCCATAAACTCGAACCCATTTTCTCCACATCTTATTTATACCAGTAGTTGTCATACTCAAGTCAACTGTAGCATGGAGTCATTAGGCATCGAATTATTGTGCTTAAAAAAAGCAACTTGAGCCCTTTGAGCCCACATGATCGCTTCCTTTCTCCGCCACAAACTAATGCCAGTGAGAACACTAATTTTTGTTATAGCATTAACATCACCGTTTTGGAGTCGAGCTTCCAATTGTTAAATCTTACCCATAATAACCCCTGTAATTTCGTCATTTCATTTTTCCATGACATTTGAGCAAATGTTCAAATTTTTATTTAAATTTACCGATGCATCTGCATTACTAGCAACTTGCCAAGATTCAGTAATAACCATTTCACATACCTCATCCTGCACTTAAACATTTTTGAATTTGAATCATTGCGCCTACATGGGCTTCCTTTTCGGAGCACTAAAATAACTCTAGTTGAATGGGCAAGTAATCAGAGAAATCATAGTTAGTGCGAAACATAATTACTTTTAGGTACAAGAAGGACCTCTAAATAGGTGCACAACAGTGATCAATCTTTGCTCCACATTGCTAATCGCTATTCGTCCTCATAGCCAAAGTAGTCTTTCGATAGGAGGCATTACCAACGTCCCATAACGGGATAAGGCTTCCTAGAATTGCATCTTCCTCCATGTCTTCCTCACAACCATCTAGTCTACCAAAGATTAGGGATAAAAAAAGTGCATTCACCAAACTGTTTAATTGGTAATACAACTTACAAACTTAGCAAAGTAGTCTTAAACACTTCAGTAGACAATTTGTCTAAAAATTTATGGAAGTGATATGTTTTTATAAGTACTAGCCTCTAAATCACTATAAGCACTTAGCTAGTTAACCTTTAGCAAAATACCACAACCCTCATATGCTTCTTGCTACCTTCTAGCTTGTTTACTGATCCCTTACTTAAAACTGAAAACATGAAAACATTCTAATAATGAGGCTAAGCTCAGTACGTATATCCTTATGCTATAAAATAAAATTTTTGTTCAATTTAGCAAGGCGCATGCATTTCAAAGCAATTCAGTTCGAAAATAATAGGGAGAGAATGTGATTAAAACTGCTTTGCTAGTTATTATCTGGAACTCGAACCCCTGTTGATGTCTAAACCGATCTTTGGAGATAGGTGTACACCTCCCAGGCCAATCGAGAAGCCTGAGCTGCAGCCCCGCAAGTAAACTACTTCAAATGTTTCATTACATGAATATTATATAAATTCTATATAATTTGGAAAGCAAGTGAGTTTTCGAAGAGCATAGGTGACATACATACCTAGTTTTTAAAATGTCTCTCCCTTTTCATGCAAAATGTTCCCTACAACTTGAAATGATAGAAGTGGCTCTGTTTCTACTCCAAATGTATAATTTTACGGTTAGTATGAGTTTAGATAAATTTTATAAAACTTTTGGCTTAATAAGTAATTCATAAATTTTTTAGCTCTTCTTTAACCAGTAATGCTTTCGCCACTGCTTACTTAAGTTGATTATACTTTTCCCTGATTCTACTCTTCCTTTTGATATCATTGTCACTCTCGTCATTTATGTTATAATGGTATGATGGTATGACTCACCTCATTTTTACTAATTTCGACATTATTATTAGAAACTTTGTCATTATGATCGTTGTCTTTACCAAGGTTATCCTTATTTTATTGTCGTCATTATTAGAAGCTTGCTAATACTATTGTTACATTTATTAATATTAACATTATTATTATTATTATTATTATTATTATTATTATTATTATTATGGTTATTATTATTATTGTTTCTTCAATAGGACCATTATCGTTGGTCGCTGTTACAACTGAATAATTGAAAGCGTTAGGTTTAGGTTTGATGTCAAGTACATGATTTCGGGTCCAAAACAAGAGGTATTCACCCCATCTTCCTCGCTAGTCCTAAACAATCATTACCTCATCCACAATCGTTAGGCTCTTAGTTAATTCAAGAACAAAACTTAAACTTTGCCGATACTTTAATTACACCACAACTCATACAAAAGTTTGTATACTAACTCATGGAAATCCCCAAATAAATTTCCAAATTTACATTAACAATAATCATCAAATTAATTCAGAAATTTACGACAAGAATAATCGTCTCAAATATTCCTAAACAATACATTTCCCTTCTTTCCTTCCCCCCTCTCCTACTACACCACACTCCAACCACTTTCATTAGTCTAATTCCCTGCTAAACATCATTTCATTACTTTATATTAATCCATACATGTATATCAATCTAAGGAATTTTAAACCCCCCAAAACTTACTTATTCCCTTCGTTTTCTCCCTTTTCATTTTTAACCCAAAAATCATTATCATCATTAGTCAAAAAACACCCCCCTTTTAACATGCTAATCTTGTAAACTAACCAAACCTCACCCTAATTTAATAAATTTTCAAAAATTTTAAATTAACATGTCTTCCCTCCTTTTCCTCTCCTCCATCAACCTTGCTTGGCACCCATGATCATGACACACACACTACGGACAATCATATACACATATACTTCATTGGCCCCACTTAATTATCATTAAAATTCACATCAGCACCACTAAGGCATTACAATCAAGCTTGAATTTCTATTTAATCCTCAAACCCTAACCTACCATCACCACTCTTAAACTTTCAAACATCACTCAATCCCAACACTCACAACAAATAAAAAATAACTACAAATTTAATATTCATTTAATCTAAAAAGAACATTTACCATAGAAATCAAACAATAAAAACCATAAAAAGTAATATGAGGGGTTAGGGTTTTTCACCTTCACCACTTAAATAGAGCAAGGCAAGGAGAGGGATAAGGAGGTGGTTGCTATAGCAGCTGTCCCGGTGGCTGGCGGCGATGGCACTTGGCAGCGAGAGAGAGAGAGAGGGGCATGCATGGGGGGTTGGAAAGCAGGGGAGGGTAGAGGGGGCTCGGTTGGGCTGGGAAAGGAAGGGTATTTGGATTTTTAATTAACTTAATTTCTTTTATTTGGTTGTTTTACATGTAATTTTTTTGTATATTTGAGCAATCCCTTTGGATTTATTATTCGTATAGCCACCATAATAGTCATGTTTACACAACCTACTCCTCTGGCATGGTGCAAAAACTTTACAAAAGAGCTGGACTATTAGGTGCAACACCAATCTTCTTGTAATTACAAGGGATCTCGTCAAGAACCCCCCCCCCAAAGAAAAAGAATAAGCCATTGGGCCTATAACACCTAAGACCTTCACTATGAATTTGTTCGTAGCCTCTTTAGAAGAACATCAATGTGATCAAAAGATATAAAGAGAAGGGAAACTTTACAATACCTTGGATTTTATGAAAATAATTTTTTAAAGGACGACATTTTTTAGAATGTATTCGCAAATCCGTACTATTTAAGGTAAAAAGCATCCCGCGTTCATGCAGGGTCCGGGGAAGCGCCGCACCCCAAAGGGTGAATTATAGGCAGCCCTTTATTAGCAGTGGTCAATATTTTATAAAACAATTATTTTCTAAAGTTTTTTCTTGCAAAGTTGTCCCTGAACTTTTTGAATTTACTATTTTTAGCCCAAATGGGGTTCAAAGTGTAAATACTCAAATTTTTGGGGCTTTTAAATAAAACTAAACTCATATTTTTGTTTGGACTTCTTATAATGACTTTACCGGTGCTAATCACAATCTACTACTTATATCATAAATACTATACTTTCTGTGATTAATGGCCCACCATACTTAGGAAAATAATTAAAGCTTAATTAGAGAGTTTCGACCATTACCTAAACTTAATTGGCGTTAGACTTTGGTGTTCCTCTAGCTTCCAGTTTATAGATATTGCTAATCTTATCTACACCTTCCTTAGATCAGACACAACACATATCCGTTTCGTGTCCTACTTCAAACCGTGGTCACTAATTAAGTTTTTTATATTTTTTGAGGATAGTGAGACTTTAATCGAGAAATTATAAGGTTCAATTGAATAACGCTCCCTACTGGGAAACGTCTTTTATTGAAAGATTGAAAGTGGAAATATTACAATGGAATGATTGAAGAGGAATTTAAGCTAACATCATCAGAGATGTTTGCTCATAGAGAAATGGAGATACCCGACTTTTCTTTTGCTCAAGTATGCTCAAATTACCATGTCCCTTCTCAGCCTCTCTTTTTATAGAGGAGATGACGGTACATAGGATTCCTTAAAGGCTACACTGATATTTTGACATGGCTACAACTGTCTGCACATGGCTACAGTAGATAACATTATTTTACTAACATAGCACTGGATAAAATAGTACAATAATGGTGCAACTACTTGTCAAAGCCTTTTATTGCTGACAAGACTAGTTATCGATATTGAGATTCTGCATGCATTCATCTCCAATAATGTCCTCTAATCCATCATTATCTAGGTCATCATCAAAATCTTCATCAACTTGAAGATGTTCTGGATCCTATTTTTCAAATAGTTCATGAAAATATTTCTTTTCTTTTTCTGATAATAATTTTCCAGCTCCAACATCAAAGAAATAATCCAAGATATTTTCTAAAGTAGCTCGTTCTACCTTCATATATTTGCTAAACTCATTATGATAGGCAAAAGTAGTATTTCTGCAGTGCATTAGCATTACTCCTTGCTTAATCAATGCCCACATTTGATGGTAAATATTGAAAAAACCGATGGCTCTTACTAAAGTAGGATCACCAACTAACTCATGTTATTTGGGAAACCATTGTCGTTGTTAATCTATGGGATTGTCTAAATCAACTACTTGAACCAAATAATGGGTTTCATTTTCATACTCAATTAATGCACAATATACCTCCACATATAGGCATCTATTGCTTGGAATTTTTGTTGGACCATCAGGAGATGTGAGAATCCATTAGATCCTTTTGAACATACACTATTGAAACTTAGTTAGTGTTGAGAAAAATGGGCACTTTGGATATGGGATTTCCATGAGGTAAACTACCACTCCGTATTCCTAGCCTTTCACCACATGGTCATTTGGAAAGATTGAATTTGTTGAAAAACTAACACCACCAACTCCAAATTTGTCGAGAAAGTATATTGTAGTACTTCATGATTCCCAAATACCTTAGGAATAATTATGATAGTAGTTAATGCATGCTGCATACCACTCATTGAACCATTTTTCTTAAACATGAGAACTTTTTTTTTCTTGGATATCATAAGGACATCTCAGATAATTAATTTTTAATTGTAGAAGACTAAATCTTTGGGCTATGAAGTAGGCAGAAGACAGCAAACCAAAATGTTCTACTTTTTGTATGGATCTTCAAAATATCTATAAAATTTTACTAGAAGGAGAAACCCGTTCTACTAGCAATGGTATTTCATTTTGGATTTCCTCCTGTTCCAGTAGGAGTTCTTCTCTTATGATCACCATTGGCGAGTTCACAAGTTAAACTATCTATCAAAAAAAAAAATTGATCCCTATATATGTTCAATAGAAAAAGAAAATTGGTTAAGCCATAATTGTCAACACAGAAGTCGCCCTTGTGCTTGCATATTTGATAAACTCTTTTCCACAAAATCAGGTATTCATTTGCAATCAGTTCGAATAAGAGAAGGTTTTAAAGCCAAAAAGATTAGGAACTTTTCAATTCCCCTTATACCTACAAGGATTTCTTTTTCCATCGTGGGATAGTTGCATTCTGCATTATTAAAACTTCCAGTGTAATATTTACAGAGTTTTTCACTTTCTTTGATTTTGAGTACCGCACTCTAGTGCTCCTTGTTGGCATCTATCACAAGAATTAAATCATCTCCTTCATTAAGCAAATTAAGAACAGAAAGATTATTACACATCTTTTTGAAGTTTTGAACAACCTTTGATTCATTAGGGGTCCATGTCCATCTTACTTCTTTCTTGAGTTTCTGCTGCAATGGCTTTCTCAGTTTAGCTAAGTCTTTAATGAAATCTAAAGCATAGGTAAGGCATCCAAGAAACATTTCTAATTGCTTCCTATCTTTAATCCTTTTAGGGATTTTCTATTTTTTCCAGAGTAAGCTTGTGTAGAATGCTTTATCCAGCTTTTATCTCTAGACCTAAGAATTCAATCTCTTATTCGGCATAAATGCACTTATTCTTACCAAGAATAATACCATGAGCAATACATCTTTGAGTGACAGCTAAGAAATCATCTTTATGCTATTCTATGGTTTTGGAAAAGACAAGGATATCATCGATGTAAACTAAACAATAGGGATTAAGTCTTTGAAGATTTATCCATTCTTCTTGGGAATATTTGAGGTGCATTTTTTAGGCCAAATGGCATTACTATCCACTTATAACGTCCTTGTGGTATGCCAAAAACAATTAAAGGGATGCTTTTTTCATCCATTTTTATTTCTCAGTATCCGCTTTTGTAATCCATTTTCGAGAACCAAGAGACTCCTTGAATTCTATTAAAAATGACTATTTTGTTAGGAATATAATAACCATCAAAGACAGTATTATCATTGAGCTTTTTGTAATTGATTACCATTCTTGCTTTTTCTATTTTTCTTCGGCATGATTTCTTACCATGAAAGCGGGACTAGTGTGAGGACTCTTGTTATTTCTAATTAATCCTTTATCTAGAAGTACTTTGATTTTTCAATAGGAACTGATTGACCATTAACAGCAAATATTATTTGGTTTATAGTATGTGCGCATAGAGAATATAGTCTCTGAAAATTATTTCCAATAATCATATCATGAGCGATGATAAGCAACTCATAGAACTGGTATAATGAAGTGGACTCCTCTTAATTCTATAGATAACCCTTCTACGGTTTCGTTGCAGCTTATAATGTTATTGTCAGCTATTCTTACTTGTAAAAACGATCTTTTTCCAAAGCATACAGAACATTAACTATCTCTGTAGGTACACAATTCATATTTATTATATGCCTCTAAGCACAAATTTATCGGGATATAGATGCTATTAGGATTTGTGTTGGTGACTTCATAACATATCTCTATAGTCATATTTTTGACTAATTCATCCTCATAGATTGGCTCACTAACAGTTCTTGTTTTGTACCTAATGACTTTCCTATCTTGACTCATACTTCTGTCTATATTGTATCTTGCGGGTTCAAAACTCATTCTACTCATTTTACTGTTCATACTAATTGTGCCATCTTCTTTAAGCTCTTCTCTAACTGATGAAGGTCCTTCTCTCCATTCTGATCTCACATTCATACTTCTTAACAATTTGGGTTTAATGGTAATTTTACCATGCATATCAATTTTTATCATATTTTTCTTATTGATTTTTGTGGGATTAGCAAAGCTAGCTATCTAAGATCTATGCATCTTTTTCTCCTACGGATTGCACTTTATCCTTTGAATCTTTTGCATTTGAGTAGGACTTTCAAATTTTTCTACCTCTATCATTATTACCTTAGTCTTTGGATCTATATTATTATCTAATTTGTAGATAATGTTCCAAGATATCCTTAATGGATATCCTCCTCTTTTTATGTTCATCCTAACTGTTTTTATCTTAAGGGATAGGAAGTTTTTAGCAAATTTATTTTTTAAACTCACATAATATCCAGGTTGACAATTGATTCCTACCAATCCATTACATAAATTAGTCTTAATCCCTATGATAATTTGATTATTAAATTTGGTATACCTAATAGCGTAGAGCAAATCATAGAGATCAATATCTTTGCCATAAAATTGTAATGGAGTAACTTAAACTTGGACGCTTCCAACATTGATATACCTGTACTATCTCTCTTTATTATGCTTAAGGATATTTTTTCAATTAATGAAATTAACTGCTCCCACATCATACTCACAGTTTTTGAGTTCTAGATCTCCTTTCATCATTTCGCATACGTATTTGCTCTTTAATTAAAAGATGAATTTTTTTATGGATCATGTCTTTCTGATGAGTTATGGATGAACTTGGATGAACTTTTCTTTTATAAGCTCTTTTCAAGATGAGTTATGGATGAACTTACAAAAGGGATTCAAGATGAGTTACCATGGTGTATGTTATTCACAGATGATATTGTTCTTATTGATGAGACCAGAGAAGGAGTTAATGATAAGTTGGAGTGATGGAGACATACACTGGAGTCTAGAGGTTTTAGAGTAAGTAGATCTAAAACTAAATACCTAAATTATTATTTTAGAGGAAGGGAAGGTGCGAGGGGAGAAGTCACCATTGATGGGATGACAATACCTAAGGTTGAGATGTTTAAATATTTAGGCACGATCATCCATCAGCAAGGGGATATTGACAAGGACATTAACCAGTGCATGAAAGTGGGTTGGAAAAAATGGAAGCAGGCTTTAGGTGTGCTCTGTGATAAGAGAATGCGTGTAGGATTAAAAGGCAAAGTGTATCGCATGGTAGTTAAACCTACTATGCTGTATGGATCAGAGTGTTAGCCTATAAAAAAGGTACAGGTTCAAAGGTTGATGGTAGCAGAGATGAGGATGATTATGTGGATGTGCAATTATACGAGAATGGATAGAATTCGGAATGGAGTAATGAGAGAATTAGTTAAAGTGGCTCCCATCGAAGATAAGATGAGAGAAATAAGACTCAGATGGTTTGGCCATGTGAAGAGAAGGAGTGTGGATGCTCCCGTGAGGAGTTGTGAGAGGATTAACATTCCCGAAGGGAAAGAGGCAGGGGACAACCGAAGAAGAGTTTGGACGAGGTGATTAGAGAGGACTTGAAAGTTGTAGGGTTAATGGAGGACATGGCTCAGGATAGGAGTCTATGGCGAGATAAGATTACGGCCTTAGATCATAGAGAGATGACCTCACAGTTGTCATTTGATTGCAGTAGGGTAAGTTTGTTCATGCTTTTTAAGTAGGTTGAGTTTGTATGCATGTAGTACATTCATTTGGGAAGAGACATTTGTTTGCATACCTCCATTTGTTAAGGTACGATACATTCCTCTGTTATATTGTACTTATGTTTGCATAATAATTATTAACTGATTTATTAGTATTTCTTAGTTCTTTCCCTACTGCTCATCCTTAGTTTTTTTCTATATAATGTTCTCATAAAATCCTTTTCTATAAAAGGTTTTACAAAATCTTATTTTTGTGGGTCTCTTGGAATCAACCTCTCTACAGGTAGAGATACCGGTTGAGATAAAGTTGCCTACATCTGGATCTCCTTAGACCCCGTAAAAGTGGGACCCACACTGGGAGGTGTTGTTGTTGCTGTTGTTGTATCATGTCTTTCTGAATTATAGGAAGAACCCAATCTCCTTTGACTTCTTCGTCCTCATTGTCTTCAAAAACTCATCTCCTTGAAGATCACCAAGACTAATTGAGCTACTTTCTATCATATGACTGGTCTCTTCATAATCATTCTCTTTATATTCATCTTCTAGTATAATCTCAACAATTCCTTTATTGTTATTTAGGGCTAGGTCTAGTGTCTCTTCCTCACTTAGCTCAAAGTAATCTAGGCATTCTAAATTTTCAATTAGCTTATTATTCTTCCTATTTTTGCATCCATTAGCTTAATGTCATACGTCTCTGCATGCCCAACATTTGGAATTGTTTTTTCCACAGGACAATAAGCTGCTTTTCTAAAGAATCTTCGTTTGTAGGACTTGATTTATTATAATATTTTCTTCTATATTTCTCGTCCCTTTGCTTATTAAATCTCCTTTTCTTCTCCTTTTAGGTTCCTTTTTCTATTGGTGAGGTGAATCCCAACAAGCTAAAAACTGCTTCTTAATTTTCTTTTGCTTTTGGAGATCAAGATATTGATCATTGACCCATTTTCTTAAATAAGAGATTCTTGAACCAAGGGTATCAATGACATCTACTCTTTCAAACCATGCAATGTATTTTTCATTAATTATGGAATTTATTGGATATGGTAATTTGTCATAGAATATCCGAAGGTTAGTTTCGTTATGCCCTATTTTGTAATAATGTTGAATAAATTCAAAAATACAATTCTCCAGATAGCTCATATCTCATAACTATATATTATTAATCCTTCTTTGTCATTCTCTTGTTTTTTCTTCAGAGTCAAGTTTAGCTCTGATAAACTCAGTTTTGATTTCCTTATATAAATTTTTGAACACTGCAACTAGTGTTTCCATCATTGTAAATGCATTTTTACCATCTTCATTTAATGAATCAAACCAATCAACTACAGTGTCAGAAAAATCATGCTCGATATAATTCAAGAAATTTTCTACAGTCCATGTGGTATTTAAATATAAGACACTATTTATTCCTCTTTTCCAGTGCTCAAATATGCCTTTTCTATTACGAGCTCCATTGTTATTTAAGATATATCTGGTTTGGCTAATTGGAGTAAGACTAATTTCTTCAACAGTTGTAGTTTTCTTTGACATAAATCTAAAAGAAAAATTAGTTGTACGTGCTATTGGAACGTACCTAGGCCTCATAAAATGGCTATTTCTTCTAGAAGGTTCATCAAATTCCTCAGCTTTAGGAACTACATTGTTAACTAGATTAGACTCAATTTCATCTGTTTTAAGTTCTCCAATCTCATTAATCTCGTTGTCAAATACCATTTTACCATATTTTTTTATCTATTCTCTTTCTAATTTCTTCTAAATGCACCACATTAAGATCTTCTAGCTCAATTAGGTTCATCTGTTAATATATTTCTTATACTAATTGAACATTATTTATCTCTTCATTATCAGATAACACGTCATGTATATCAATAATTGAGGTCATAATTTTGTTTAATTCTTCTGAATTTTGTTCTTTCTCAAACATATCCTGTAGTTCATCAAGATTATACTACTTATACTCTATTCTTTAATTTTTTTTGCCTTTTCAGATAATTTTTCAGCTAATTTTTGTCCTAATTCTTTTTAGATTTTCATATCATGCAAAGGAAATGGATTTTTATTTTTTGGGTTTTGGAAAGGATATTTATAGTGAAAGAGAGTATTAATACTTAAAGTCGATTCTTCATTGTGTCTAATTTCATTAACCAAAGAAAGATAGATTACGAATGATTACTTCTTAATCACCTTAACTTTAGTCTTAGTTTTTACTAATTCAACTTTTAATTCTAAAACTATATTATTGATATGGTTTAATTGAAATAGTACTGAAGTGGTTCCCTTTGGAAAGTGAACAATATGCCCATAATTTGGAGAAGGACAAGAATTGATGATTCAAGCATTAAACACAGTTAATTAGCTTAACTAATCATTAATTATCTTAATTATTTTGGGTCATGTGGCTCTGACACCAAATTAAAAAGGACATCGAGTAGTACTTATTAAAAAAATTACACAAGCACAAAAATAAAATTTTCGAAGTGAACTATCCCCTTAAAATTGTTTCCACATAATATTTACCATTTTAAATATATTCTAATAACATGGTTCCCTAATTATGATTTCCATACAAAGTAGGGTATCTAGTAGTGATATTTTCGAAAATTCACAATTTTAATTTAGAGAAGCACTGCGCTGGCCCTCCACTTGACCTTTATTATTCGCATAGCTACCATAATAGTCATAATTACACAATCTACTCTTTAAAGCTTCCATCTCAATGCTAGCCAACTTGGTTTTATTCAATGAATGCCTTCACGTGAAGTCTCGGGGATTGTCAAATGATTTTTAGCCATAGCACCCCCGATATTTTAAGCAAATGATATTCATAGCTTAGGCCAGGGTTGCGTCGTAACCTTTGCTTATGAGTTGATAGTAGCCACTACTTCCTCAACAACCTAAACCTTCTTGTCCCCCTCCCCATGAAGTACTTATTCTTACATGAGTTCGAGCCCATCTCTAATATTGATAATTCATCTATTGGTATCTAAGTGGCCACTTATCCCCCCTTCCTTTGATTCCTTTTTTACTCACTTTCGACTCCCCCGTTTTCCTCTTGATTAAAAAAAGACTACTTTCAACTGTCCATTTAGGATGTATGCCTTTAGAAGAATGTCGTTTGAATAGTGCAATGCCCCTGCTACCTTTCAAAGATGCAAGACTTCTATTTTCTCGGATCTAGTTGACCAATGCATGCAAATTTTCATGCATGAATTTTCTATGTTTGGATCTTCCTTTGACGATTGCTTGTCTAATATGAGAAAGGTGTTGGAGAGGTGTAGGGAGAAAAACTTGACTTTACACTAGGAGAAATGTCACTTCATGGTTAAAAAGGGTATAGTCTTAGGACACATTATTTCTCGAGATAGAATTGAGGTAGACAAAGCTAATACTAGCCTAATTGTTAATCTTCCCCCTCCCACTTGTGTGAAAAAGGTGCGATCTTTACTTGGACATGCTGGCTTTTATCGTCGTTTCATTAAGGACTTTTGTAAGATTGCAAAGCCTTTGTCCAACCTGCTAGCTAAGGATGTGCCATTTCATTTCTCTGAAGAATGTCTTGAGGCATTTTCTAAGCTTAAGGAGGCCTTAACCTCTACTCCTGTTCTTCATCCTCCTATCTGGGGAGAACCACTTGAGTTGATGTGTGATCCGTCTAATTATACTATTAGGGTTGTTTTAGGACAGGGTATTGGTAGGAAACCACATGTTGTTTATTATGTTAGTCACACGTTGAATGATGACCAGCTGAATTACACTATTACTGAAAAGGAATGTTTGGTTGTGATCTTTGGTTTTGAAAAGTTTAGACCCTATATGATTGGGTCTCATGTGGTTGTTTATACTAACCAATATGCTCTTAAGCACCTTTTTTCTAAGAAGGATGTTAAGCCTAGACTTGTGAGATGGATTTTGCTCTAGTAAGAATTTAACTATGAAATCAAGGATAAGAAATGTTCTGAAAACCTTGTAGCTAACTATCTGTCTAGGATCCTCTATGATAGAGAAAGTGAGTCCAGTGTTTCTGAGTGCTTTCCCGATGAGCAATTGTATGTTGTTCACCCTGCTCCTAGGTATGCTGATATTGTGAACTACTTAGTTGCTGGTATGATCCCTGAGGGTTGGACGAAGAATGACAGACATAGATTCTTTCACCTTGTGAAATTCTTTATTTGCGATGACCTTTATCTGTTTAAGTACTGCTCTGACCAAGTCTTTAGGAGGTGCATTCCCGACCATGAGGTGAAAAGTGTCCATTCTTTTGGTCACGACCAGGCATATGGTGGACATTTTAATGGTAGGAAGACAACAGTCAAAGTTCTTCAATGTGGTTTCTACTGGCCTTTTTTGTTCAAGGATGCATTTGAGTACTGCAAGAGTTGCCTCTGATTCCAGCAGTTGGGTATAATAAGCAGGAGAGATATGATACCACTAAACCCCATCATTGTTGTAGAGGTTTTTGATGTGCGGGGTATTGACTTTATGGGACCATTTCCATCTTCCTTTGGGAATGAGTACATTTTGTTAGATTTGGACTATGTTTCTAAATGGGTTGAGGTCATCCCTTCTAGGACCAATGAAGCTAAGGTCGTTGTGAAATTCCTTAAGGAGAACATCTTTGCTCGATTTGGTATGTCCTGTGCTATCATTAGCAATCAGTGCACCCATTTTAATAATAGATCTTTTGATACCTTACTGAAGAGGTATTCCATAGTCCATAGGCTTGCTACTCCCTACCATCCCAAACTAGTGGCCAGGTTGAAGTGTCCAATCGGTAGATCAAACAGATTTTACAAAAGATAGTGAGTAGGAATGGAAAAGACTGGGCTGACAAGCTAGTGGATGCTCTTTGGGCATGCAAGAGGGCTTTCAAAACTCCCTTAGGTATGTCACCTTATACGGTAGTTTATGGTAAGCCTTGCCATTTACATATGGAGATAGAGCAACAAAGCTTGGTGGGTCATTAAGAAGCTTAAATATGACTTGACTAAGGCGGGTGAGGAGAGACGACTGCAACTGACTGAGCTTGATGAGATTAGAGCTGAGGCTTATGAGAGTGCTCGATCCTACAAAGAGAGGGCGAAGTTATCTCACGATCGACATATTTTTAGAAAGGAGTTTGCCCCAAAAATGAAAGTACTCTTTTATGACTCTAAGCTCCATCTATTTCCAAGAAAATTGAGGACCCGATGGACAGGTCCTTATATTATCTCTCATGTTTTTTCCTATGCTGCAGCTGAAATTCAGGATCGTCAGAGTGCTGCCACCTTTAAACTGAATGGCCAGCGTTTAAAACAATTTCTGGAGCTGTCGAACCAAGAACATGTGGAGTGCCTGATACTCCACGAATCGAGCCCTGATCGGTGATTGTGATGTGAGATAGCTTGGGGGTACTTAGCACCTGACCTAGTTTGCTAGAAACTTCTTCTCTTCTCCTCTCTTCTTCTCTGTCTCTTTTCTTCTCCCTTTGCCTTCTTTGTCTTATTCTAGTTTCTTTTAGTATAGTTGATCGCTTTTCCATTTATATATGTTGGTCGTTTTGTTTTTTAATCTTGTTTTTATTTTTAAGCATATGTTTTATTTTTAGATTTTTCTTTTTGGTCTTCATGTGTCTTTCCCCACTCCCAATGAGGACATTGTGACATTTTGGTGTGAGGGTGAGGTGCCCATTTGTACATATTTTTTCGTTTTTTGAAAGTTTCAACAAATCCAAAAAGATTTTTGTTTTGTTTTGGGGGTTATTTTTACTCTTTCTGATTAGCTTAAATGCCCTGTGCTTTGGTTATTAGCTTGTATGTAAGTAGGATGTGCATGAAAGGTCTTCGACCTCACTGTGTCAATCTAAGCCCTAATTCTAACTCCAAATGTTCATTATAGATGTGTAATCCAATCCTTGTTTATCCCTTCATCATGATCCTTAGGTGTTAGGCTTCCATGAATAATTCTCCCACTTGCTTATGACACGATTACTCTGGTTTTTGCCACTTTCAAAAAAAGAAAAAAGAATAAAAAATTATGAATAAAGAAGAGAAAAAGAAAAAGAAGCAATAAAATTTGGAATGACAAGTATCCCTTTGAGGCATGTGCTATTGGACGTTACCCTTTTAGGCACGTGCTACTGGGTGTTACCTTTTGAGGCAATACTGCTACTAGGGAAGCTTGCTTCCAATGTTAATATGTCAATAATGTAGTTATATCAGTCAAGTGGGATTGAGTCTAATTCTGGTAAATCTAAACATTAGGATGATGATACACTTGCACACGAGCATTTGGATGGATTCAGAAGCTGGATGTACAATGGGGTGAAAAATCAGTGCTTTGATGTCATTCATGGGGTTGAGGCCTTTGAAGTACATTCTGTTTATATGCAGATCGATATCTTGGTTACATGAGTGATTTAGTTAATTAGAACGTGTATATATCTTTCCTCAATTTTGTACATATTAGCTTTGAGAAAAAACCAAAAAGATTTTCCTTTTGAAGTAATTTTTGTGGGTATTTAACTTGAAAACCCTCACGAGACCACACTCATTCACTTGGGAGACCGAGGGGTTTAAAGGGCTTGTTACATACGCTAAATGCAACCGTGATTCCTACGACAGTGAGTTAGGATTTTCTTTTTCCTATTTTTCATTTCCTTTTAGTTTAGTTTAGTTGTTTTACTCGAGAACAAGCAAAATCTTGGTGTGGGGGTATTTGTTCGTGTCAAAAATGTGTCATTTTTACGATACTTTCATGCCTAATTTATACTCGTACAATTGTTATTTCTAGGTTTTTAATTGATTTTATTTTGTTTTGTAGGTTTTCAACAAATTGAGGGAAGCTTTGTAAAATAAGGCAAAACAAATACACAAAAGCCTTCCCACCTGCTGTGCGTGTGCCCTCCTAAACACCCCCCCAATCGTGCGCCCATCATGTGACTTCAGCCCCGTTTTAACTCTCATTTTCTCTCTCCTCTCTCTCTTGGCTTTTAGTGACCTTGAAAAACCTAGTAAACCCGATACCCCCGGGGGGGGGGGGGGGGGGGGGGGCTGGATCTTCATCTCCATCTTTGTGACTCATCTCTCTCTCTCTAAACCTCCAACATCTTCCACCATCGTCATTCCTATCCACCACTCCAAACGCCAGCACATCACCACCAACGCATCAATTGCCAGCTTGCCTCATCTCCACCATCCACGACACAACCAATCAAGTGCCGAGATTGAACCTGCTCAGGTATAATTCAAAGATTTTGGCTACAGATGGGAGGGTTAGTGTTTTTGGGGAATCAGGTTTGGCCTTAGATTTTAGATTTTTTACTTTAATTTCGGTCATTGGTAATTTAGGGTTCTTGTTTTCGTTTTTTCCTGTTGATTTTTAGACTCAATTTCAGCCTTCGAATTCATGTAAATTGGTTTGATTTCATCAATTCCGAGTTGTATTTGCAAGGTTTAGTTATTTTATGCTTTGAAGTTTATGGAATTGGTTCAACTTGGAAGGGGATTATCTTCTCATCATTTGATCTTTCTCGGTTCGATTGCTGTTCGTTCTTATCTTCGTCCCCTGTTTTGCCGTAAGTTCAAGGCGTATTGATGGTGATTCCACCATTTTTGGTAGCAATTAAAGCATGTTTATGGTGGAGTAGCATTCTTGGCCTCATCCTGTTCAAGGCCAAGAGATTGGGTTTGATTTCTAAGCTCAATCTCTTGCAAAGTTCCAAGTTAAATGCCGCTGAAAAAATCCAAAAATCGCCCTCGCCTGTTCTCTTATTTGGTCTTTGATGAGTGTTTAATATGTTGTCACTGGATGCTACAAGCTTTGTTATTTGGTAGCTCTCATTTGGTTGTATAGTGATTGGGATGAATTGGTTGTGTAGTGCAGAAAGCCCCTAATTTCCCCCTTTCCTTTGTGCTGCTGGCTCTGTTCTCTGATTTTGTTCATGCTGCTCCCCTGTTTTGAACTGTTCTATTTTCTATCCTTAATATGGTCCTGTTGTTGATACTTTGTTCTATCCTTGATATGTTCTTGTGGATGGCTGATATGTTCTTGAATCCTTTATATGAGTTTGGGTTAGATTTCGTTCATGTTGTTGCCTTGCTTGGCTTTGTTTTTGCTAGATGACAAAGTGAGGCAAGGTGGGCTTTATGCTTCCAGTAGCTTGTAAATGTAATTAGTTACTAGCTAACATTGGTAGTACTTGAATGTTGGTCTTTTCGTTAATTAATTTGTGGCAGCTGTAGTTTTCCTCTTTGTTTTTGCTTTCTTCAACTAGAGTTTCATTAATTTGTTGTAGCTTCTAATGGATAGTCACATGTTTGCAATTAATTTCTAGCTCCTAAGTTTCTATTTTATTTGGCATGGCTATTTTGTTAATATTAATATGTTAGATTATTATTTAAATGATTTAATTTAAGACCACGTCCCTCTCCCTTAAGTAGTACGATGATAGTCGTATACTTGCGGCCTTTATCTTTCACTCAAATTTATCCAACACGTTTTTGGCGTCGTTGCTGGGGACGACAGCATAAAATTAGGTCGCATTTTCTTTTTCGTAGCTACTTTAATATTAGGTTGCTTTATTTTGTTATTAAGTTGTGACTTGATTTAGTGCATTGCTTGAATTATTCAAAAATTCAAAAAATGGGAAAAGCCTAAAATTGAAAAAAAAAATTAGAAAAACTTGAAAACCACCAAAAAAAATTGAAAAAAAAAATTAAAATCTCAAAAACAATGCGGCAAGCTTATGTTTTCCTCAGCTTGAGCACTTTTCCTTTTTCTTAGTTTCGTTCTTATTAGTTGCTTGTGCTTTGGCTTACTTTGTTTATTCATTATTAATTGTGATTTATTTAGTTCATTTTCTTGAAAAAGTCCAAAAACCCATAAAAATTTAAAAAAACTTGAGACTCAAAAAAAGAAAAGTTTGATGGAAAAACTCTAAAAACAAATTACTTAGGATTGATTTATGTCTTTAGTTGCTTTATTTTGTTGTTTTGTAGTTTTAGAATTCAATTAGTAATTTGAATTTGGTTTTTGTTGGAATTTGTCTCGTCTTCATTATGGAGATTGATTAACAATTTGATTTGGCTACCTTTTGGTTGTAAATTGTCTTTAAGGTTGAGGAACATTTTGTTTTGATTTTGTGCTTAAGAAAAAGGGGAAAAAATTAGAAAATCCAAAAAAATAGAAAGAGAAAAAACCAAAAATAGGACCTTTTGTGAGGGTATGAGGTTTATATGACTAGTTGGGTTAGAGACCCTGAAAATCAAAGACTCGTTAGGAGTGAACCCAACCTTGACTTAGAACCTGAACCTGAACTTAAGCTTGAGTCAGAGAATATGGCACAAGAAAGCACTTTGAGTGATATTTTCAATCCCCTTAGGATTGTTTTGCCATCATGCTTTATTATGCCTAATGTCACACCAAATGTAACCTTCGAATTAAAACCCCATTATACTTAGATGCTCCCTAAATTTACAGGTTTAGGGGATGCTTATTTATTTTTGAGGCAATTCGAAGAAGTTTGTTCTATGATGCATTTCCTTAATATTCTCATTGATGTTGTGTGAATGAAATTGATTCCTTTTGCTTTGCAAGATTCGGCTCAACGTTGGATGTATGGCTTGGCTGCTAATTCCGTTACTTCTTGGAATGATTTCGTAAGATTGTTCTTAAGAAAATATTTCCCTAATGACAAGACTATTAAGCTGAGGAATGAAATCAATCAATTTGTGTAACTTGATAGGGAATCATGTTGGAAACATTTTGATAGGTTCAAAACTTTGTTGGCCCAATGTCCCCATCATGGTTTAGACAAACCACGCTTGTGTCAGATTGTATATGAAGGACTTGATCGACATACTAGGACCATGGTAGAGTCCATGTGTCAGGGTGGCTTTCTTTCTAAGAGCGTCGCAGGTTCTTGGGAGTTTTTAGAGGACTTTGCTGAGAAAACCATGCAGTGGGAAACCGCTCATGATGACAGCCTGAGTTCTAAGATTACAAGGGGTGGGTTGCATTCAGTTTCTGATGTAAGTCACTTAGAGTCTAAGATTACTGTTTTAGAAAATATGTTGAAGGGATTATCTCCCCAGATGTCCTAGTTATCTCAAACATCTACAGTGTCTTGTTCTCATTGTCAGACCCTAGATCCTTCTTTGAGTGCTTATCCTTATTTTACTCATCGGTTAGTAACTAAACAACAACAAGCGAGTATGGCCTTCCAAAGACCTAAGAATCATCCCTTCTCCCCTTATTACAACCCAAGGTAGAGAAATCACCCTAACTTTTCATAGAATAATGGACCAAATGCTGCGGTTCCCAACTCTCAACCTGGGATGTTTCTTAGAAAAAACTCCCAACCCATCTCTCATCCTTCAAATTCCTTTTGGAGACCAGCTTTTCAGGTGTACCTAATGCACCTAGACCTCCACCTCCCATAGCTCAAGCTCAACCTCCTCATGGCTATACTGATATTGATAAATTGGAAAAGAGAATCAATAACAATGTGGAGAGGATGATTAATGCTAACATGGAAAGAACTATAAGAATGATGATCGAACAATTTTCTCAATTAGTATCATCTTCTAGGGAACCAGGTACTTTCCCGGGTCAACCTGAGGTGAACCCTAAGGGTCACGACTCCTCTTCTTCTGGAAACCCTAGTGAGCCTATGAGGAAAGTGAATACGGTTATATATCTCCTTTCTGGTCGAGAGGTTGATAACCAAGTAAGAAATCCTAATGAATCTTACAGATATCCTTACCAATTCTCCCAAAATTCTTCTTCCTCTTCTCCTCTAGAGACTGGTTCATCCAGTTAGTTAGAGGATGCTACTGACGGTGTCCCAAATACTTTAGATAGTCCTTCCCCTCCTGAGTCACTTTTTAAGAAAGAGGAGCTTAAAGAGAAAGACTCCTCTGACTTGGCAAGTTCTTCACCTTCTAAGGATTCTTCCTCCTCTTCTTCTTCTGAGAAAATCCAGATCACTTTACCTCCTTTTCCCCATAGGCTAAAGAAGAAAGTTCAAGATCATATTGAGAAGATGAGAGAGACCTTCTCTCAAGTAAAGATCAACATTCCCAATGAAGTATAAGGACCCCGATTGCCCTACTGTGTCTATAGTCATAAGGGACAGACTCATTCACAGAGCATTGCATGACCTAGGGGCTAGTGTTAACTTGATACCCTTTACTGAGTATGAAAGACTAGAGTTAGGTGAGTTAAAACCTGCCAAGATGGTCATTCAACTAGCTGATAGATCGACTAGGGTGCCCAGGGGGATAGTCAAGGATGTGCGGATTTGAGAAGGTGAATTCATTTACCCAGTGGACTTTGTTGCGATTGAAACTGATAAGGTGTCCAACTTAGCTAGTCAAGTTCCTGTGATTCTAAGGCATCCTTTCTTGGCCACTACTAATGCCCTCATTAATTCCTGGAATGGTATGATGAGACTTTCTTTTTGCAACATGACTGTAGAATTGAACATCTTTAACATGCAAAGACAGCCTTTTAGATTTGGTGATATGGAATTTTCTACTCTTAACTGGGTAGGGGATTCTGTATTCGATGATGCTTTTGATGATGTATTTGCTACTGAGTATGAGTCATTTCTTATAGATGATGAGCCTGAATGTGATGTGTTTGAATTTGATGACTTGTACTCTACTGTTGATTGTCTACTCACTACTATTTCTGAATTTGCTACTGAATCTATTTCCCCTAATACTCTTGAATTAAAAACATCCCTGACTCTCTTAAGTATGCATTTCTGGGACCCGATGAGTCATTACCTGTTACAATTGCTTCTAATTTGGACCGGGACCAAGAAGACAAACTGATTACTTTACTTAGAGAGAACAGGATGGACTTTAGGGGACATAAAGGGTATTAGTCCCTCTATTGTGCAACATAGAATTCATTTGGAGGACAATGTTAAGCCCTACTATGACCGCCAAAGGCATTTGAATCCCACCTTGCAGGAAGTAGTTAAAAAGGAAGTGTTGAAATGGTTAGACCATGGGATTATCTATCCCATTTCCGATAATGAGTGGGTTAGCCCTGCTCAAGTAGTTCCTAAGAAGACCAGCATTATCGTGATTAGGAATGATAAGAATGAGTTAGTCCCTACTCAATTCAATCTGGGTGGCGAGTGTGTATAGATTATAGAAAATTGACTGTTGCCACTGATAAGGACCATTTTCTCATCCCCTTCTTGGATCAAATGCTAGAGAGGCTAGCTGGACATTCCTTTTGTTGCTTTTTAGATGGATATTCCGGTTATACCCAGATCTCTATTGCTCCTGAGGATCAAGAGAAGACTACTTTCACCTGTCCATTTGGAAAGTATTCCTTTAGAAGAATGTCGTTTGGACTGTGCAATGCCCCTGCTACCTTTCAAAGATGCATGATTTCTATTTTCTTGAACTAGTTGAGCAATGCATGGAAATTTTCATGGATGACTTTTCTGTGTTTTGATCTTCCTTTGATGATTGCTTGTCTAATATGATAAATGTGTTGGAGAGGTGTAGGGAGAAAAACTTGACTTTAAACTGGGAGAAATGTCACTTCACGCTTAAAAAGGGTATAGTCTTAGGACACATTATTTCTCGAGACAGAATTGAGGTAGACAAAGCTAATACTAGCCTGATTGTTAATCTTCCCCCTCCCACTTATGTGAAAAAGGTGCGGTCTTTACTTGGACATGCTGGCTTTTATCGTCGTTTCATTAAGGACTTTTGTAAGATTGCAAAGCCTTTGTCCAACCTGCTAGCTAAGGATGTGCCATTTCTTTTCTCTGAAGAGTGTCTTGAGGTATTTTCTAAGCTTAAGGAGGCCTTAACCTCTACTCCTGTTCTTCATCCTCCCATCTGGGGAGAACCATTTGAGTTGATGTGTGATGCGTCTAATTATACTATTGGGGTTGTTTTAGGACAACGTATTGGTAGGAAACCCCATGTTATTTACTATGTGTAACACTCCCAACCCAATGAGGGGTCACACTGCCAGGACTTACTAGAAGGAAATCCCTAAGGCTCTTGAAGATCGAGGGTTTGGATTAGCGTTTAGATAGTCATACTGGAACAAAACTGCAAGAGTCTCCCCTATTTTAGCAACATCTTGGGGTCTTAGCGCAGCTAAGTGTACCTATAAAATGGGAATAGGGTATAAATGTTTTTGCTGAAATATCCCAAATTCAACCAATCGGGCCACTCGCCCGGGATTAATCACGAGCAAAAAACTAACAAGCTAGGGTCAGAATGATATATATACAGGTACATAGCCGACTACATGCTTTCGTGTACAAAAATGAACTAAAATATTTACAACGTGGTAGATCGAACACTTGCAAAGCTGGCAAAGACTTTTGATGGGTCGACATCTAAATAACTTCAGAATATCTTGTATACCTACTCAAACTGAACCTAGAAAATGAAATAAGTAAAGGGATTAGCAACCACACACTCAGTGAGAACTCCCCTACCCCTTAAAAGACCAAAACCATTTGCAGGCATTAATACCAATAATAGTCACATATCACGTATTTGCATACTACTATCATATTAGGCAATCATAGTCCTCCCCCCCCCCCCTAAGGAAAGATTACCACTCATATACTTCATGCTAGCTCCTCAACTCATTCCTAGGTCCTTAATGACCAATCTTCCTTCCTAACAAGCATTCAGGCATGTAATCAAGTAGCACAAGAACGAATATGATGCTTTCAAACACACTTGTGAAAACATAGTGACTCTCGTTATATTCCAAGAACAGTTTATAAGTCATGCTAACTTCTTTAAAACTTATAACTCTTCTAAAAGCTCCTGAAACGTCCAAACTGGTAAGAAAGGCTTTGCAAGAAACATTCTTTCAAAAGATATGTACCTTTAAAAGCTTAAATGTTCGATGCAATACTAGGATGCAAACCAACTTCATTTGAAATTTCATTTAAACTATCCTCAGAACACATTCATAAAACATATGCAGGTTATGTACATTTGAAAGCTTTCTTTCTTTTCTTAAAAACACTTTAGTTGGCCTCTTAAGGCTCGTATTCTTTAAAAGAACTTATTTCGTAATGGTCCTCGAATGACCCTTAGAAATCTTTCTTTTCTGAACTGCTTAAAATTGTGAAATGTCAGCTTCTTTTCTTACTTATTAGAAACTTACTCATAGCATAAAAACATCTTATCGTGCTGGCTAGGAGAGGTTTACACTGCCCCTAAGTGAGATCGTCACTCACAACTCACGTTATCCCCTGGGTATATGTACATAACTTTTTGGCCAAAACACGTCTTAGTAGATAAACTCTAACTTCGATATTGTCCTCTGTGGGGCAACAGCTCACACCAAGATAATCATATCTTGAGTCCAGTCCCCCTCAAGGTTTTCTTACACTTCTCACATCATAACTTATCTGGGGAACAGCTCACACCAAGATAATCATATCTTGAGTCCAGTTCCCAGGAACAGCTCACACCAAGATAATTCATATCTTTAGCCCAGTTCCTAACATTTCTTTAAGGGGAAATAGCTCACACTATCTATGCGTCCAGTTTCCAGGAACAGCTCACACCAAGATAATTCATATCTTGAGTCCAGTTCCTATCATTTCTTTCGGGGGAAACAGCTCACGCCATCTTTAGATCCAGTTCCCACCCTGGCCAATTGCCTAGCACTTTCTTAGCCTTTAAAATCATATTTCAGTTCTCTTTTTCAGTTGATTACTTTGCTGAAATCTTATTTTTAAACAAAAGGGCCATAACCTTTCGAAATGTTCATAGCTCATTCATTTTTGGCTTAAAAAATTCTTATACACGGAATAAATTTGCTAACTCGTAAGTCTACTTTGTTTTTACTCAAAAGCTTCTCGTAAACGCAATAAGTTTGCTAACACGTAAATCAACTTCGTAAATAACTTAAAAGCTTCTTATAAACATAATAAGTTTATTAACACGTAAATCGACTCCCTTTTTGTAACTTAAAAGCTTCTTAAAAACATAATAAGATTGTTAATATGAAAACCGACTTCGCCTTAAACTTAAAAATTTCTAATAAACGTAATAAGCTTGTTAATATGTAAGTCGACTTTGCTTATACTTAAAAGCTTCTTATAAACGCAATAAGTTGGTTAATACTTAAAATGACTTCACTTTAAACTTAAAAGCTTCTTATAAAAGCAATAAGTTGGTTAATACATAAAACGACTTCGTTTTAAACTTACAAGCTTCTTATAAACAAAATAAGATTGTTAACACGTAAACCGACTTCGTTTTATACTTAAAAGCTTCTTATAGACATAATAAGTTTACTAACACGTAAATAGGCTTCGTTTTTAACTTAAAATTTCTTAGAAACGTAATACGTTTACTAACTTGTAAATCGACTCCTCTTTTGACTTTAAAGGTTTCTTGTAAACGTGACAAGTTTGCTAACACATACATCGACTTTCTTTTAAACTTAAAAGCTTCCTATAAAAGTAATACATTTGCTAATTCATAAAATGAAACCCATTTGGAACTTAAAGTACTTAGTTAGTACTTAATTCAAACTAGGTTCATAATAAAATCCTCAGTTGTCATTTTACAACTCGTTTCAATCCCTTTTAAAACTCAAAGGGGGGTGTATAAATAAACCGAAGGCTTAAAATGTTCCATACTTGTTACTATTCAAAAACTCAAAGCACTTGGCTCGTTTATAAGGCAAACAAGGTTCCTTCGTAAACTTTCAACATAAACGCTTCTTAAAACATAATGGGTTTACTAGCTCTTAGTTCAAAACTCAATTGAGACTTAAATAAGCAAATAGCATGCAAATCAACTAAATTTCATAATTAGCACCTTAAGATGCCGTTTTCAGGTCATTTAAATCCTTTTAAACACAAGGAGAAGTCGTACACAAACCAATGCCTTAAAACATTTTCGAACTCACTTTTAGTTCGCTTTTAAACTTCCTAAACCTATCGACTATTCAATTGAGTCACTTACTGAATAATTCAACAATTTAGGATTTCTTATAGGCTACAAACATTTTCATAAACTACCAGACAATTGGTAAATACTTAAAAGCATTTGAAATCATGAAAACATGTGTTTAACAATCCTTCTTAAACATTTTGAATTTCAAAAACTATCCACTTAATGTCACGTAGCACATTGAAGGGGAAAAGGGGGTTCACAACTAGCACATTTATGCACTTCAAAGCACAATTCGGCGGAATTTACCCAATAAGCCACACATGGCCTCGCAATCCATACGATTGAGGTAATCACAACCCAGGCTCCCTCCTCACACAACACCGACCACAAGAACCTCAATTTCCTCATTAGTTCCACCTCGAGCCATCTAACTACCAACTTAGTTCAATATTGTCATGAATAAACCAATAATTCACAAAACCATAATATATAAGCATAGCATTCTCATTAATAGCCCTATATAGAAATTAAACACTACTGTACTGATTTAGCGATAACTTCCAAACAGAAACCAACATGCTTTACTAATGCCTTAATTTGCCCAATTAGCATTTTTAAACTTGAAAACATGATTCAGGGCTAATAAACTAATGAAGTGACAACACTAAGGCGATGATCTGATTATTAATAATTCAGCGAACTTCCAAACTGTCTAGTCATTAATAATCCTGCAGCAGTTTCAACATGCAATCAACCGATAATTAACACCATGTTCGCAATTTCCTCAATTTTCAATTCTAAATTCACCCTATTGATTCCTAACCTCAAACCAACATGGGCTGACTAATTTAGTTAAAACCGTTGAAATTAATAGTAATTTAGGAGTAAGGAAATTCTCACCTCAAATGGATGATCGTTTAAAGTTGCTGGCTCGGTTCTAGGTGATCGAACAACACCAACCCTTCGGCTGTTGCTCACCACGCACGTCCGTCCCCTATTCATGCCCAAACCACACCAAATTCGAACCCTAATCAAACCCAAATTTCGTTTACCAACTTGGGCTCGAATTGGGAGTGTGAAATTTCGAAATTTTACTCCAATTTATAGAAAATTGAAATAACTAGGAACTAAATTGCATGGCCATACTTTGGCATGTGTTCGTGCGCCCATTTCGCCGCCCAGACCCACCGTAAACGTGGTGGGGTCGTCCGAAACCTTGCCTAGATTTAGGCCAAATGGTGTCTAGGTTGCGGGGGACGCCGAATGGGTAGGTTTTGCATAATGGAGTGGCGAAAATTCTCTGAAAATGGAGCGTGGAGGCCATGTTTATGGTGGAGGAGAGGAGGAGGAAGATGAAGACTGAGAGAGAGAGAGTGAGATGTCGGGAAGGGGGGGCTCACGGCAAGGATGAGGAGAAAATAAGGGGGTCACGTGCAAATGACTAAAATGCCCTCCATCTATCCTTTTTTGTTCCAAGCTGATTCATATTCGATATTGCTAGTCTAATTCGTAACCCAAATTCTAAACCCAAATCGATAATATAATATTTGATCGATTATTTGATCCCAAAAATTATCGAGGCTCGATTCAATAAACATCGAACTACTTCTAAGGTTGATAACCTAATCGTATTCGGGTTCCTAATCGATTTAATACTCGTTAATAACCGTTAATAGTGCTTGTTAGAGATCATTGAAGGATTTTCAAAACTAATAATAATAATATTATTACCAGTGACAAAAATATTCTTTTTAATGAATCATCGCTCACATAGGCACGACACTAATTAACTTAAGTCGTTTTGTTAAATAAAATAAGATTTTATAACGTAAAAAGACATCACGAAGAGCTTAACATAAAATAAGGTACGCGGGCCTTACACTATGCTAGTCACATGTTGAATGATGCCCAACTGAATTACACGATTACTGAAAAGGAGTTTTCGGCTGTGATCTTTGGTTTTGAAAAGTTTAGACCCTATCTGATTGGGTGTGATATGATTGGATGTTAAGCCTAGACTTGTGAGATGGATTTTGCTCTTGCAAGAATTTAACTGTGAAATCAAGGATAAGAAACGTTCTGAAAACCTTGTAGCTAACTATCTGTCTAGGATCCTCCATGATAGAGAGAGTGAGTCCAGTGTTTCTGAGTGCTTCCCCGATGAGCAATTGTATGTTGTTCACCCTGCTCCTAGGTATGCTGATATTGTGAACTACTTAGTTGCTGGTACGATCCCTGAGGGTTGGACGAAGAATGACAGACATAGATTCTTTCACCTTGTGAAATTCTTTATTTGCGATGACCTTTATCTGTTTAATTACTGCTCTGACCAAGTCTTTAGGAGGTGCATTCCCGACCATGAGGTGAAAAGTGTCCATTCTTTTGGTCATGACCAGGCATATGGGGGACATTTTACTGGTAGGAAGACAACAGTCAAAGTTCTTCATTGTGGTTTGTACTGGCCTTTTTTGTTCAAGGATGCATTTGAGTACTGCAAGAGTTGTCTCTGATTCCAGCAATTGGGTATAATAAGTAGGAGAGATGTGATACCACTGAACCCCGTCGTTGTTGTAGAGGTTTTTGATGTGCGGGGTATTGACTTTATGGGACCATTTCCATCTTCCTTTGGGAATGAGTACATTTTGTTATCCATTGACTATGCTTCCAAATGGGTTGAGGCCACCCCTTCTAGGACCAATGAAGCTAAGGTCGTTGCGAAATTCTATAGGGAGAACATCTTTGCTCGACTTGGTATGCCCCGTGCTATCATTAGTGATCAGGGCACCCATTTTAATAATAGATCTTTTGATGCCTTGTTGAAGAGGTATTCCATAGTCCATAGGCTTGCTACTCCCTACCATCCCCAAGCCAGTGGCCAGGTTGAAGTATCGAATCGGCAAATTAAATAGATTTTAGAAAAGATAGTGAGTAGGAATAGAAAAGACTGGGCTGACAAGCTAGTAGATGCTCTTTGGGCATATAGGACGGCTTTCAAAACTCCCTTAGGTATGTCACCTTATAGGGTAGTTTCTGGTAAGCCCTGTCATTTACCTGTGGAGATGGAGCATAAAGCTTGGTGGGCCATTAAGAAGCTTAATTATTACTGAACTAAAGTGGGTGAGGAGATACGACTAAAACTGAGTGAGCTTGATGAGATCAGAGCTGAGGCCTATAAGAGTGCTTGATCTTACAAAGAGAAGGCGAAGCTGTTTCATGATCGACATATTTTTAGAAAGGAGTTTGCCCCAGGAATAAAAGTACTCTTAAATGACTCTAAGCTCCATCTTTTTGCAGGGAAATTGAGGTCCCGATGGATGGGTCCTTATATTGTCTCACATGTTTTTCCCTATGGTGCAGTTGAAATTCAGGATCCTCATAGTGGTACCACCTTCAAAGTGAATGGCCAGCGTTTGAAACAATTTCTGGCCTTACCGAGCCAAGAAGATGT
Source organism: Selenicereus undatus (assembly GCA_017589665.1). Taxonomy (NCBI): domain Eukaryota; kingdom Viridiplantae; phylum Streptophyta; class Magnoliopsida; order Caryophyllales; family Cactaceae; genus Selenicereus; species Selenicereus undatus. Next base: position 12,771,780 of record JACYFF010002017.1, read on the forward strand.
GCAGTATCTGATACTCCACAAACCGAGCCGTGATTGGTGATTGTGATGTGAGATAGCTTGGGTGTACTTAGCACCCGACCTGGCTTGCTAGAAACTTCTTCTCTACTCCTCTCTTTTTCTCGCTCTCTTTTCTGCTCCCTTTGTCTTCTTTATCTTATTCCAATTTCTTTTTGTATAGCTGATTGCTTTTCTTTTTATATATATTGGTTGTTTTGGTTTTGAGCCTTGTTTTTATTTTTGAACATATGTTTTCTTTTTAGATTTTTCTTTTTGGTCTTCATGGGTCTTTCCCCACTCCCAATGAAGACATTGTGAGATTTTGGTGTGGGGGTGAGCTGCCTATTTTTACATATTTTTTTGTTTTTTGAAAATTTTGAAAAATAAAAAAAAGATTTTTGTTTTATTTTTGGGTACGTTTGTACTCTTTCTGATTAGCTTAAAGCCCTTGTGCTTTGGTTATTAGCTTGTATGTAAGTAGAATGTGCATGAAAGGTCTCCGACCTCAGTGTGTCATTCTAAGCCCTAATTCTAGCTCCAAATGTTCATTATAGATGTGTAATCCAATCCTTGTTTATCCCTTCATCATGATCCTTAGGTGTTAGGCTTCCATGAATAATTCTCCCACTTGCTTATGACACGATTACTCTGGTTTTTGCCACTTTCAAAAAAAGAAAAAAGAATAAAAAATTATGAACAAAGAACAGAAAAAGAAAAGGATGAAATAAAATTTGGAATGACAAATATTCCATTAAGGCATGCGCAACTCGGCGTTACCCTTTTAGGCACGTGCTACTGGGTGTTACCCTTTGAGGCAATACTGCTACTAGGAAAGCTTTCTTCCAATGTTAATATGTCAATAATGAAGTTGTGTCAGTCAAGTGGGATTGAGTCTAATTTTAGTAAATCTAAGCCTTGGGATGATGATACACTTGCACACGAGAATTGGGATGGATTCAGAAGCTTGATGTACAGTGGGGTGAAAAAGCAGTGCTTTGATGTCATTTATGGGGTAAAGGACTTTGAAGTACATTCTGTTTATATGCGGGTCGATATCTTGGTTACATGAGTGATTTAGTTGATTAGAACGCATATATATCCTTCCCCAATTTTGTACATATTAGCTTTGAGAAAAAACCAAAAAGACATTCTTTTTGAAATAATTTTTGGGGGTATTTAACTTGAAAACGCTCACGAGACCTCACCCGTCCACTTGGGAGACCGAGGGGTTTAAAGGGTTTGTTGCATATGCTAAATGCAACTGTGATCCTACGACAGTGAGTTAGGATTTTCTTTTTCTTATTTTTCATTTCCTTTTAGTTTAGTTTAGTTGTTTTACTCGAGGACGAGCAAAATCTTGGTGCGGGGGTATTTGGTCCCTTGTTTAGTTTAGTTGAGTTTAGTTGCATATGCTTGATTTATGCTCGTTATAATTGTTATTTTTAGGTTTTTAATTGATTTTAATTTGTTTTGTAGGTTTTCAATAAATTGGGGGAAGCTTTGTAAAAAAAAGGCAAAAAAATTTTCCAATAATAAAAATAAAACCTAAACCAAGCATTCCCACTTGCCATGCGCGTGCCCATCTAAACCCCCCAGTCACGCACCCATCACGTGACTTCACCCCCCCCCCCTTGAACTCTCTTTTCCTCTCTCCTTTCTCTTGGCTTTTAAGGGCCTTAAAAAACCTAAAAAACACACCCCCCCCCCCCCCCCCGCTCCTCTATCTTCATCTCCATCTCTATAACTCATCTCTCTCTCTCTCTCTAAACCTCCAACATCTTCCACCATCTTCATTCCTATCCACCACTCCAAACGCCAGCACATCACCACCAACGCATCAATTGCCAACTATCCTCATCTCCACCATCCACGGCACAACAAATCAAGGGTCGAGATTAAACCTGCTTAGGTATAATTCGAAGATTTCGGCTCCAAATGTGAGGGTTAGAGTTTTTAGGGAATCAGGTTTAGCCTCAGATTTTAGATTTTTCACTTTAATTTCAGCCATTAGTAAATTAGGGTTCTTGTTTTTGTTTTTCCCTTTCGATTTTTAGACTCAACTTCAGCCTTCGAATTCATGTAAATTGGCTTGATTTCATCAATTCCAAGTTGTATTTGCAAGGTTTAGTTATTTTAGGCTTTGAAATTTATGGAATTGGTTCAACTTGGAAGTGGATTATCTGCTCCTCATTTTATCTTTCTGGGTTCGATTGCTATTCGTTCTTATCTTCGTTCCCAGTTTTGCCCTGAGTTCAAGGCGCATTTACGGTGATTGCAGCATTTTTGGTAGCAATCGAAGCTTGTCTACAGTGGAGTAGCATTCTTGGCCTCATCCTATTCAAGGTCAAGAGATTGGATTTTATTTCTAAGCTCCATCTCTTGCAAAGTTCTAAGTTAAATGCTGCTGAAAAATCAGAATATCCCCCTCCCCTGTTCTCGTATTTGGTGTTTGATGAGTGTTTAATATGTTGTCACTGGATGTTGCAAGCTCTGATCCAGTTTTTTTGCTTGTCTCTATCGATTATTTTGTTATTTGGTAGCTCTCATTTGGTTGTATAGTGATGGGGATGAATTGGTTGTGTAGTGCAGAAAGCCCCTAATTTCCCCTCTCCTTTGCACTGCTGGCTATGTTATCTGATTTTGTTCACATTACCCCCCTTTTTTGATCCGTTCTATTTTTTATCCTTGATATGGTCCTGTTGTTGATACTTTGTTCTATCCTTGATATGTTCTTGTGAATGGTTGATATGTTCTTGAATCCTTTATATGAATTTGGGTTGGATTTCGTTCATGTTGCTACCTTTCTTGGCTTTGTCTTGGCTAGATGATAAAGTTAGGCAAGGTGGGCTTTATGCTTCCAGTAGCTTGTAAATGTAATTAGTTACTAGCTAACATTGGTAGTACTTGAATGTTGATCTTTTCGTTAATTAATTTGTGGCAGCAGTAGTTTTCCTCTTTGCTTTTGCTTTCTTCAATTTGAGTTTTATTAATTTGTTGTAGTTTCTAATGGATAGTCACATGTTTGTAGTTAATGTCTAGCTCCTAAGTTTCTATTTTATTTGGCCTGACTATTTTGTTAATATTAATATGTTAGATTATTATTTAAGTGATCTAATTTAAGACCTCGTCCCTATAGAGACGACCCTCAAGTACCACGACGGCAGTTGTATACTTGCGACCTTTATCTTTCAATCAAATTTATCCAATAATCTTTTGGCGCCGTTGCCGGGAATGGCGACGTAAGATTAGGTCGCATTTTCTTTTTCGTAGCTATTTTAATATTAAGTTGCTTTATTATGTTATTAAGTTGTGACTTGATTTAGAGCATTGCTTGAATTATTCAAATATCCAAAAAAATGGGAAAAGCCTAAAATTTAAAAATAAAGATTAGAAAAACTTGAAAACCACAAAAAAAATGAATTTTTTTAAAAAAAATCTCATAAACAAAGTGGCAAGTTTTTGTTTCCCTCAGTTTGAGCACTTTTCCTTTTTATTAGTTTTGTTCTTATTAGTTGCTTATGCTTTAGCTTACTTTGTTTATTCATTATTAGTTGTGATTTATTTAGTTCATTTTCTTGAAAAAAATCCAAAAACCCATAAAAATTCAAAAAAACTTGAGACGCAAAAAAAGAAAAGTTTGATTGAAAAACTCTAAAAACAAATGACTTAGGATTGATTTATGGCTTTAGTTGCTTTATTTTGTTGTTTTGTAGTTTTGGAATTGAGTTATAATTTGAGTTTGGTTTTTGTTGGAATTTGTCTCGTCTTCATTTTAGAGATTGATTAACTAACTATTTTATTTCGCTACCTTTTGTTTGTAAATCGTCTTTAAGGTTGAGTAACATTTTGTTTTGATTTTGTGCTTAAGAAAAAGGGAAAAAAATAGAAAATTCAAAAACCCAAAAAAATAGAAAGAGAAAAAACCAAAAATAGGACCTTTTGTGAGGTTATGAGGTTTATATGACTAGTTCGGTTAAAGCGCGTGAAAATCAAAGACTCGTTCGGAGTGAGCCCAACCCTGACTTAGAACCCGAACCTAAGCCTAAGCTTGAGTTAGAGAATATGGCACAAGAAAGCACTTTGAGTGATATTTTCAATCCCCCTAAGACTGCTTTGCCATCATGCTTTATTATGCCTAATCTTGCACCAAATGTAACATTCGAATTAAAACCTCATTATACTTAGATGCTCCCTAAATTCACAGGTTTAGAGGTTGCTTAGTTATTTTTGAGGGAATTCAAAGAAGTTTGTTCTGTGATGCATTTCCCTAATATTCCCATTGATGTTGTGTGAATGAAATCAATTCCTTTTGCTTTGAAAGATTCTGCTAAATGTTGGATGTATGGCTTGGCTGCTAATTCTGTTACTTCTTGGAATGATTTTGTAAGATTGTTCTTAAGAAAATATTTCCCTAATGCCAAGACTGTTAAGCTGAGAAATGAAATCATTCAATTTGTGCAACTTGATAGGGAATCATTTTGGAAACATTTTGATAGGTTCAAAACTTTATTGGCCCAATGTCCCCATCATGGTTTAGACCAAGCACGCTTTTGCCATATTGTATATGAAAGACTTGACCAACAATCTAGGACCATGGTAGAGTCCATGTGTCAGAATGGCTTTCTTTCTAAGAGCGCCACAGTTGCTTGGTAGTTTTTAGAGGACTTGACTGAGCAAACCATGCAGTGGGAAACCACTCGTGATGACAACCTAAGTTCTAGGATTGCAAGGGGTGGGTTGCATTCTGTTTCTGATGTAAGTCACTTAGAGTCTAAGATTGTTGTTTTAAAAAACATGTTGAAGGGACTATCTCCCTAAATGTCCTCGTTATCTCAGACACCTACAGTGTCTTGTTCTCATTGTAAGGCCTTAGATCATTCTTTGAGTGTTTGTCCTTATTTTGCTCATCAGTTAGCAACTAAACAAGAGCAAATGAGTATGGCCCTCCAGAGACCTAAAAATGACCCCTTCTCCCTTTATTATAACCCATGGTAGAGAAATCACCCTAACTGTTCGTGGAATAGTGGACCAAATGCTACGGTTCCCAACTCTCAACCTGGGATGTTTCCTGGAAACAACTCCCAACCCATCTCTCATCCTTCAAATTTCTTTTAGAGACCGGCTTTTAAAGGTGTACCTAATGCACCTAGACCTCTGCCTCCCATAGCTTAAGTTCAACCTCCTCCTGGTTATACTGATATTGATAAATTGGAAAAGAGAATCAGTAATAATGTGGAGAGGATGATTAATGCTAACATGGAAAGAGTGATGGGGATGATGATAGAACAATTTTCGCAGTTAGCATCATCTTCTAGGAACCATGTACTTTTCCGAGTCAACCTGAGGTGAACCCTGAGGGTCATGCCTCCCCTTCTTTTGGTAACCCTAGTGAGCCTGTGCAGAAAGTGAATGCGGTTATATCTCTCTGTTCTGGTCGAGAGGTTGATAACCAAGTGAAAAATCCTAATGAACCTTGTAGGTATCCTCATCAATTCTTCCAAAATTCTTCTTCCGCTTCTCCTCCAGAGACTGGTTCATCCAGTCAGTCAGGGGATGCTACTGACGGTGTCCCCAATGCTTCAAATAGTCCCTCCCCTCCTGAGTCACCTTCTAAGAAAGAGGAGCTTAAAGAGAAAGACTCATCTGAATTGGCAAGTTCTTCACCTTCTAAGGATTCTTCCTCCCCTCCTTTTTTTGTGAAAATCCAGATGCCTTTACCTCCTTTTCCCCATAGGTTAAAGAAGAAAGATCAAGATCATATTGAGAAGATAAGAGAGACCTTCTCTCAAGTAAAGATCAACATTCCCTTGCTCGATACTATTCAATAGATGCCTCCATATGCTAGATTCTTGAAGGAGCTATGTACGACCAAGAGAGCAACTAGTGTACCTAAGAAGGCTTTCTTGACCTCTAGTGCCAATTCTATCATTTCTCAGATCCCGATGAAGTATAAGGACCCCGGTTGCCCTACTGTCTCTGTAGTCATAAGGGACCAACTTATTCACATAGCATTGTTTGACCTAGGGGCTAGTGTTAACTTGATACCATTTATTGAGTATGAGAGGCTAGAGTTATGTGAGCTGAAACCTACCAAGATGGTCATTCAACTGGCTGATAGATCGATTAGGGTGCCTAGGGGGATATTCTAGGATGTGTTGATTTGAGTGGGTGAATTCGTTTACCCAGTGGACTTTATTGTGATTGAAACTGAAAAGGTGTCCAACTTAGCTAGTCAAGTTCCTGTGATTCTAGGGCGACCTTTCTTGGCCACTGCTAATGCCCTGATTAATTTCAGGAATGGTATGATGAGACTATCTTTTTGCAACTTTACTGTAGAATTGAACATCTTTAACATGCAAAGACAGCCTTCTGGATTTAATGTTATGGAATTTTCTACTCTTAACTGGGTAGGGGATTTTGTATCCGATCATGCTTTTGATGATGTATTTGCTACTGAATATAAGTCATTTCTTATAGATGATGAACCTGAATATGATATGTTTGAATTTGATGACTTGTGCTCTACTGCTGGTTGTCTGCTCACTGCTATTTCTGAATTTGCTACTGAATCTATTTCCCTGTTGCTCTTGAATTGAAACCTTCCCTAACTCTCTTAAGTATGCATTTCTAGGACCTGATGAATCCTTACCTGTTATAATTGCTTCTGATTTGGATCGGGACCAAGAAGAAAAACTTATTACTTTACTTAGAGAGAGCAAGGAAGCCCTAGGATGGACTTTAGGGGACATCAAGGGTATTAGTAGTTCTATTGTGCAACATAAAATTCATTTAGAGCACAATGCTAAGCCCTACCGTGACTGCCAAAGGCGTTTGAATCCCACCTTACAGGAAGTAGTCAAAAAGGAAGTGTTGAAATGGTTAGACCATGGGATTGTCTATCCCATTTCCGATAATGAGTAGGTTAGCCCTGTTCAAGTAGTTCCTAAGAAGACCAGTATTACCGTGATTAGGAATGATAAGAATGAGTTAGTCCCTACTCGAGTTCAATCTGGGTGGTGAGTGTTTATATATTATAGAAAATTAAATGCTGCCACTAGGAAATACCCTTTTCCCCCTTCCATTCTTGGATCAAATGCTAGAGAGGTTAGCTGGACATTCCTTCTATTGCTTTTTAGATAGATATTTCGATTATACCTAGATCTCTATTGCTCCTGAGGATCAGGAGAAGACTACTTTCACCAGTCCATTTGGGATGTATGGCTTTAGAAGAATGTCGTTTGGACTGTCCAGTGCCCCTACTACCTTTCAAAGATGCATGCTTTCTATTTTCTTAGATCTAGTTGAGCAATGCATGTAAATTTTCTTGGATGACTTTTTTGTGTTTCGTCTTCCTTTGATGATTGCTTGTCTAATCTGAGAAAGGCGTTGGAGAGGTGTAGGGAGAAAAACTTGACTTTAAACTAGGGGAAATGACACTTCATGGTTGAAAAGGGTATAGTCTTAGGACACATTATTTCTCTAGATGGAATTGAGGTAGACAAAGTTAAGACTGACCTGATTATTAATCTTCTCCCTCCCACTTGTGTGAAAGAGGTGCAGTCTTTCCTCAGACTTGCTGGCTTTTAACGTCATTTCATTAACGACTTTAGTAAGATTGCAAAGCCGTTGTCCAACCTACTAGCTAAGGATGTGTCATTTCATTTCTCTGAAGAGTGTCTTTAGGCATTTTCCAAGCTTAAGGAGGCCTTAACCTCTGCTCCTATTCTTCATCCTCCCATCTGGGAGAACCATTTGAGTTGATGTGTAACGCGTCTGATTATGCTATTGGGGTTGTTTTAGAACAGCGTATTGGTAGAAAGCCCCATGTTATTTACTATGCTAGCCACATGTTGAATGATGCCCAACTAAATTACACTGTTTCTGAAAAAGGAAATTTTGTTTGTGATCTTTGGTTTTGAAAAGTTTAGACCCTCTCTGATTGGGTCTCACGTGATGGTTTACACTGACCACTCTGCTCTTAAGCACCTTCTTTTTAAGAAGGATGCTAAGCCTAGACTTCTGAGATGTATTTTGTTCTTGCAAAAATTTGATTGTGAAATCAAGGACAAGAAAGGTTCTGAAAATCCTGTAGCTGACCATCTATCTAGGATCCTCTATGATAGAGAGAGTGAGTTCAGTGTTTCTGAGTGCTTCCCCGATGAGCAATTGTATGTTGCTCACCCTGATCCTAAGAATGCTGATATTGTGAACTACTTAGTTGGTGGCAGGATCCCTGAGGGTTGGACTAAGAATGACAGAGATAGATTCTTCCACCTTAAGAAATTCTTTATTTGGGATGACCCTTATCTGTTTAAGTATTGCTCTGACCAATTCTTTAGAAGGTGCATTCTCGACCATGAGGTTAGAAGTGTCCTTTCTTTTTGTCATGACCAGGCATATGGGGGACATTTTAGTGGTAGGAAGACAGCAACCAAGGTTCTTCAATGGGGTTTCTACTGGCCTACATGGTTTAAGGATGCATTTGAGTACTGCAAGTGTTGCCCTCGATGCCAGCAGTTGGGTAGAATAAGCAGGAGAGATATGATACCATTGCACCCCATCATTGTTGTAGAGGTTTTTGATGTGTTGGGTATTGACTTTATGGGACCATTTCCATCTTCCTTTGGGAATGAGTACATTTTTTTAGCTATAGACTATGTTTCTAAATGGGTTAAGGCTATCCCTTCTAGGACCAATGAAGCTCAGATCGTTGTGAAATTCCTTAGGGAGAACATCTTTGCTCGATTTGGTATGCCTCGTGCTATCATTAGCGATCAGGGCATCCATTTTAATAATAGATCATTTGATGCCATGCTGAAGAGGTATTCCATAGTCCATAAGCTTGCTACTCCCTACCATCCCCAAAGTAGTAGCCAGGTTGAAGCGTCTAATCGGGAGATTAAACAGATTTTAGATAAGACAGTGAGTAGGAATAGAAAAAGACTGGGCTAACAAACTAGTGGATGATCTTTGGGCATATAGGACGGCTTTCAAAACTCCCTTAGGTATGTCACCTTATAGGGTAGCTTCTGGTAAGCCTTGTCATTTACCTGTGGAGATAGAGCATAAAGCTTGGTGGGCCATTAAGAAGCTTAATTATGACTAGACTGAAGTGGGTGAGGAGATACGACTAAAACTGAGTGAGCTTGATGAGATTAGAGTTGAGGCCTATGAGAGTGCTCGTGCTTATCAAGAGAAGGCAAAGTTGTTTCACGATCGACATATTTTTAGGAATAAGTTTGCCCCAGGAAAGAAAGTACTCTTGTCTGACTCTAAGCTCCATCTTTTTCCAGGGAGATTGAGGTCCCGATGGACGGGTCCTTCGATTGTCTCACATATTTTTCACTATGGTGCGGTTGAAATTCAGGATCCTCAAAGTTGTGCCACCTTCAAAGTGAATGGCCAGCGTTTGAAACAATTTCTGGAGTTGCCGAGCCAAGAATATGTGGAGTGTCTGATACTCCACGTACTGAACCCTGTTTGGTGATTGTGATGTGAGATAGCTTGGGTGTACTTAGCACCCAACCTGGTGTGCTAGAAACTTCTTCTCTTCTCCTCTCTTCTTCTTTGTCTCTTTTCTTCTCCCTTTGTCTTCTTTATCTTATTCCAATTTTTTTTTGTATAGTTGATTGCTTTTCTATTTATATATGTTGGTCGTTCTGTTTTTTAGTCTTGTTTTCACTTTTGAGCATATGTTTTCTTTTTAGATTTTTCTTTTTGGTCTTCATGTGCCTTTCCCCACTCCCAATGAGGAAATTGTGCGATCAGGGCATCCATTTTAATAATAGATCTTTTGATACCTTACTGAAGAGGTATTCCATAGTCCATTGGCTTGCTACTCCCTACCAT
>JACYFF010002017.1:12796625-12817510 GCA_017589665.1 Selenicereus undatus
TCTTCTTCTCTCTCTCTCTTTTTTTCTCCCTTTGTCTTCTTTGTCTTATTCCAATTTTTTTTTGTATGGTTGATTACTTTTCTATTTATATATGTTTGTCGTTTTTTTTTTAGTCTTGTTTTTATTTTTAAGCGTATGTTTTCTTTTTAGATTTTTCTTTTTGGTCTTCATGTGTCTTTCCCCACTCCTAATGAGGACATTGTGCGATCAGGGCATCCATTTTAATAATAGATCTTTTAATAATAGATCTTTTGATGCCTTGCTGAAGAGGTATTCCATAGTCCATAGGTTTGCTACTCCCTAGCATCCCAAAACCAGTGGCTAGGTTGAAGTGTCGAATCGGCAGAACAAACAGATTTTAGAAAAGACAATGTGTAGGAATAGAAAAGACTGGGCTAAGAAGCTAGTAGATGCTCTTTGCGTATATAGGACGACTTTCAAAACTCCCTTAGGTATGTCACCTTATAGGGTTGTTTCGGGTAAGCCTTGTCATTTACCTGTGGAGATAGAGCATAAAGCTTGGTGGGCCATTAAGAAGCTTAATTATGACTGGACCAATGTGGGTGAGGAGATACGACTAAAACTGAGTGAGCTTGGTGAGATTATAGCTGAGGCCTACGAGAGTGCTCGATCTTACAAGGAGAAGGCGAAGTTGTTTTACGATCGACATATTTTTAGAAAGGCGTTTGCCCCAGGAATGAAAGTACTCTTGTATGAGTCTAAGCTCCATCTTTTTCCAGGGAGATTGAGGTACCGATGAAATGGGTCCTTATATTGTCTCACATATTTTTCCTTATGATGCAGTTGAAATTTAGGATCCTTAGAGTGGTGCCACCTTCAAAAGTGAATGACCAACGTTTGAAACAATTTCTGGAGTTGCCGAGACAAGAAGATGTGGAGTGTCTGATACTCCACGTATCAAGCCCTGATCGGTGATTGTGATGTGAGATAGCTTGGGTGTACTTAGCACCCGAAATGGTGTGCTTGAAACTTCTTCTCTTCTCCTCTCTTCTTCTCTCGCTCTTGTCTTCTCCCTTTGTCTTCTTTGTCTTATTCCAGTTTCTTTTTGTATAGTTGATTACTTTTCTATTTATATATGTTGGTCGTTTTATTTTTGAGTCTTGTTTTTATTTTTGAGCATATGTTTTCTTTTTGAATTTTCTTTTGCGTCTTCATGTGTCTTTCCCCACTCCGAATGAGGACATTGTGAGATTTTGGTGTGGCAGTGAGGTGCCCATTTGTACATATTTTTTTGTTTTTCAAAAATTTTGAAAAATCCAAAAAGATTTTTTTTTGTTTTGGGGGACGTGTGTACTCTTTATGATTAGCTCAAATCCCCTGTACCTATACTTTGGTTATTAGCTTGTATGTTTGTAGGATGTGCATAAAAGGTCTCAGACCTCAATGTGTCATTCTAAGCCCTAATTCTAACTCCAAATGTTCATTATAGATGTGTAATCCAATCCTTGTTTATCCCTTCATCATTATCCTTAAGTCTTAGGCTTCCATGATTTATTCTCCCTCTTACTTGTGACACAATTACTCTGGTTTTGGCCACTTTCGAAAAAAGAGAAAAGGAAAAAAAATTATGAATAAAGAAGAGAAAAAGAAAAAGATGAAATAAAAGTTAGAATGACAAGTATCCCTTTCAGGAATGCGCTAATGGTCGTTACCCTTTTTTGCACGTGCTAGTGGGTGTTCTCCTTTGATGCAATACTGCTACTAGAGAAGCTTGCTTCCGATGTTAATATGTCAATAATGTAGTTGTGTCAATCAAGTAGGATTGAGTCTAATTCTGGTAAATCTAAGCCCTGGGATGATGATACACTTGCACACGAGCACTGGGATGGATTTAGAAGTTTGATGTACAGTGGGGTGAAAAATTAGTGCTTTGATGTCATTTATGGGTAGAGGACTTTGAAGTACATTATGTTTATATGCAGGTCGATATCTTGGTTACATGAGTGATTTAGTTGATTAGAACGTGCATATATCTTTCTCCAGTTTTGTGCATATTAGCTTTGAGGAAAAACCAAAAAGATTGTCCTTTCGAAATAATTTTTGTGGGTATTTCACTTGAAAACCCTCATGAGACCTCACTCGTCCACTTAGGAGACCAATAGGTTTAAAGGGCTTGTTGCATATTCTAAATGCAACCGTGATTCCTACGACAGTGAGTTAGGATTTTCTTTTTCTTATTTTTCATTTCATTTTAGTTTGGTTTGGTTGTTTTACTCGAGCACGAGCAAAATCTTGGCGTGGGGGTATTTGTTCGTGCCAAAAATGTGCCATTTTTACGATGCTTTTATGCCTCATTTGTGCTCGTTATAATTGTTTCTTTTAGGTTTTTAATTGGTTTTATTTTGTTTGTAGGTTTTCAATCAATTAAGGGAAGCTTTGTAAAAAAAAGGCAACAAAATACACAATAAAAAAATAAAACCTAAACCAAGCCTTCCCACGTGTTGCGTGCATACCCTCCTAAACCTACCAGTCACACGCCCATCACGTGGCTTCACCCCCATTTTAACTCTCATTTTCTCTCTTATCTCTCTCAGCTTTTAGAGACCTTGAAAAACCCAGTAAACCCGATGGCCCCTCCCCCCACGCTCCTCCATCTTCATCTCCATCTCTCTAACTCATCTCTCTCTCTCTCTGTAAACCTCCAATGTCTTCCACCATCTTCATTCCTATCCACGACTCCAAAACGCCAGCACATCGCCACATTCGTTTGTCCCTTTCGATTTTTAGACTCAACTTTAGCCTTCGAATTCATGTAAATTGGTTTCATTTCATCAATTCCGAGTTGTATTTGCAAGGTTTAGTTATTTTAGGCTTTGAAATTTACAGAATTGGATCAACTTGGAAGTGGGTTATCTGCTCATGATTTGATCTTTCTGGGTTCGATTGTTATTCGTTCTTATCTTCATCCCCTGCTTTGCTTCAAGGCCTGTTTATGGTGATTCCACCATTTTTGGTAGCAATCAAAGCTTGTCTACAGTGGAGTAGCGTTCTTGGCCTCATCTTGTTCAAGGTCAAGAGATTGGGTTTGATTTCTAAGCTCCATCTCTTGTAAAGTTCTAAGTTAAATGCTGCTAAAAAAATTCGAAAACCCCCCTCCCTTGTTCTCTTATTTGGTTCTTGATGAGTGTTCAATATGTTTTCATTGGATGTTGTAAGCTCTGATCCAGTTTTTTTGCTTGTCACTATCGATTATTTTGTTATTTGGTAGCTCTCATTTGGTTGTATAGTGATGGGGATAAATTGGTTGTGTAGTGCAAAAAGCCCCTAATTTCCCCTCTCCTTTGCATTGCTAGCTCTGTTCTCTGATTTTGTCCATGTTGCTCCCCTGTTTTGATCTTTTCTATTTTCTATCCTTGATATGGCCCTGTTGTTGATACTTTGTTCTATCCTTGATATGTTCTTGTGGATGGTTGATATGTTCTTGAATCCTTGATATGAATTTGGGTTGGATTTCGTTCATGTTGCTACCTTGTTTGGCTTTATTTTTGCTAGATGATAAAGTTAGGCAAGGTGGGCTTTATGCTTCCAGTAGATTGTAAATGTAATTAGTTACTAGCTAACATTGGTAGTACTTGAATGTTGGTCTTTTCGTTAATTAATTTGTGGCAGCAATAGTTTTCCTCTTTGTTTTTGCTTTCTTCAATTTGAGTTTTATTAATTTGTTGTAGCTTCTAATGGATAGTCACATGTTTGCAGTTAATTTCTAGCTCCTATGTTTCTATTTTATTTGGCTTGGCTATTTTGTTAATATTAATATGTTAGATTATTATTTAAGTGATCTAATTTAAGACCCTGTCCCTATGGAGACGACCCTCAAGTACCATGACGACAGTCGTATACTTGCTACCTTTATCTTTCACTGAAATTTATCCAACAATGACCTTCTTTCCTTAGGATTTAATCACCTCCCCTTCTTGTTTAGTTAAGAAGTACACGCCAATCAGTTTGACTTTACACACTATCTAAAGTTTAAACTTCACTCCACTAAGCACCTCTAGCTAGACACTCACTGAGTATTGATCCTTCAATAACTAGCTGCCTAAGTAAGTTTCCTAGCTTGTCACAAATCTCCCTTTAAAATGTTCAATTCACTAAGGAATACAAGAGAAAGTGTTAGAGAATGATTGCACTTGAGCACTTCTCATAATGTAATAAATTCTTGTGTCTTGTTATTTGCTTCAGCTCCACCTTTTACCATTGTAGTACTTCTTGCAAATCTTCAATGCACTCTTTCCAAAATCCAATGCCTCTAATTCAACCTTGGCTTTTTCAAAACCGACTCTTGATTGACGAAATTAATGGATCTTGATTTAGCATTGATACAGCTGATTTGATCACAGAAGATCTTACCAAAATCAATCAAAATAATTTATAAATAAAATCAAGATTGATTTAATTAATATAACCTTCCGTAACTGGGACAAAACTATCTTTAATGAATCTCAGTTTAAGGCAAGGATATATTGCATAAGAAAATATACTCCACTCAATCGCTAATAAAGAATTCTTTCCAATAACATATAAAGCAATATATTTTACTGAGATCTCATAGATAAAATAGGATAGCAACAATACAAGATATCGTTTAATTATTTTCACAAGAAAATTATTCTTTTGATACCAAAGTCAGACAACTTGAGTTTGACATTATATTCCTGCAATAGACAATGTGGATTAGAACAATATCAATCAAGGTAGTCAAATTGAGCTTTTGTCTTTCGGTCAAAACTCCTAATGTCTTTGAGTGTGACTTTGAACTAGCCAATGACATTGAAGGAGTCTCCCATCTCCCCCTTTTTGATAAAAGACAAAACTTCAATTTGAGAGTCATTTAACATAGCAAGCAAATACAATTATAGTAATTCCAGGCATCAGAATAACAAAATAACGAAGATTGCCTCTTTTCACCTAGTTGTGAACACTAGAAGCTTTCAAAACCTTTCAGATAGGCTTTCCTTTCAATGTCCACGTCCAAGTGAATCCACATCACTTCTCCCTCTTTTTAACTTTCATCAAAAAGGGTGATCCTGCAGAAATGTTCGGTAAACCACTATTCAAAACATCTCTTCAAAGAAATTTAGAAAACGAAATTGTTTTAAGAACTAAAAAAATGAAAGATAGAGGCTTTAGATATAACCAGTGGATATAGTAAAGGATCCATGGATTAGAGTACAAGGTTGATTAGAGTACAAAGTTGATTGGTTTTCTTGATTTTGTCAGGGTGGGCATATTTTTGGAGGTATATTTTGCAAGCCTTGGCTGAAGACAGTGAGGGAGGAAACTTTGAAGGGCCTAGGTTAAGATTGAAAATCCTCTCAATGGAGGCAGTGGTGAGGGTGAAGGTGATAGTGGTGCCTTTTACTTTGGTGGTGTAGTAGGTCCTTCCCCTCCCTTGAGGTTTAACCTTTTCAAAGTTAGCATAGAATAAGCAAACTCATTGGGGGTAGACTTCATCACTAACATCATAAAGCTTCATGCAACTCAATTTCTCTAATTTTTCAACAAAAGAGAACTTTGCCTGCCTTAGAAAATCAAAGTCTACAAATTCACAGTAAATCAACTCTCGTTTAACAACATGGTTGTAATGTTTTACTCCTAAATCAGGGAACCGTTCAAGGGGAAGGTCAGGGAGGCCTGTCTTCTACGAAGTCAAGTGTAGACACTTGGTGGGCGTCGTTTGATGGTCCCACAAGTTCTCTTCACATGAGTGGTGTATAGATCAGTGGGGTTGTCCCTTTTCACTTGGAAGACAAGGTGGGAGTTTACTTCAATGGTTTCTACAATGAGAGAAGAGAAATTTGAGGGTTTGGAAAAGAGGGAGAGAGGAGGTTGAGTGGTTATGACCAAGGCACACTCTCTTTATGTAGGGAAGGGGGAGAGAAAGTGGCGGTTTTTATAAGGCACATAGAATCTTGGGGATTATATCAATGATGGTTATTACAACAACAACAACAACAAACTCCCAGTGTGGGTCCCGCTTTCACGGGGTCTGGAGAGATCCAGCTGTAGGCAACCTTACCTCTACCGGTATTCCTACCCATAGAGAGGTTGATTCCATAAGACCCACAAAACAGTTTTGATAAAAAGTTTATAGAGAAAACGATTTCAAAACCATTTACAGAGGAAGCGAAGGGGGAAGAGAAAAGGGGTCGGATAGCAAATAAAGAAGGAGTAGAGACATACCTGAACAAACCAGGGGCGCTTAGTGCTGTCACATCCCAGAAAAGCACGACCTGCAGACAAGCACACCAAAAACCCTACCCACCGTACGCCGCCTAGGCTACTGCCCCCTACGGAGGCGGTCTCCTACAATCCGAAACCTTAATCCTGTCCCGCCACAGCCTCCTATCCTGAGCCATGTCCTCCAAAAACCTTAATATAAATGATGGTTATTAAGAAGGGAAATCAGTGCCTTTTTTAACTGAAAGAAAGAGCAAATTAAGGTTTTGAAAATTTTTGAAAAAATGCAGGATTTTTAAAATAATGTAACAGGTGAGATATTTAATTGATTTAAATTCCCATTTTTTTAGCTACTTATCATAATTGATCTATGATATAGAAATCCAAAGTCTAAGAGCTTGGATTTGATCTGGGCTTTGAGATGAGGTCTCAGTGTCTGATCCAATGTCATTGGTGGCACCCTGTAAGACTTTATCAAATTGAATCATTTGTTGAGGGATCATCCCTAATAATTCATGCATCTATTTTTAACATGTCAAGTTCACTTCGAATAAAGTTGAACTGGTCTTCACCAAGAGGTTTGGTGAAAATGCCAGCTAATCGCAAATGTGAGGCAACAAATTCCAAAGTGATACTATCTTTCTCTACATGATCTTGTATAAAGTGACGTCTAACCTCAATGTGTTTGGTTCTTGGGTGCTAGATTGAATTTTTTGTAATGTTTTTTGCACTCATATCATCACATCGAATATGTACCTTTTAAAAGCCAAACCCAAGGCCTCGTAGCTACTGTGTGATTTAGAGTTCTTAGGCACAGCATGCACCTGCAAGTATATATTCAGCTTTAGGAGTTGACAGAGCAACATAGCTTTGTTTCTTTAAGTGCCATAAAACTAAGGAATCTCCAACAAATTCATAGTAACCTGAGGTGCTTTTTCTATCTGCTTATCCAGCATAATCTGCATTTGAGTATTTAATGAGATTGAAGTCTTCATCTCTAGTGTACCATAGACCAATGTCTTTGATTCCTCTAAGATATTTTAAAATTCTTTTGGCAACTGTTAAATGAGATTCTTTAGGGGAACTTTAGAACCGAGCACATGAGCATATACTCAATATAATATATGGTCTACTTGCTGTAAGATATAATAGTGAACCAATCATACCTCCATAAACCTTTTTTAGGACTGACTTGCTACTTTGATCAAGGTCTAGTTTCAAATTCAATGCCATTGGTGTTGTTGCATGCTTGACCTTATCAAGCTTGTATTTCTTCAAGAGTTGATGAACATGCCGTTTTGGCATTCTTTGATCTAAAGTCCTCAGAAAAAGTTGATTGCTCCCACCATACTCATCTCAAACTCATTACTCATCGAATTAGAAAACTCTTGACATAGATGATTGTTAGTGGCACCAAATATGATATCATTTACATAAACTTGAATAATGAGGAAGTCTTCCCCCTTTGTTTTAGAGAAATGGTTTTGTCTATCTTTTCTCTTGTAAAATCATTTTCCAAAACATATTCGCTAAGGTATTCATACTAAACCCTTGGGACTTATTTTAAATCATAAAGAGCTTTATGATGCTTGAAACTATGATTTGGAAATTCAGGACTTTCAAATCCCAGGGGGTTATTCAACATAGACTTCTTCATTTGGAAAACTATTTAAAAACCACATTTAACATCCATCTAAAATAATTTGATGCCCATGTGAGAGGCAAATGCAAGTAATATGCGAATCACTTTTAGTCTAGCCACAAGTGCAAAGGTCTCTTCAAAGTCTATCCCTTCCTCTTGGTTATACCTTTTTACAACCAATCTGACCTTCTTCCTAACCACTACCCCCAGATTTATCTAAATTATTCCTGAGAACTCGGTTGGTCCCGATCATTGGATGGTCCTCTAGTCAACGTGTGAGGGACCAAACTTGGTTTCTATTAAATTGGTTGAGTTCATCTTGCATGGCCAATCTCTAGTTTTGGTCTTCCAATGCTTTAGCATGGTGCTTTGGTTCTATATGAGAAACAAATAAAAACAAAGCACAGAAATTTCTTGAGGAAGATTGTGTCGTTATACCTATATTGATGTTAGTGCATATATTATCTAAAGGATGGCTAGACTTGTACTATTCCTTTGTTCATTGAAGTGACTTTCAACCTATTCAAGGATGCTTAGGGATCACACATTATTCATGTCACCATCTTGGGGTCTCTCACTAGCATTTTATGTGGTTTTTAGGGGAGCATCAATGTCTTCAAGTTGTCTTTGATCATCCTAATTTGGAGTTTGGACCTTATGATAAGGAGCAGTTTGGTGATTGCATTTGTCCAGTAATTCTTCATCTTCATTATCTACATAATTGCTTAACTAAAGCTCATCAAATAAAGATGAACCAGCATGTTAATTGTTAGTTTCTCAAAGACAACATGAATAGATTGCTCAATGACCTTAGTACATTTGCTGTAAACATGATAAGCTTTACTAGCCGAGGAATAGCCAACAAGTATACCTTCATCACTCCTTGTATCAAACTTTCCAGGATTATCCTTACCTTTATTGCGAATGAAACACTTAGTTTTAAAGGCTTTGAAATATGGGAGGTTTGATTTCTTGCCTTTGAACAATTCATATGAGGTTTTTTTGAGGAAGATGAGGAATATGTTAAGCACATAATTCGCAGTGTTAATAGCCTCTGCCGATAATGACTTTGGAAGATCATTCTCATAGATCAATGTTCTAGCTATATCTTCAAAGGTCCTATTCTTTCTTCAACTACTATGTTTTATTGTGGCGTTCTGAGTGCTAAAAAGTTGTAAAAAATGCCATTCTTGTCTCAATAATCAATGAACTTATTTTGGCGAAGTTCTCTTATATGGCCAGTCATAATAACAACTACTGGCAAGTTCTTTGATATTTGCAGTTTTTGTCCAACCTTGCAAACTCCTTAAGAACTTTTGTTTGATCTTTCAAAAAGAGCACCCATGTAAATCTAAAGTAATCATCTTTTATAACAAATATATATGAACTTCCTCCTAAACTCTAGTGCGGATTGGTCCATGAAGGTCTACATGCAACAACCCAAGCATTTCAAGTGGACACACTTTTCAAGGGTTTAAAGGAAATACGTAATTGCTTACCTCTATCACATGTGTTGCACACATGATTCTTCCCGTATTTATAAGGGGGTAAGCCTCATACTAAAATAATCATACTCCTAACTTACGAAGAGTGTGCGTGCTAGCATGTTCTAATCTACAATGTCAAAGCCATGCATCATCAAGGGAAGCTTTTAGACAGGAAGTATGTGTGGGAGAGATATCAAGACTTATGGCATAAACATTGTCTAGTCTAGAACCATGAAGAACAATGCCATTTGTCTTAGCATTCTCAATAGCACATTGGGATTCTTCAAACCATACACGATTGTCTTTATCACAAAGTTGTGAAATACTCAACAAGTTATATTTTAAACTATCCACCAAATAGACATTGCCAATAGAATTTGAATTATTCTAACCAATGCCAATGATGCTACCACGACCATTGTCTCTAAAGGTCATTTTACATGATTTTTATTTTTGGATCCCAGTAAACATCAAGGCATCTCCCGTCATATGTCTTAAGCACCCACTATCCAAGTACCAGAGATTGCTCTTAACTTTGACATGCCTGCAAAAACAAAAATCAATCCTTCCCGCATTCATTGGTGGTAGGGTTTGGACGAAGATGACTAATGTCTAGTTTAGAGGACATTGTCCCTTTAAGCACCCATACTTTTATGATCCATGGATGTGAGGTCTCTTTACCATTAAATTTTTTGTAGTGTTTTTGACCTCTTCCAAGGCTAGAGTGATTTAGATACACATGACCAAAGTGGTTGTGATTCCTTTAATGAATTCTATGACTTTGGCAGTTGTGATAAGGTTATTGTTTTTGCAATTAGAACTGTTTAGGAATTCTACATGAGATGTCTCATAAAAAAAGAAATGCTTATATGACCTTTTCTTATTATTTGGGTTAAATCCAAGACCTTTCGTATTAAAGGCCACACATTGGGATCCAAGTAATCTATATATATTTTCTTGATCCTTAGTGAGTTTCGAGAGAGATTTGAGAGAATCGTTACACTATTTTGCAAAATGTTTTTCTCATTCTCAAGATCATTAATTTTGGTGTGTAGATTTTCACATGATATCCATAAGTCCTCATCTTCCTTTTTCAGGATTTTGTTTTCCTTTCTAAGGGCCTTGATTTCGAATATATGTTCTTATTCATATTTAACACACTTTAATAGATCTTGTGCTAGATACTCTTTCATGAAAGTAAGAAGGTATTCCAATGTTGCCTCTTTGGATTCTTCACTTTCCAATGTTTTCTCTAGCTATGAGATAGAGATTTGCTATTTCTTCCTTCTCACTTTCACTTTTAGAGTGTCTATCATGCCATGTTATGATCAAAGCTCGCTTGCCTCCTTTCTTAGCTTTGAATCCGATTCTCTCTTTTTTGTTTTTGATTTTTGGACAATCTTTGATCATAGGACTTGGATGTCAGCACCATAGTAACTATTTTGGTTAGCATCAACTTTTAATGCAAATTCACCTTTTGAGTTTTGGTCATTCCTCTTTGAGGTTGATGTTTTCCAAATTCCTCTAAATTTTAGATGTTTTGGAACATCTTTTTGAACCCTTTGGCTATCATAGCTAATGATTCATCTTCATCACCTTCAAACTCCTCAGGTTATATCTCAATGTTAGCATTTGTGGACTTTAGTGTAATTCCTTATTGTGGTGCCTGCCTAGTATTTTCTTCATGTAGGTGGATTTCACAAGTTAGAAGTTTTCTAATAGGAATACCTAACTTAAGAGTTTTCATATCTTAGCCTTCTTCAATAGGCATAATTTTGGGTCCCTGCTTGCTTTTTTGGAAGACATCACAACATTTTTCTCTCCATCTCCTCATTAGTGTATGTCTTCCCCAAGGACTTAAGGTTATTAATTATCTTAGTGAAGCGCATATGCATGTTCTTGATATATGCTCCATACACCATCTTGAAGTGCTCATATTGATGGACATATAGACTAATTTTGGATTCATGAACTCGACATGTTCCTTCATGGGTAGTCTCGAATGTGTCGTAGACTTCTTTGGCCGTATCACATGCGGCCACATAGTTAAATTCATTAGAATTTACCACAAAATAAAATGTTCAAGGCTAGAGCTTTTTTTGGCAACTTTCTCCATCTTTTCAGAAGTAAAATGTAATCAAGACTTCTGAATAACTTTGTCTTCTTTCTTCATTGTAGGGACAAAGTCACCTTTGGAAATAATTTCCTAAAGCTCATAATCATGATCCTTGATGAAAATCTACATAAGCTTTTTTCCATGTGCAAAATTAGAGCCACGGACCAAAGGAGGTTTAGTAAAAGAGTGTCCTTGATCAATTTAAGTATTCTTAAAGGAAGCTATGATCTTTTCCACTAGATGGTTAAGTCAATGTGAGTGGACTTGAGTCTGATACCAATTGAAGGTCCCAAAAGCCAATGTTATATCACCCTAGAGGGGGAAGGGGTGAATAGAGTGATAACCTAAAAATTAAAACTTAAAGAAATTGCAATGTACTTAAAATCTGAGCTACAAATGTCACAACAAGCAACTTTTAAAGTTAGTCACCAATATCAGAGTTAAGACTTTGAAGAGAAATAAAAAACAGAAATAAAAGGAAACAAAACAGAGGATATGTTCACCCTTCCAAACAAGGCTAGTGACTGCTTAATGCTCTTTTGTCCTTAAGATTTAATCACCTCCACTTCTTGCTCACTTGAGAATTACATGCCTATCACTCTAGATTTACTCACTATCTAAAGTTCAAAGTTCACTCGACTAAGCAATTTAAGCTAGACACTCACTAAGTATTAGCCTCTCAATACTTAGCTACCCAAGTAAGTTCCCCAACTTACTTGTTACAAATCTCTCTTATAAATGTTGAATTCTCTATGGAGTATAAGAGAAAGTATTAGAGAATGATTACACTTGAACGCTTCTCACAACATAATAAATTCTTGTGTCATTTCATTTGCTTTAGGTCCACCTTTTATAGGGTTCAAAAACCTTTTTGACCGTTGGAGTTCTTGCCCAATCTTCAATGCACTCTTTCTACAATCCAATGTCTATAATTCAGTCCTTGACATCTCCAAAATTGGTTCTTGATTGACAAATTTGATGGATCTTGATTGAGAGTAGATAGGCTTGATTTGATCACAGAAGTTCTTAGCAAAATCAATCAAAATATTTTATAAATAAACTCAAGATTGATTTAATACAACTTTCCTTAGCTGGGACAACACAATCTTTAAAAGAATCTCAGTTTAAGATAAGGATATATTGCATAAGAAAATATAATCCACTCAATCGCGAACAAAGAATTATTTCCAATAACACCTAAAGCAATATATTTTACGAAGATCTCGAAGACAAAATAGGATAGCAATAATATAAGACATTGTTTAACTATTTTCTCAAGAAAGATGATTTTTCTAATACTAAAGTCAGACAATTTGGCATTCACATTGCATTCCTGCAAAAGACAATGTGAGTCAAATATACTCAAATTAAGCTTTTGTCTTTCACTCAAAATTCCCAATGTCTTTGAGTGTGACTTTGAACTAGTTAATGACATTGAAGGAATCTTCACAACCCAATCTTCTAACCCAACTAAAACAAATCAATACACAACAGACGACAGCAAAGATAGGAACCACGAAGAGTAAGATGAGAACCAACCACACTTGATAAGAGAGTTGAAGAGGAAGAATCAACCCAAGCTAGGGGCTTAATTGATGGCGAAGCACGCTCCTAGGAACTTAAAGGCAATTGAATTGATGACCCACCTCCAAAAATTGCTCCCATGGTGCTCTTCGATTAGCGAACCAACTAGAGGGAACTACTAAGGACTTAACTTTAAATCTAAAAATATATATAAGAAAAGTGCTAAAATTGAGGAGAGATAAGATTAACAAAAGAATTGGGCGCACAAAGGTGGGTGGGTGTGGTGGCGATTAGCGTCAGACGAGCTGCTGCCGGTTAAAGGGGTGGTCGGCTTGGAGGGCTCACGGACCCCCTTGGCTGATGGCTGATGCTAATTCGCACTTTGGTCTTTCTATATAGGTCCTGTTCTATTTCGCGTTTTTGATGATTTAGCTAAGAGCTTATATATTCTTGCAGATTCTTACATCTCTTACAACTCCTTACATTCTTAACATAATCTTTACATCTTCTCACATCTTGTTACAGCTCCTTATATCTTGTTACAGCTCCTTACATCTTTTTACATCTTCTTATATCTTCTTACATCCCATATAGATTTTCTATAACATTCATTTATTTTAATTACAAAAATATTTATATTTTTTAATTATGCTACCAATATACAAAATTTGTAAATATCTTATGAACGCAACATTTACATAAACATAAAAACATAATACAACGACATAAGTTATATTTGAGTTTCGATATGAGCAATATAGATTTTTATTTTAATTAGCGAAATATGTATATTTTTTTAATTATGCTACAAATATACAAAATTTGCAAATATCTTATGAACACAACATTTACATAAACATAAAAATATAATATAATGATATAAATTATATTTGAGTTTTGACATGAATAATATATGTTATTATAGATGGAATAAGTGACCATACTTTTAAAATTATAATACAAAGTTTTTGTTCATGTTTAAGTCTGAACCATATATGAAAACTGTCAAACTGTATGCGACGAAAGCATTACAGCTATTTCATCTCTAAGTTTATTCATGACAATTTTGTTGCTATCATTATACAATTAAACATTTGGTGGTCATTCCAAATTTGGTTCCCTTACTGAGATTGATATGCTCTTTTTATGCAGAATAATAAAATTGTTTAATATGACAATACAATTTTTGTTTTTATTTTTTTTTTGAATTTTGGAAGGTAATTTCCAATTTTTGTTGTTTAATATGACAATACAATTTTAGTATTTTAAACATTGCTGAATAATATTTTAAGGGTTTATTTATAAAATTTATTGGTAACAATGTTGACCATACATTTACATTTAAAATTGCTTACTTAAAATATGATTTTATTTTAAGGTTTGTATTCAATTTTGTCAAAAAAATTTGTTTTTTTTGTTATACTTTGCTTATTCGATCAAATTAATGTAAATATAAAAATCACCTGAAGTGTATGAAATGTTATTGACAAAATTTATGGGGTTTAGTATATTTATTGTTGTGTAATTAACTTAATTAATGGTATATTTTCAATAAGTTTATTATTTTAATATCATTGTTTCTCATCCAAAACGTTCATTGCAAAACAAACATATTTCGTTTCAATTATATTAAGAAATATTTTGTTTACTGATGGTATCAAATTTTAGTTGTAAATATGACTAATATATCATAATTATCACAAAATATACTATACAACTCTTCAATAATTCAACAACTTCTTACATATATTATTACAACTCCTTACATCTTCTTACATCTTCTTACAACTGCATATTATCGCGAAATAGAATATGTCAATAATTTGCAATCTAGGACTAGAATATAATCGGAAGAAAAGCGTTAGTCACGTGCTTAACGCGTGTCAGAGTGATTAAGGAGGAGATCCGAAGGGATTTTGTCATTCCCCTAGATCGAACGGCCCAGATGCTGGCGTTAGCTGAACGCCACCGCCTTTGATTCAAAATTTCAAACGCCAACATTCTTACTTCAGGTCCTTCCTTCTAAACCCTTTATATATAAAACCACCGCAAACCCTCTCTCTCTGCTTCTCCCGTCAGTGTTTACATTGCATCCTTCACAACCCTCTTTGTCTTGCTTCGGCTACTTGTTCTGTTTTGCTCTTTAGATTCGTTCGAAATGGTGAGTTTGGTTCAGTAATCTTTTTAAATTTGCTTTCGATTTATGTTGTTTATTTCACCAGTTGATTTTGATTTTGGTTTTAACATTCTTTTTTTTTTTTTTGGGGTGATGGTATGAAGGCTTTGCCGAACCAGCAGACTGTTGATTACCCCAGCTTCAAGCTTGTGCTTGTCGGTGATGGAGGCACAGGTATCATTCTTGATTATGTTGCTTTAATGGTGTTTTCGCGTCTTAGGTATTCTAAAACTTTGTTCCGTATAATTGCAGGGATTTGTGATTAGGGTTAGGTTTTTTATGTAATTTAAAAAATACTCGGATGAGTTTTTCTGATATTGGTCTCGCACATGTTTTTGTTGGCATGTTCAATTGGAAATTTGAAAATTTTGGTGAAATTGAATTGGTACTGTAGTTTAAAGATTGGGATCTTTGTTCTTCTGTTAATTTGCTCCATGTACACCTTTATGTTCAATAATTTGAGCTTGGCCTATCATTTGACATGCTATAATTGGGGAAACTACTTGTGCCTGTTGTAGTTTGGTCTGAGAGGAGTAGGGCCCCCGTTCTCCCTGGGTACTGATGAAGTTTGGATTTCGATTGTTTGGGCATACCTCGTAGTTTCATTTTTGTTGCCAGGTGCATTTGAATAGATCTGTGCTCCTGCTTTTATGAGTTTTCTGTATTGATTTTCGGGACTGAATTTGATACAGGGAAAACAACATTTGTTAAAAGGCATCTCTCGGGTGAATTTGAAAAGAAATATGAGCGTAAGTTCATTAAGTTATTGGATTTGTTTACTAGTTGACAAAGATATCGGTACTTGGGGATATTAACTTGGTTTTGCATTGTCTCACGCAGCTACCATTGGTGTCGAAGTTCATCCTTTGGATTTCTTCACCAACTGTGGCAAGATTCGATTCTACTGCTGGGATACAGCAGGACAAGAGAAGTTTGGTGGCCTCCGGGATGGATATTAGTAAGTTGCTTTTAAACAACTGTATAGAAGACTTATTAGGGTTATTTCGTTTGTTAATTATCTGCCTTCTGTTGAAGAGCCATATGTATAGAGGATAATGAGTGTAAATTGGCGTTCAGAGCAGTACCTGAAATCCTTCTTGCTTTCTTTATCTTATTGTTTACTATAATTGTATCTCTTTTATCTGATTAATTTAGACATTGATCATCTCTAAAGCAGTGGTGCAGTAGACCGTTCTTTTTTGTTTAAAAGCTAGATGAGAGGAGGACCAGCGGTTGATAATTTGATCCTTTCTTTGGAGTGATTAATGGCATTTAGATTTGATTGTTGGACTTGGAAAATGAAAATATATCTTTTTAGTGGGTTTAGGGGCCTTGTTATTGGAGATTGGGGTGTTAATCTTTGGCAATTGTACAATGTTGGGATTCAGGTGGTACTAGCTGGGTTATTCATGGTCTATGTCACCTTTTGTTTGAAATTCAGGAGCTTTACCGTTGACATATATCTGCAAAATGGTTATTTTTTGGGTTTGAGTGTCCTCTTAAGAGAAACAATGGTTATTGTTTAGAATATTTGGTTTGGATTTGGGATTGGGACAGTATTAATTAGCCCAATTATTTGCAGCATTCATGGTCAATGTGCCATTATTATGTTTGACGTCACCGCTCGCTTGACATACAAGAATGTGCCAACATGGCACAGGGATTTGTGCAGGTATGGCTTATTCGTACCTTTGACACCTACCTACCTTACCAGATGCACTATGCCCACAAAATTAATTGGCTTCCTGGTATCTGTTGGTTTCCTGTAGGGTGTGTGAGAACATACCAATTGTGCTTTGTGGAAACAAGGTTGATGTAAAGAACAGGCAGGTGAAGGCCAAGCAAGTTACCTTCCACAGGAAGAAGAACTTACAGTACTATGAGATATCAGCAAAGAGCAATTATAATTTTGAGAAGCCCTTCCTATACTTGGCTCGTAAACTTGCTGGGTAAAAATTGTGTATTGAACTATGTTGTAGTGTGCCGTACTGTGTTTCTGAATCTGCGTTCATCTTCTCTAATCTCTGGATGTGAACTTTTTTGCTGCAGTGACCCCAACTTGCATTTTGTCGAGTCTCCTGCCTTGCGTCCTCCGGAAGTGCAAATTGACTTAGCTGAGCAGCAAAGGTATTAATGACTCAATTACCTTTCTCCAGTAACAGTCAGTGTATAAAAATTATAGTTTAACTTATTTGCCTGCTAAATAAGAAAAGAGCCTGAGGTTTGTTTTAATTGCGACTTCTGGCCTTCCTTTCATATATTGTCTTGTGGAATGTTCTTTAAGAAGCCCTTCCTGTACTTGGCACGGAAACTTGCTGGGTAAAGATTGTGTTTTCAGTGCATTGTAGTATGTAGTATTGTATGTCCGGAATCTGCATTCGTCCATTTTCTTACCCTTGTAATAGGGCTCTTTCAAATATAGAAAAGTGTATGTTATGCAGGCATGAAGCCGAGCTTGCTGCTGCTGCTGCACAACCTCTCCCTGATGATGACGATGACACATTTGAGTAAGCGGGGAGCCAGGTTATCCTTGAACGAGGGGGTACATGTGTGAAACTTCTGTGGTTGTAGTTTGCGTTTAAAAGGTTTTCGGGGTAGTAATAGGGAGTGTGGGACAGTTAAATATGGTTTGTGTTTGAGTGGGCAGCGGAGACTATATTTTTATGTAAAGTCTGCTCAATTTTAGTGCACGACATTGGACTTCTGTATGATCTTCATCTGCCCTCATTTTGTCCTCTGTACTACTGCAATTCTTTGTGACCTGTGGGTGTTGCATGATATCCCGTCTTTTGTCCTTTTCTCAGCATTGAGGGCCTATTCTTTTCGTGGGTAAATGTAGATGAGTAAAAAGATGAAATAGGTTACGTGGGTTGAAATTTTTTTATGTGATGCATTGAACTTGACTAAAATAGTTAAAGTGGATTGAAATGGGTTGAAGTGAGTTGAGATTGGTAGTTTAAAACTGACCCCTGAAAATAACAGGGCTTGAATCTTGATTTTGTTTTGAATTTTGTTTCTCCTTGTTTTCGGATAGTCTTTCAGATAGGAAATCAAGGTCCTTGATTGGTTGTTAATGTTGGGAGTATTCTGGATTGTTCACGTTACTTGAATTTGTTCCAAGCAGCTGTTTGGTTGTGAATCGTGTTATTTCCTTGTGCACCTCATTCTACGAATTGTTCTCAAAGTTCTGGGGATTCTGAAGGTGACCCTTTAGGAACGGAACGGTGAAGGTTGCAGCACCTGAACTTTTAAACAGAAGATGTGCAACATTGGTGAAGCTTGTAAAGGAGAATGTGAGAACATAACTTGGGGGTAATTCGACACATTGAGCAAGAATTGGACATACGGATTGGAAAGCAAATTGTATGCCATCTGAATGTATACATCAGCACATGTGTTTTTTGCCGAATAGAGGTGGGTGGGGCCAGGATTGTGAGTATTGTTGGTAGCTCAAAGTTTGAATGTGAATCAACTTGAAATTGAGTTAAACACTCGTGTGACCGTCAGTGTGAAGAGAACAATATCAGTTGCATGGGAACCAGTGAGTTTAGCAGGCCATAAGCGGTGGTGACTGGGTTGAGCAACTGAACGAGGCAGACCTGGTCAAAACCGGTCGACTCAGCCAACGGTTGAACTGGGCAAAGCCGCGTCCAGACTGGGATTTACACGGCAATTAAAAAAACACCCACGTCTAGAACCATTAGCCAATGCCATAGCACCAATCCATTGTCAATCTTCATTGCCTATAGTGCTGATTAGTCGTATATTGTAGCTTCACTTTGAGTCTCTTCCTTTTGTATCTATTTATTTGAGAATTTTAAAAATTAGATCTTGTAAATCATTGCTGACGCCAATCACCAGCAGTAGGCACTGATTGATTAAAAAGGAGAGAGAGGGAGGGGAAGAGAGAGACTCAAAGAGAGCGAAGGCAGGATGTTGGGAAAGTGGCAATGTTAAGGGCGGAATTGAGGAATTTTCAAATACTATATGGACAATGATTTGTGGACTTTTAGTAGATAGCAACCGTGGATTTAAACTTGACAGTAAATCCTGCATTTTCAATAATTCATATTATTTTAAATTTTAAAACAATTAGAAATTAATTTGATTTTAATTTTTAAAATTCATAAAAATTCACAGGTCTCATAAATTCTAGGATCGAAACCTAGCTCTGACAGAAGAGTTGCTTCCCTGCCGTCCTTTGGTTTTTCGCTCTTCAATTTTATTTTATTTTTTCCTATTTCTGTTTGTCCACAACTTGAGGAAAAAGTGTGAAATAAGATAAGTTTACTATGAAACTTGCCAATAAGGGTTGAACTAATTCTCTCCACATACTTACTCTTTCATTGATTAATACTGTGGTCAATGCCTTTGCGATATAAGGTTTTTAATAAAAAGCAAAAGTTAATCTTATCAATGTTATCGGACATCTTTACATAACAAATGCTAAAATGGGTACAATGCTCACAATTGAGGAATTCTCAAATACTACATGGAGAGTGATTTGTATACTACATGGAGAGTGATTTGTGGAGTTTCAGTAGATAGAAACCGTGGATTTAAACTTAACATTGAATCCCGCCCTTTCAATTATTCATATTATTTTAAATTTTGAAACAGTTAGAAATTAATTTGATTTTAATTTTTAAAATTCATAAAAATTCACAGGTCTCACATGTCCCAGGATCGAAACCTGGTTCTGACAGAAGAGTTGCTTCCCTACCCTCCTTTGTTTTTTTGCTCTTCAAATAGCAACCGTGCATTTAAACTCGACAGTGAATCCTAACCTTTCAATTATTTACATTATTTTAAATTTTAAAACAGTTAGAAATTAATTTGATTTTAAGTTTTAAAATTCATAAAAATTCACAAGTCTCATAGGTCCCAGGATCGAAACTTGGCTCTGACAGAAGAGTTGCTTCCCTGCCGTCCTTTGTTTTTTTGCTCTTCAATTTTTTTATTTTTTTCTCGAACAGGTTCCAAGATCGAAACTTGGCTCTGATAGAAGGGTTGCTTCCCTGTCCTCCTTTGGTTTTTCGCTCTTCAATTTTTTTTTTTTCCTATTTCTGTTTGTCCACAGCTTGAGGAACAACGTGAAATAAGATAGGTTTACTATGAAACTTGCCAATAAGGGTTGAGCTAATTCTCTCCACATACTTGTTCATTGATTAATACTGTGGTCAATGCCCTTGCGATGTAAGGTTTTTATTAAAAAGCAAAAGTTAATCTTATCAACGTTATCGCACATAGTACAAGAATTATATATACATCTTTATAAGATAATTGTAAAAAAAAATGGTAGACTAAGAATACTTCCCTCCCTCAATCCAAGCTTCTCATTAATTTCATCAAAATACTCAAAACAGTTAGAAGTTAGTTTGATTTTAAAATTTAAAATTCATAAAAATTCAATAATTGAGATCCTCCCATTTCCCTACTTTCCCACGTCACCCTCTCGAGCGTCAATAGCCACCTAAAATTAGATTCCCGAGAAGAAAGGATCAGGAAGATGCGGATATGGAGAACGATTTCCAGCAGGAAAACAAAAAAAAATAATCATATTTTGCTATCATTTTTTTTGAGTGGATCAGAATTAATTAGCAATCTTAGTATGTCATTACTTGAATAATTAATTTGTATTTACATACGATATGTACAGTATATCATATGATCATAAACTTTTATTCTACATTTTTTTTTTGTGTGGTAAAAACTACACTTCATCGATGAAGTATATAT
>JACYFF010002017.1:12841230-12851951 GCA_017589665.1 Selenicereus undatus
TATATATATATATATATATATATATACAATGGCAAAAACTGATCCAGCTCAAAAATTTGCTCCGAACCTGTTTGAAAATTTTGTGTTTTGAACATGAGTTTTTTTGACTTGAACACGAAATAAATCGAGCTCGAAAACCCCGCAAATTAGCGGGACAAACCCGTCCTGAACCTAAACCTGCCTGCTTAACCCAAATAATATGTCCTTATTTTGTATATTTTTTTTATCTAATTTTTCCCTTTTAACAATATGGTTGTTGATAATGTTGAATAATCTAAAGATAGATTACATAACTATTACACTCTTTACACATTAAACGTTGATACCTTTATTCTATTCTCTTAAAACAACATCATAGTTCATGCAAAACTTGTAAATGGAAAAATTTTTAAAAATGGGAATGGAACTATGTGAAGCAACTGTCCAACTTTTAGAGAAATCAACTTAGAAGAAAACAAGTATTAAACATATGCAAATCATACTATTATATAAGAGTGAAACAAATGTCTAATCATAATTTATATAAATTACTTTGTAATGATTGAAAATTTTGATGTTATAACTAAAAATAATATGTTGTACTTCTCTAATGCCCTTTTATTTGGTTTGCATTCTAACTAGTCTTAAAATATAATATTAGTGGTAGTAAATGGGTTGGTCGTCTTTGTGTTGGCGGTAGCCTATTGATAAAGTATACCAGATTGAACATTGGTAGGTTAATTAAAAAAAATCGAATTACTGAAAGGGTTATTAGTGCATTGAACCGCTCTAACTAGTTAACATGCTCTAGACGGACTGACCCATAAATGATCGATCCAACCCAACCCAAAGGGAGCTCAATAATTCTTTGCCCCGACCATGCATCGTGTTCATATATCATAATTAAAAGTTTGAATATTTTTAATATTCTTTTGATAAACTATAAAACCTATTTTTTTTATTAAATAATCACAATTTTGTGTAATAAATATTCCGATTTTTTTTATTTTAACAAAAGAAAAATAATTCATAGAAAAGACGCTCTAAACCTGTTGGGTTGACCCGAAACCCATAAAACCGAAATACACTCGTCTTTATTTTACCCGAACCTGAATATACTTACCCGTATTTAACTCGCTATCGTGTATCTATATGTATATATATATATATATATATATATATATATATATATATATATATATACATATATTTATATATGTATGTATGTATATATATATACACATGCGCACACGCATACATGTATGCACATACCTACATACATACGTACATACATATATACGCATATTGTTTTCGACGAAACTTGAGAGAGTTGGAGGAAATTTCGGACTTACTCTCGGTTGACGTGTCACTTAGCTGCACGAGTTGACATGTTCACTCATCAAATTGTACCGGAAATATGTAGTTAAAAAATCAAATTATACCAGGTCATATTGGTCCAGCCTAGTTCGATGATAAACCAAGTTAATTAATCCAAGTCTGATCCAAACAGTTCGATCGGTTAACCCATTCACCCACTCAACCAATCGGTTCGGTCATTGAGTCGGTTCTCCTAACATAAATGGCCATCCCACCAGAGCACTAGTCTACCAAGCATGAAGAAGGGTTGGGTTCCCCTTTTACGTCATTTATGAATACTAATAACTCTTCTTGTCATTCGCAACACAGATTATGTACTGAAGGTCAAACACTGTTTTAGAGTCGAGTAGGGTGGGTAAATTTTTTGATTGTTTTCGGAGTTTCTCAAGCTTTATTGGTGGTTGTGTTTGATTTTCCCCTCAAGCAATTAAGAGAACTGAACTGATGTCATATCATCAGTTTTGATTCCATATCTATATTTAAGATAATAAATTACTTGAAAATAAAACAAAATGAAGTAAAATGATAGATATTTGTGCCTAACTCCTGCCATGTTTACTATCTCTCTTTAATTTATTCACATGTCATATATCAAATATTAAGAGAATTGACCATGTCTTTCACTCGGTTAAAGGAGTGGGTCCATTGATTTAACCAGTAGAATTGGTTTAAATTGATTGACTCAGTCGTTGATCCCGCTTAAACCAGCCCTAGCCCGGTGGGCCACATTACAAGTATTGCCAGAACTAAGTTGACAAAGTAATACAAATCTTACCATGTATTTATTATTTTGTTGCATTTCCTCACATTTAATACATATAGTTTCACTCATAATTATGATATATATGTGTGTGTGTGTGTGTGTGTGTGTGTGTGTGTGTGTGTGTGTGTGTTATATCCTTCTACTTCACTTGTGGTTGACCTTGGACTTCTGTTGACCTGGTATATGCCATGTGTCATGTTCGCATTGGAGGATCCTAAATATTCTGATCGTTTAGCTCATCACATCTTAGAGGAACGCCTCCTAAGGTATTCATATGTGATGTGAATTCATTCGATCTACCATTCAAAGCGGTATAAATAGATTCGCTGTCCTCATTCGAGGCTTGTTACATTCACAAGTCCATAATGTCTAAAAGCGAATTGTCCTTTCTCGGGAGTGAGGAAGATGTCAAATTCATCTTGTCGCAGTCCAATTTCAAGAAGTTACATGAGGAACCCCTAATCCCTCCACCCTGGCCTCTTCCACCTCATTGGCCATCGCTCTATCCTTGCCTTGCGAAGACTGGAGTACTATGCGTATGACGTTGGGGTTCTTGAGAATGTGAAGTTGGTCTTCTAGAACTCCGTCCTTCAGGAAGCAATTCGCTTTAGGATCATCTTGCCCGCCCCTCGTAGTTTAAAATTTTACCAAGGCCCTGGAGGAGTTTCGATGTGAGAGTTTCGAGATTTAGTTAGATGCTAATGACAATTGACATGCTTAGTGTCGCTAGCAAGAGGCAGGCCCTGATGTCCCTGTCGGTCATGAGGGTGCTGAGAGCTTGGACTCATTGATATTTCCCCTCCCTTTTCCCTGAGACATCCCCCCCATAGGAGTGAAAGATATCCCTATCGAAGGGAAAGAGGGGCCTCTCCCCTTGGAGAGAGAGAATAACCCCTTAGTCCTTTATGCTTTCGTTTTGCTTGCTTGTTCCGATGGATTTCTTGATATAATCGAATCAATAAGAGTTATAATGAGATCTCCTTGCATTGCCTATTTTTATCCATTCAATGAATAAGATAGGGTAGAAATCCTTCCATTTCACCTTGGTCAGGGTGAATGCAGGGAGGGAGCCTTCTCTTTGTTCGGTTAGGTCGAATAAGAGGAGGAACTCTCCTCTTAGGAGGAAGGAGACGCCTCCTTCCATTCGGCCTAAACCCTTCCTTCCTATTCGGCTGGGTCGAATAGGAAGAGAGAGACCCCGTCTTCCATTCGGTTTGGCCAAATAGGAGGAGGGTTCTTTGTCCTTATATTGAGTTAAGTGGAATTCAGGGAGGAAGTCCTCTGACCCCAATCGGTCAGGCATTATTTCGCGTAGGCCATTTTCTTCTTTTTTGGTTTTCTTTTCATTTTGGCCTGTTTCGGATTTTGGTATGTGGCATTTCATTTGATATGGGCTGTTGGCTTTGGACACATATCTCGGGGCAATACTTTTGTATATATTCACGCTTCACCGTTTTTTATTTGTCACTTCCATTCATGAGCCATCGTTAAAAGCCCGTAGAGAAAAAGTCAAATAAAGAAACTTTGAAGTAGTGTTTTCTTCACCTCGACAATCACAAAGGTACCAATCCTTCCCTTCTTCCTTTAGCATTCCTGTATCATACCTATCTCTTCACTTCCTTATTCGTTAAGGGTTGTTCTCTAACCCCTCATCAGGTGTTGAAGAGGATATGGTTAGTAATAACTCCGCCAATCCATGTCCATCGCTCACCCCTTAGAGAAGGCATCGACTTCTTAGAGGGTTGCATAATAAATTGGCGCTTTCCACCATTCCATTGTGGGATTTCCTTCAAACGAACCTAAATTCCGTTAAGGAGAGCTCCAGTAGCTCACTATCCATTGATTCCTATTCTTTTGATATACCTATATGATACGTGTGGGAGTATCCAGAGCTAACACACTTCTTGGGCCTTTTCCTAGCATAGGCATGCCACCGACAATCATAGATAAGGAGCCGGAGCAGGATCCAACCCCTTTTAGTAGCCATGCTAGGTCTGACCCTGAGGACGGGCCCGATTCCCATCACATCAATCCATCCTTCTATGATGAGATAAAGGATATTCTCGATTTTGAGGTGAAGTTTTCTTTCAAACACAACTATAAGGTGGTTATTCCATCACCTATAGACACTGTAGATAACCTTCCTCCAGGTTGCATTGCAGTATACCTATACGCCTTAGAGTATGGCCTTCGGTTCCCACTCTTTAAGATTGTCATTGGAATTCTCCAAATGTATGATATCGCATTCGCCCAACTTGTACCCAATGCACAGGAATCCATGTTATCCTTTATTGCTACATGCAAGCTCAAGCGTCTTAAGCGTACGACATTGGTCTTCACTTACGTGCACATAATCCAACATAACAATAAGACATATAGGGCGAAGGGTTGGTATCAAATGATTAGCTGTCCTAACTTCATATCAGCCTTAGAAAAGGCTTCCTTCATGCATGGGTAGAAGTACAAGTTTGTGTATACTAAGAAGATGAATGGAGAATGGACCATAACCATTCGGAACAGGCAAGGTCCGAACAAGACTTGGAATAAGCCTCGGACCACCCCAGAGGAACAATATGGCTACCATAAATTATTTTCGACTTGTCAACTCCATCCACCCCTATCAACTTCATCCATCCCTGATCTGGAAAGATCGTAAAGGTTCTGCTTCTTAACGAGTGCTATTTGGTTACGAGTGTTTCCTTTGTGCTGTCGGGTTTTGTTGGGGTATCTCTCATAGTAACTTGATTATCGCTTTTCACATTTGATATACACTTTTCTTTGCTAGCCTTACTCCTTTGGACCTTGCATTTTGTAGAGAAAGCAATCACCATGCTACTAAAGATGAAGGGCAAGTTGAAAAAGGAGGAGAGGAGGCACCTTGAAGATAGGGGTGAGCAAGGTTCTTATGTACCCTAGAACCTGTTCGAAATTGGTCAGACGGTTCTAGTTCTAGCTTCTAAAAAAGAGGAACTGGTCTGATCGATTTCGGTTCTAAAAAAATACTCGCAGCTGGAACCTAGAACTTGTTTAGGGAGATGAAAATGAATAATCTTTTTGATTTTTTTACTATTTTTCTTTCATTTCTCTATTCTTTTCCGATTTGATTTTTTTCTTTACAAAATTGACTATCCAAATAGCGAATTTAACATAATATCAGTTGATTTTCGACTAATAATCGAAGGATGATTCATAATATTTTTCAAGTAACCAAGAATAAAAAAACAAACTTAATAAATTAACTTTATTTTTTTTTTATAAAGATAGAAGACTAAGGTAGGAAAACGTCAAACATCCCCTCTCCCCTCCAAATAAGTAAGAAAATTTAATTTCTTAGGTTGTAAAATTTAAACACTAGGTGTTGTGGGTACCTTAAAATTAGAACCGGAACCTGAGGTTTTGGCTCTGGTCCCCAAGTTTTTGGGCGGGTACCAAAACCCACTTACCCCTACTTAAAGATGCAAGGCGAGAAAAGCAAGTCAGGGAACATGTCATCCAGCAAGTTTAGGACCTTCATTCGGTATGTTCCTCTTCCTGGCCATAGAAGCATATCCTCATCAAGCATGCCCCTCCCCCGAAGTGTATTTCTTCCTCATGTAACATGGTTATCGTATTAGAATTGCAGACCAAAGCCCAAGCGTTACAATAAATGAAGGCTCCAGTGCTCCCTAAGCAGATCGAAGGGGCGTCTTCTCAGCCCGCCAATGTTCATACCTAGGGGAGACAAGCAACGCCCTCAAGCCTTTCTCCCACAAAGAAGAGGATACCTCCTCCATGAATCCCCACCCCTCGGGTTCTACTGATCGTCACTCCTTTGATGGCAAGATCTCCTTGCATTTGGCAGATTATGAGGGAAAGGTGGCACTGCTCCGGAAGCTTGCCCAAAGTGGGAGCTTGATCTAACTCCATGCTTAGAGGAGATTCCCAGCACCCTAGAATCCGGCCAAGTCTACTTCATGGAGGTATGGGTCTTTACTGGTCATAACTTGTTCTTTCCTTCGTATTTCATCATAATCTTTTCCCTTTCTTGATTTCAGGGTGTGGTTCACGTTTCGTATGGCTTTCATTTGGTTCCTCCTCAACGTGTCGCAGAGGCCTAGCTTAACTCTCATGGAGTAGACGAAGGGTGATAAGAAGAAGATGGAGTCCCTCACGGAAAGGATTTGGGCTTAAGTATATAGCCCAAAGATAGTTACCTTAGTGTTAACTTCAATTAACATAATTGAGCGACGTATTTTGATTCGACATTTGAAACATTTATATGATTACAGGCTGAGACGACAAAGTGGTCTCAAAAGCAAAGTTAGCATTGCCTCGTATAAAGTGATTTAATACTAATAACTAGATGTGAACTAGCATATTCACGTAAACGATTAGGACTAGTTTATTTATGCAAATGGTTAGAAGGCATAGTTATAAACTCGTTCAATGCTTTGTATAATTTGCTTACTTATACTAAGTAAATGAAACAATAACGTGAATAATTAAAATAAATAATCACAGAAATATCTGACATTTTTTCAAAAAATATCTCAGATTTTTTTTGGAAAATATCCTAGATACTTAGGGGGGAGCAGGGTAAAAACTTATATATAAGCCAATCCCCCTCGTTTTTAACTAAACCCCTCTTTCTCTTGCTCCATTCACCATTCAAGAAGTGACGCCACTTCCATCATCATCAAGTCGTACACAATTATTTTTGTGAGAAAGAAATATATCTTCCAAATATGTTTACCGCCTGAACCTTTCAAAAATTCGCATATTTTTATACAAATCAAAATCTCAAAATGCACAGTTATTTAATAGATCATTTTCAAGTATTGTTTCGCCCTATGATCAAGTGGACCCTAATTATCAAGGCTTATGCCCTTTAATTCACCTGTGCAACCTTAGGTCCGGATTTCCAATCATCCTAGCAAGTGTACACCTATTCAATGATCGCAATGTACATATGACCCGTAAGAGTTTTAATATAATTATCTTTCTCCTTGGTTTCAAACTAAATGAATTGAAATGCGACCGCTCACTGAAAAATGAATTTTACTCTTTACAGTATAGAGGTGAATGTATTGAGCCTCGGCTTACCTGTTGAGCATTTTTTGCTTTCACGTTTTAGACTGAGCATTTGAAAGGTTATGCCTTGGGCGTTGCACGTTAAGTAAGAAGTTGATCAATAGGGTCTAGCTAAGCTCACAATGACATATTTCTAAGTCTTTAGGCGCTTGCTAGTGTGCAGGTACGTTATTGAATGTCACTTAGGCTCAAGCATGTGTGGTTTACATGTCGTTTATCTTATATGTACTATGAGATGTTATTACATTGGTGTTGGGTATACTAATTAGTTAAGTCTTACCCTTTATAGGATGGTGGTAACGCCCTCACCCAATATTTTCTACTTTGTTAACCACTAATAACCAAATTAATTAAGGATAATTACATGATTAGGAATATGGGCATTATAGTTGTGGTATTAGAGTCAGGTTTTAGAGTCATTGTGAGGTATAGAGTGATTAGCAGTCATGTGGGAGATTTAAATGCAATGTCGACTATGAATTTATGAGCTGAGTGCATAATAAGGATGGTTATTCAATATTTACCTTGTTTCCACATGTTCCTATTAAGGTCAATGGTCTAGCTGGTTAAGCCTTGAAACTACTTCCTAAGGAGGCTATTTATAGATTCATATGTGATTCTTCTAGTATCGATTGTTTATAATCTTTTACACAAGCACATAATCTCTAGTAAAAGGTGTGGTAACCTTAAACCCATATGAGGAGAAGCTATCATCAAGTAAATATATACAGGAGCCTATGATAGTCTTATAGTGATTTTTTATCGTTGTTTAGTTGATTAATCATAGAACATAACATCAGTAAGATGAGTTATGATATATAGCTTGATATCATATGGTTCAATCATGACAAGATCAGAGATACTATGAGTGTTGTCATCAACCAATTTCAAAATTATGCTGGTTATCATGAACAGGGCATAAGTCTAAGGTTTTTAAAATCCTTTCCAAGTCTGATTTAAAAAAAAAAGAATTTTGAGGCTTGTTGTAAATTATGTGGTTGCAATAACTTTGAGGGTTCGCAGGGAGTAGGTGTCTCCAAAAAAGGGGGCCAAGTCTCTGGCGTGCACATTGGCTATCTTAGACCCCGGCTTCCTCTTTC
Organism: Selenicereus undatus; assembly: GCA_017589665.1. Classification (NCBI taxonomy): domain Eukaryota; kingdom Viridiplantae; phylum Streptophyta; class Magnoliopsida; order Caryophyllales; family Cactaceae; genus Selenicereus; species Selenicereus undatus. The sequence goes on from JACYFF010002017.1 coordinate 12,849,520, forward strand.
TGCCTTGCTCTATCTCACCTCACAAGTGTGAAAGCCTCTCCCTAGATTGAATGCCTCATTCAAGAATTATTTTTGATCAAATCCGTTGGACTCTTTGTTTGAGCATTCCCACTTTAAATGTCTTGATTGCTTTCTCCTGCTCCTATTCTTCTATTCGATGCAATTTTTCATGCCTTGTTCACATCCCAAAGGGATCCACGTCAGTAGCATCTGACCCAAGGTAGAACCTCTCCTACAAAAGATGTCACGAGGATTGGACATGCTTACTTTAACAGAAAGGGAGAGTGTAGCGATGTTTGCTGCCTATATATCAAGGTAATCCCTTTCCTCTATGCTTAGATTTCCCACTAGTAGAATTTTAGGGAAAAAAGAGCTGCATCAGAGAAAAATAGTTCAACAACTAGTATGCAGCTTGCTTTAACTACTACAATGGAAGTCGAGGCTACCCTGTCCCCATGAACAATGCAACAACGTCCTAAGGGAGGAGTTTAGAGGCCTTTGTATATTAAGAATCTATGATAACTATGTCTGGTGTAAAAAGAGAGAGGATCTGTGAGTATAAGTTTCACACAGAGATTGGGCGATCAACAAGGTCATAGGAAGGGGCTTGTCTCAGTTGAGATATCAATTAGGGGGATAAGTCCTTGGGTATTTTCAGACCATAGAGGAGGGCAAAGCAGTGTAGGATTTGAGATTGTGCAACATATTTGATGATCTTATATATGAATAACATAGACCTTAAGTGCACATAGAAATCACTAAAAGGTGGATCTTACAGGAAGATCATAGTTAGGAAGCTTTAACGAAAAGACGGTATACACCATTTCTAATCAGGTCGCTAAAGACTAGGTGGAATGTTTTTTTTTTAAATGAGATGTGTTACCTCAATGAGGGAATAAACAAAATAATAAGAGTAGTGGTTGACAACCTTAGGGATATCCAGCTCCTGTAAGGCATTAACTTATACCTATGGTACCTGAAGAATGACCCTTGAGGAATGGATATATATTGAAGAAAGACCCTTGAGGAATGGATATATATCTACATATATCCCGTACTTTTGTATATCAGATTCCAAGGAATTATAAGGGTCATACTTTACATTCTAGCCAATAAATGGATAATTTGATGTATACAACTGGGAGTACTAAATGAGGTATGGTGAAGAATCATGGAAGTATGACCCTCTTATTATTAAAACTTTCGATATTTCATATCGCTACCTTACAACTGCCTTGGATTCATGAATCACTACTATGAGGCAAGTATTGCATGGAGTGTATTTGGTTATAACTAGTGACTCTACAATGCTAGATTATCCTGTTTAAGAAGGTATCGCTTGGCTCAACATTCAATGCCACAATAAAGGCTTATACGACAAAGGGGATTCCGATAAGTTCCTACGTAGACATTGAAAACTTAGGCGAGTTCCTTTTTAGCATGTCTAACACATACAAATGTACCATATAAATCTCTATATCGACTTACAAGAGCGTATAATAGCTTTAAGTCTATTGACGTAAGGATCCCCTCGTAAATTATGTACCATTACGTATTATGTAGTCCTTTAACTAAAATCTTTGTTTTTCGAAGTGTAACTAAGTGTTGGCCGTGCCCATGCCTTGTTCTAGCATGATCCAACCCTTAAGCCCCAGATCGGTCTTAATCACACAATGCATGGAGAGTTGCTTAAACTATCTTAACAATACCTTATTGCGTATTCTTCTAATAGATGAATTGTTTTCTATAGAATCATGACCGGTAACATAGAATATTCTTCTAATAGCCTTTGAATTACTCCCTTCTCAGTGGCTTCCATCTTCCTTAGGACCAAATTAACTACCTTTAAGGGTATCTCATTCATCTTTTGGTTGTAAAACTGACTCATCCTAATTTTGGCAATCTCTCCCTTGAAATAAATGTCACCTCTCACTAGGGGCAGCAAGTCAAGCACTTTCCTTAGTGCCATGTTGTTAAGGTCCCCTTGGAAGGTGATGATTTGATGAGTGTGGATGGCTACTTCTACTGGGAGCACGATTTACGATTCGTAAGCAAGCATGAAGGGAGTCTTCCATGTAGCAGCCTTTCCAGTTGCCCGAATGGACCAAAGTATAGACGGGGAGTTCATGAGCCAATAGTCCATTGAGGATTTGATTATTGGTAGATTCAGTTAGTCCAATCTTTTAGGGTCCAGCTATCGCAAAGAACCTCATTCAAGCCATACTCAGCACAGTAGTCTCGTACTGGATCGATATCAAACTCATGGCAATCATCGAAGGCCATTGCCCCTAAAAAACTACACACACTGTAAGACCCGCCTTCATTATTTTTATGTTAAGTTGCATGTATTACCTTTTACGCTATAAAATCGTATTTTTAGTAACTATATGAGTTAAATGATTATCGATTTGCTTTTGGAAGCTGTAATTTTA
>JACYFF010002017.1:12901254-12913459 GCA_017589665.1 Selenicereus undatus
CTATCATATTAGGCAATCATAGCCCCTAAGGAAAGATTACCACCCTTGTACTTCACACTAGTCCTTGAATTTATCCTTAGGCCCTTAATGACCAATCTTCCTTTCTAACAAGCACTCAAGCACGTAATCAAGTAAGCACAAGGACTGAGTATGAAACTTTCAACATACCTTTGAAAATACAGTGATTCTCGTTATGTTCCAAGAATAGTTCATAATTCAAGCCAACTTCTTTAAAACTTATAATTCTTTCTAAAAGTTCTCGAAACATCCAAATTGGTAAGAAAGACTTGGCAGGAAACATTCTTTCATAGAACATGCACAATGAGAAGCTTGAATGTGCGATGCATTTTTAGGATATAACCATACTTTATTTGAAAATTTATTTAACTAAACTAGGAGACACGTTATTAAAATATGTGCAGGATATGTACATTTAAAAGCTTTACTTCTTTTCTTAAAAAGACTTTACGTAGCCTCTTCAGGCTCATATTCTTTAAAAGAACTTCTTTTGTAATGGTCCTCTAATGACCCCTCTATGCTTTTCAAATCTTATTCGATATGGCCTCGTAATGGCCCTTAGAAATCTTTCTTTTCTAAAATGCTTAAAATGGCCAAATGCCAATTTCCTATTTATTAAGAATTTACTCATAACATAAAAACATCTTATTGTGCTTGCTAGGGGAGATCTACACTGCCCCTAAGTGAGGTTGTCACTTAGAACTCACGTTATCCCCCCGGTATATCTACTTAGCTTTTTAGCCAAAATGCGTCTTAGTAGAGCAACTCTAACTTTGATATTATCCTTTGTGGGGCAACAACTCACACCAAGATAGTCATATCTTTAGTTCAGTCCCCCTCAAGGTTTTCTTAGACGTCACACATCATAACACATCTGAGGAACAACTCACATCAAGATAGTCATATCTTGAGTCTAGTTCCCGAGAACAGCTCATGCCATCTTTGCATCCAGCTCCCAACATTACCTTTGGGGGGAAACAGCTCATGCCATCTCTGTGTCCAGTTCCCACCCTCAAGGTCTGGCCAATTGCCTAGCACTTTCTTAGCCTTTAAAAGATATTTCATTTCTCTTTTTCAGTTGCTTACTTCGCTAAAATCTTACTTTTTAACAATACGACCATACTCGTTCGAAATGTTTATAGTTCATTCGTTTTTTACTTAAACTTCTTATAAACGTAATAAGTTTGCTAACTCGTAAATCGTCTTTGTTTTTAACTTAAAAGCTTCTTGTAAATATAATAAGTTTGCTAACTCGTAAATCGTCTTCGTTTTAACTTAAAAGCTTCTCATAAACGTAATAAGTTTGCTAACTCATAAATCAACTTCGTTTTTAACTTAAAAACTTCTAATAAACGTAATGAGTTTGCTAACTCGTAAATTGACTTTGTTTTTAACTTAAAAACTTCTAATAAACGTAACAAGTTTGCTAACTCGTAAATCGACTTCATTTTTTTTTTAACTTAAAAGCTTCTGATAAATGTAATAAGTTTGCTAACTCGTAAATCGACTTCGTTTTTAACTTAAAAGCTTCTAATTATTGTAATAAGTTTGCTAGCTCGTAAATCGACTTCGTTTTTAACTTAAAAACTTCTAATAAACGTAATAAATTTGTTAACTCCTAAATCGACTTCGTTTTTAACTTAAAAGTTTCTTATAAACGTAATAAGTTTGCTAACTCATAAATCGATTTTGTTTGTTAACTTGAAAGCTTCTAATAAATGTAATTAGTTTTTTAACTTGTTAATTGAGACTCATTTAAAACTTGAAGTACTTATTTAGCATTTAATTGAAACTAGATTCGTAATCAAAGCTTATTGAAACTTAAAGTAATAAACTCATTAAAACTAGCATATAACTCAAACTAAGTTTCATAATAAACCCACTTCAGTTGCCCAAATTTTGCTCGTTTGAAATTCTTTTTATACTCAAAGAAGGGTGCTTCAGCAAATTAAAACCTTAAATCATTCTCAGCTTACTACCTTTCCAAGCTTAAGGTGCTTGGCTTGCTTATGATTCAAACAAGGTTTCTTCATAATTTTTCAACATAAAGGCTTCTTGAAATCAAAGAGTTTACTAGCTCGCAACTCGAAATTCAATTGAAACTTAAATAAGCAGCTAACATATAAATCAGCTAAATTTTATAATTAGTACCTTAAGCTGTTCTTTTTCAAGACGTTTAAATCCTTTTAAACACATGGAGAACTTATATAAAAACCAATGCCTTAAAACGCTTTTGAATTCACTTTTAGTTCGCTTTTAAACTTCCTAAACCTATCGACTATTTAGTCGAGTCACTCACTAAGTAGTTCGACGATTTAGGATTTCTTTTAGGCTACAAACATCTTCATAACCTATCAGGCAATTGATAAGTATTTAAAAGCATTCACAATCATGAAAACAAGCTTTGTAAATGACCCTTCTTTTAAAAGACGTCTGAAATTTCAAGAATTGGTCACATAGTGTCACATAGCACATTGGGGAGAAAGGGGTTTGCACATAGTACATTCACACACTTTATAGCACAACTTGGTAGATTCTGCCCAATAAGCCACACATGGCCTCGCAATCCACACGATTACGGTAATTCACAACCCAGGCTCTCTCCTCACACAACACCGACCACAATTACCTCAAATTGCCTCATTAGTTCCACCTCAAGCCATCCAACTACAACCTCGGTTCATTATTGGCATACACAAACCAACAATACATAAAATGATCATATATAGGTATAACATTTATGCTTAATAACCAACATAGGGTTTAAGTGTACTAACTGATGCAATAGAGGCTTTAAAGCGATATTTTGCTTTCTAGTTTGCAAAACATTATCCATAGGCATAACATTTCATTATAATTACTACAAATAAACCATTAACATGCCCAAACTTGTTTAACCATAACCTTTAAACCCAATTCAGTTTATTCCACAATTACCTCAATTAGCATCCTTAAGCTTCAAAACGTAATTTAGGTATAATAAACTGATGCAATAATAGCTCTAAGGTGACATTTTACACTTTTCTACGACCTTCAAACTGACCGGTTAAAACTGAACATGCGAATAACTCAAAATTGGTAACATGTTTATGATTTCTCAACTTTGATTCTAATTTCACCCAAACTGATTTCTAAACTCAAAATTAACATGCACTAACTAAATTTAGTTAAATTTGTTGAAAATATTAGTAATTACGACTAAAGAAATCCCCACCTCAATTCTGAGCTAGGTGTTCATTCAAGGGGCTGCCTGGCTCGACTTTAGGTGTTCAAAGCACTCCAAATCCTCAGCTCTAGGTCACCCATGTACAAACGGACCACAATCGTCCCAATTCATGCCTAAACTCACAAAATGCGAACCCTAAAACCGACCCAAATTTCACTTACTGACTTGAGGTTGAATTGGGTGTTTGAAGTGGCGAATTTTTACTCCAATGTATAGAAGTTTGAAGTAACTAAAAGCTGAATTGCATGGCCATACCTAGGCATGTGTTCGTGCTCCAATTCGTCACCCACAATCCTCCATAAGCGTGGTGCCTGTGCTTAGACTCCAGCCTAGATTCGCACCAAACGTTTGCCAGCTTGTGGGGGCGGTCGAATGGGAGATTTTTGTAGCGATGGTGGCGAAAATTCTCTGAAACAATAGGGCTTGGAGGTGCGTGAATGTTGGAGAATGAAAGGAGGAAGAAGAAGAGCAGAGAGAGACTGTCCGGGGGGGTCACGGGTTGGAGGAGGAAAGAAAGGGTTGTGCGTAAATTACCAAAGTGCCCCTCCCTCTCTTTTTCTTTTTATTTTTGTTCCAAGCTGTCCCATACTTGGCACTGCTAGTCTAATTCGTAACTCGAATTCTAAACCCAAAATCGATAACATGACCTTTCATCGATTACTCGTTCCCAAATTTGACAAGGTTCATTCTAATAAACATCGAACTTCCTCTAAGGTTGACAACCTATTCGTATTTGGGTTCCTACTTGAATTATTACTCGTTAATAACTGTTAATAGCGCTTATTAAAAATCATTGAATAAATTTTCAAACTGATAATAATAATAGTAATAATTTTAACAGCGACAATATTCTTTTTAATAAAACTAACACTCACAAGGGCACATCGATAATAATTTAACTCATATCATTAAAAAAATAAGATTTTATAACGTAAAAAGGCATTAAAAATAGCTTAACAGAAAATAAAGTATGCGGGCATTACACTCTTCCCCCGTTAAAAGGATTTTGTCCTTGAAATTTACTAACTTGGAGGAAATAATGTGGGTACTTCTCCTGCATTCTTTTCACAATCCAAGTAACTTTACACGTAGCTATCTAATCCATCTCCACAATAACATCCCATTCTTGGATTTCTGGTTGTAGTGCACAATAACAACACAATCCCTAAAGGTATGGTCAGTATGATAGATAGTTCCTAAGGAAGAGGTCATATAAGGTTGTATGTATATCTCGTCAGGCTTATTGGCGAGTTTCCTTGCAGTTAAAGGTTAATAAAAGAGTGAGCAGCACCAGTGTCAAATAGGATGGGAGCATAAAGTTGGTTGACAAGAAGAATACCTAACATTGTGTTAGCAGGTTCCCCAGTCTCTTTTCCTTCTAGCTAAGCATCCGACTGCCAGTTAGCGGCCTCTAGTTGCTTCTATTGTCCCCTGAGGGAGCACCAACGATTCGGCGACGTCGTTGTGCAGCTAGGTTGATTCCGATTCCAGATCTCTAAATATTATCTTGACTATTCCATGTAGCCTTTGGACAACTAGCGACTTTCTGACCCATATGACCAGATCCAAAATATAGGCCCCGTAAAGCTTCTGCATGGGCCAGGGTGTTGACGTCCACAGTGGTCACACGTTTTTCTCGGTTTCCATTGAGCGGTTTATTTTCCTTTGTCCTGTCTCATACCAGGTTTGAACCTCCTGAAGTCTTTGTTTCCCTGAGAGTTGGATCCCCCAGGGCCAAATTTCCTCTGGACTTGTTCCTATTCTCTATTCTCAGTTTCAGTTTCATTTATGATGCGGGCTATCTTCATAGCCTTCTGGTACATTTCTTGAAAATTGCTATAAGTATATCCTGCTATTATTTGCTTCACTTCCCCTCTTAATCCCTGTTCGGAGTGGTACATCCTTATTTCTTCAGTGGCCACTTGATTTGGTGCAAATCAACTTAGCTTATTAAACTTTGCCGCATATTCTATTACGGTCATTTCTCCTTGTTTCAAGCCTAAGAACTCCCGTTCCTTGGCTCTCCTCATGTCTTGGGGGTAATATTAAGTGTCCAATAAGGTTTTCAATTGGTTCCAAGTCAACGCAGGTTCACCTACCCCAGGTTTCATTGTCCCCCACCAGAACTAAGCTTCTTTTTCAAATTGATAGGTGGCCAGATGCACCTTAAACATCTCAAGGCACTCCAGGATTTCAAATAAGTTTTCCATTCTCCAAAGCCACTCCTCGTATGCCATAGGATCAGTTCCACCTTCAAACTTAGGACCTTTAAGCTTATTAAACTGGCATATCATCTCCATGGAAGTTGGTTCTGGTGTTAGTTTGCGTCGAGGAGGCTTCTGTCACACATTCATACAAAGGATCTCTTAGTTTCATTTTCAACTAGGGGTTAACACGCAATTGCTCTAGGACTAATAGAAGTAGGCTTCCTTGGTTAATGAAATGATTTGCAAGTGGACGAAAGTTGTTATGTATAGCCACAAGTTTAGTTTCAGTTTAAAATTCACATAGTTATGCATGCACATCACATCTTACTCAAAGGAAATATACGTACATGCTTGAACAAACTACTGGGCACATAACACTCGGAAGCTATCCATTTACATTTATTTCAATGAACATTAATAATGTGACTTAGGAGTCAACGGGGGGTTTCGCCATCCTACTGCTTCAGAATTAATGGAAAACAAACTAAAGGCTTACATTCAACTTATTAGCATATAACTTAACATTCGTGAACTTGGTTCACGCTACCTTACTCTGTTCTTCATCTGAAGCGTCATTTCTAGAGAAGTTATCAGCTTTGGATTCCCTTGGACTCTCAGATTGGTCATGATTAGGGGCTAAGAGCTCTTGTAATACTGGAGTGGGAGTACACTCTATGTTGGACGTCTCATCTACTAGTTCTTTCAACCTGAGCATGGTAGTTTGCCATCCTCTGGGGTAGTACGTTCCATAGGCATCCATCAAGCGTACCCACATTACGGAAACTCGCTTTTAGCGCTTTACTTGAGGCCTTTCAGCGAAGAGATGCCATATTTCGCAAAACTCTAGTTGACTTCTCTCAACCTAGGGTTGTTCGTCGGTCCAAGACCGGACCGGAGCGACCTGGACTGAAGACCGAATAAGAGTCGCGTGAAGGACCAAAGACCAGACTGATCTATAATCGATCCAGACCGAGACCGGACTGGTTGCACCCGCACCGTGACCGAGATCGGACCGACTATGGCCCAGTCTCAAATGGGCCGTTGCGCTGGGTGGATGCCAGGTGGGCAGTTTGGGGCCTTTGGGCTGTAGTAGTTTGCGTTTTATTTTTTCATTAGAAGCTCATAAAAAGGCTATAAATTTGTAATGGGCTCCTTTAAACCTGTTGTATAATGTGCTAAAAAGTAAAAATTACCAAGTACACAGAGCACACCTAATGATAGCATGATGCGGTGACGCCCATTCTGCCATTCATACACACAACACACCTACTGGCTACTAGGCTACTCCACAGTCCATAGCATCACAACACAGATGCATATTTAAAAGTTACTAAAAATCTAATTAATAATTACATTCTATAAACAACTTATCAATTAACAAAGGCAAGCATAATACTAAATAAATATCTAAAAGGACTCTGAAATTACAAAGTTCAATCCACAACCAACAAAACTTGCAAATTAATCACATAATCAAAGTCTTCAATCCCAAAGTACCAAATGCAAAATTGTTGGATCGAGAAATGGAGATAATGCCTTCAAGAATGGAGCCTTAGACTTGATTACTTGAAGGACTTCTTTGAAAGAAGCTGTCTTTACTCCTTTGGTTCAACTTTCAAGTGTTCAAATGTTCAACAAGTACATGGTAGTATATTAAATACTGAGTTAGTCAACATAAACTAAACTATCAACAATAATAATACCAACAATAATAATGATAACAACAAATCACACAATAATAATAAGAATAATAATATCCAATTTACCTCAATATTAATTCTTTAAAGTATCACCCACATCAATCACGTTATCTTTAAGACTCAAGTTAATTAGGTCTAAAATAAATAAGAACAAAAACATCAAAGTTATAACATTTGATCATACAATAAAGTATACTAAATTAAAAAACGAAATGAACAATAGACTAATAAGACCATTACCCTTTTCAAGATCCCGTAACTCATCAAAGTAGTCATCTATATCTATTCTAGAGTTTGGCCGAAGCCAATCGTGTGAACATATAAGAGCTTGCACCATCTTTTGACATCCACAATCCAACAAAATTCATAAGTTAATAAAAATTAAATAAACTATAAATTTGTGAACATAGAAAGAAATATATTAATGAGTCGACCTGCCTTTGGGGTCAAAGAAGTCCTAAATGAATCAAGGGTTCATCCTCCTGCGCTAAATGCCAACTCTGAAGCAACCGTAGAAGCAGGCACAACCAACACGTCACGAGCCATACGAGCAACTGTGGGATATCAAGGACTATGGATTTTCCACCATCCCAACACATCATCTCCTACTCCATCCTCTTCAAGTCCCTCATTCAAGTACTTTTGCAACTCTGTTTTGATGATTTCGCTTCCTCCATTTGGACCCTTTAACTTCTTTCTCAACTCTTATGCATAAGAGGTAGCCCCACTAGATCCATTACTGCTCTCAACTTCAGATTGTGCTCCACTACTTTGCCCATTTTGAGAAGTCAATGGCTTATACAATTGCCAATACTCATCAAACAAAGCTTCCACTTTCTCCTTCACTTTTAAAACAATGGTACTACCATGAACTTCACCAAACAAATCATATAGAGAAAGCTCAAGACCCACCAATTTTTACCTAGGGTCAAATATGGGAGCAATATACACTAAGGGGTTCAATTTCTTAGGTGTGCCATAGTACTTATCATATTTCATCCTCATCCTCTTAGCCATTTGTGTAAAGTTTGTAACTCTAGATCCACATTCGTTAATTTCCTCACTTTCCTCATCATTAGCATCAATGGTCTCAACAATTTGCTCCAAATGTTTTAACAGAGTATGAATAGCCACATTCTAAAAGAAAAGTATATTAGAAGTCACATATGAAGAACCAAACAAACATAGTGTAATATTGTAAAAAACCTCCAAAAGCACTAACAAGTGTTTAACTTGTTTCCAATCATTACACTTAGGAGGTCTATCTACATCATCATCTTTTGCCAAATCCACATTATAGTAAGGATTCCTTTTGCTGTACCTTGTAAATGCATGCTTATACACTAAAGCAGTACTAAGCATCTTATATGTAGAGTTCCATCTAGTAGGAACATAAAGAGACAAAGATGCTTTGCTCTCAATGTTTTCAGCAACTGCACATTCTTGAAATCTTTACAATCTACTAGGAGATTTCCTAATAAACCTCACATCAGCTCGAACATGTTTAACACACTTTTCAACAACCTTCAAACCATCCCATACAACCAAATTAACTATATGAGCAATGCATCTAACATGTAAGAACTCTCCCCTAGAGAAGAGAAAATGACCATGATTCTTGAAATCACTAATAAGGGCACTACAAGCAGTGGTATTGCTTCCAGCATTATCCACAATAATAGTATAGAGTTTAGATGCCAACCCTCAATCCTCTAAACATTTTCCAAGGACAAGAGCAATATCATCACCTCTATGACTAGAAATTACACAAAAATTTAAGATTTTCTTATGCAGTTTCCAATCATTATCAATAAAGTGACCAGTTATACACATGTAATTGATCCTCTGAAGGGAAGTCCATGTATCTTTTGTCACACATACCCTTTGACATGCATGTACAAGATACTTCTTCAATTTAACCCTCTCATCCACATACAAGTGACAAATGTCTCTTGCGAAGGTAATGCGTGAAGGCATATTAAGTGTACGATAACAGACAAACATCATTCGCCTGAATCCCACATTTTCAACAAATCTAAAAGGCAACTCATTAATGGCGATCATTTTTTCTATAGACTCCCTCGCCTCATAAGGATTCAAAGCCCATGATTAAAATCTAGCTTCTCCCTCATTGTTTTGATCCTTTACAAAGACCAATTGAGTTTGTGTCTATTTGCTTTGATTATCCGGGTTATCAGAGCACTTAGGAAAATGATTTTTCAAATTTTTTGTTCCATTCTTACTAGAATCGGCCTTATAAATCTTATTACAATATTTACACTTACTGGTCACTCTTTTGCCATTCTCCTTCAACTCTATGAAATGTTGCCAACATTCTGCCCTTTGAGTATAGTTTCTAGCAACTTGTTTCCCTTACTCTTCCCTTTTTATGCTCCTTGAGTTGGCTCTTCTTATTCCTCCTCAATTTCAATCGGATCATTCGTTGGGTGCTCACTCGGAGCATCGGTATCTATATGGACTATAGCAATCGATTCTTCCACTTCTGAACTACTTCTCTTTTTGGATTTGCAGCTCGACATCTAGCATTGACAATTTATAAAAAGAAATAAGTAAGTAAACAACATATTAATATATATATATCTTCTTGCCTCAAATAATCAAATTACAAAACTTACATTCCGAGAATAAGCTGTAAAAGACTCTGTGATTGCTAATCTAATAAAAACTTGAGTTGAGTATCACCTTGCAAATAAAAAGGGTTTCATTCATTTGAAGTTAGAACTATTCGATCAAAAATAAATAAAATCCATAACCTCCAAAAAAATAAAATAAATAAATAGATAAGTAGATGACAACAAACAGCTAAGTGAACTAACAAACATAGATAGATAAGTAGATAACAACAAACATAGATAAGTAGATAACAACATTCGAGAGGCAATATGTAGATTACAACTAACGAATTTTGGTAAATATAATCTCTTAAAAAGACTAATATTACAAGCAAAATAATTTGAGACTATTTGTATGAATTTGAAGACATAAAGGCACATTTGTACCTCCTCGCACTAGGTACTAAATTAATAAGAATGGAATGACAATGATGTTAAAATGCGTCCAGCTTTATTATACAAGTCAAGCATTCTAATTAATCTAAAAAACAAAAATAATTTACTTCCCATAAATGAAAAAACAAAATGAATTTAGGTGAAGATTCTGCCCCAAACATGACAGCATCCCTTACATGAAGCGTCATCAATCCCTTCAAGAATGCCATTAAGTAATCTAAGCTTTAGGATTAAAGTCTCTTCTACATTTACTTCCAAATACTAATGTTGATGATAATGGGATGAGTTTTCTTAATTTTATATTATTAATTGGACAATTTTGATGATTCCACCAATGTTGATCATCATAACATACAATATACTACAATGGAGTAAGCTGATAAGTGGGTTGTTATTCACTTTCTAGGTCTTGGCACATCTATACCCTCTTTGACAAGTAGCAAAGTAGCAAGTAGGAAATTAGCAAATCTAAAGCATCTACAATAATACAATCAGCAATAAAGTAGCAAAATTAGCAAGTAGCAAATCTCACTCTAAAATTATATCTGATGTCATCATCGACTCATCGTATCATCATTATCATCATTAATTTATCATATCATTATCATCATTAGTTGTATAGTTCATTACCCAGCAAACTAGCAAGCAGCAAAGTGGGCAAGCAGCAGTGACTAGGGAAAGGCAACCTTAAATTGATGGAGATGTCAAGTCTGAGCAGTGAGTAGGCAGAGTAGCATAGTAGCCGCAAACGGCTAAACCTGCAAATCTGGGACTAGAGAAGTCGAGTAGCACTGTAGCAGTCATAGGCCTCACGGCCTTTGCTGAAGGGGCTACCGGTGGGGGTGTGGGATTGCCGGTGGGAGTGTGTGACTGCCGGCGGAACTGCAGAGTCATAGAGACAGAGGGTCGAAGGGAGAGAAGACGGAGAACTAGTGGTGGGGTTTCTGATTTTGGGCAACTGGCGTGAGGTGTCTGGCTTAGGGTTGCATCGTGAACCTGAAGGCTGAAGCTTTGATGAATTGAAGCCCAAAAGAATAAGCCAATATACTCATAACTATAAGCCCATCAAGCATTATTATTACTTTGGTTTCCAGTCCACAGTCCAGTCGAGGACCGAACAAGATTGACCCAAGGACCAAAGACCGGACCGACGTCACCCGGTCCGATCTGGTCTAGGCCGATCTTTGGTCCTGTCCTATTTTGGACCAAATAATGAACAACCCTATCTCAACCATAGTGGTGGGGAAGCGTTGGGTCACCGTAGGTTGGATGAGCTCAGTTTGGACCAGCTGGATGGCAACAACGTTTCTTTGGTGTGAAGTGAATCCCAAGTGGTCTATATAACGCTATGCTTGTAGTAGGAATTCGAGTAAACCTCGATAGGAATAAGGGGCACATTCCTCCCTGCATAAGGTCAAATGCCGGAAGGTGAGGGTTACTTCCTTCCATGTTCAATCCAAAGGCATCGTCCTTATAAAGCGTGCCGCCTAAGTACTTTGGCTGATTCTGTTGGGCACTCTTCGGCTGTGCACCTCCATTGCATGCCAGAATATAACCGTATTGCATGCAGCCAACCAGAAATGTAGATAAACGTGATGGACGATGTGGAAAACCATCCTATACTACCACTGTAACAGTAAAGGAAGAACCGGCATATACATACATGTTATAAGTTATACACTTGTTGTAACAGCCCACGACCACCCGCCATTGAGGTATTGTCCACTTTGGGCAGGCGGGACGCCACCACCATCCCCGCCCTCACAGTTTTGTCCTCAAAAGGCGCCTCAATGGTTTGAGGTATCCCCACCCCTTATAAGGCGTGGTTCATTCTCCTCAACTACCGATGTGGGATACCTTCATCCACCCCCCTCTCAGGGGCCCAGTATCCTCGCTGGCACACCGGTCCGGGTCCATGGTTCTGATACCATCTGTAACAGCCCACGACCACCCGCCATTGAGTATTGTCTTCTTTGGGCAGGCGGGACGCTACCACCATCCCTGCCCTCACGGTTTTGTCCTCAA
>JACYFF010002017.1:12923459-12940923 GCA_017589665.1 Selenicereus undatus
TATACATATATATATATATATGTATATATATATATATATATATATATATATATATATATATGTATATATGTATATATTTTTGTATATTGTGCGTGCCAAAAATGTGTTATTTTTACGATACTTTTATCTCGGATTTATGCAGATTATAATTGTTATTTTGGGGTTTTTATTTGATTTTATTTTGTTTGTTCCGCATCGAATAAATGTTGAAAAATTGTAAAAAAAATGATGAAAATGCCGAAAATGAGGTCTTTGGCCGACTTGACTTTCGCCCGACCTGAGTTGCTAGGCTCGTTTCTTGTTCAGCCCAAACAAAAAAAAATATGATAAAACCTAAAAACCCCTTACCCTGCTCGCATGCACCTTACGTGACCCAACCCACCCTTTTATTTTTCATAATGTCTCTCCTTCTCGCTCCTCTCGAGTTTTAAAGAAACCCAGACCACGAAACCAAATTCAGACATCGAAACCTCCATCTTCTTCACCACCATCTCTCTCTCCTTCGAACCTAGACCACCACAAGCATCATCATCATCTCCATCGTCATCAAGCACCACTAGCGACCACGTAGCCTACCAGCACATCTCCATCATGACCGTCCATCTCGTATGATTTCAAGCGCCGAGATGAGAAAGGCTTGGATATAAATCGAGATACCGTCGATTGAAGAGAGGTAACAATCTAGGGTTTAGGTTAGGTTTAAGCTTTAGGTTTTGTTTTAGTTTTAATTTCGTTTTCGTTTTTGTTTTAGTTATTCGAAACTTAGGTTTAATTTCGGTTTTAGGGTTTGGTGTTAGTTTGGGTTCTGGGTTTCGAATTCATGTAATTATGCTTCGATTTTATGTTTTCTGCTTGTAATTCATAATTTTAGTTCGTCTTTGTACGGTTTGGATGTTAGTTTCTGTTAATTTTAGTCATCCCCTCCTCTTTTTTCATCTTGTTGACACGGCTATGGTGTTTCCACCATTAATGGCGATGGGTGAAGCTCACTTCTGATTTGGTTGGCCCTAAGCTCTGTTTGTTCATCTCCTCTGTTATAGGTTATGAAGTTTATTCGTTTCCCCTATTTGTTTGTGCTTTCGGTTTCCCTGGCCTGTATCCTATTGATGTGACGATGGTTTGCTTGGGTGTTTTGATTATATGCTTAGATTAGAAGTTGGTTTTTGGTTGTTTCAGATTTTCGGAATTTGATTGTTGATGATAATGGATGATTGCTAATGGTATTCCCCTCCCCTGTTTCAGTCTCCATTTAATTTGAGTCTTATTGTTGAATGCCCCCCTGTGTTAGTTCACATAAAGATTAATTTGTTAAGTATTGAGTTAATTTCTCATGGTTTTGGTACATTTTAGCTCTGTTTTCATACTCACATTTTGGCTCTGTTTTCAGACTCTAGGTTTTAGTTTCAATTGAATGGTGTTGAATGTATCAGACTCCTTAGTACGCCTATGTTTACTTGAATGTTTAGTGAAATGCATAGTTGACTACTCAGTTGAGTTGCGGTACTAGTTATCTTTGAATGATTTAATTTGGTTTAATGTAGTTAACATTAGATTAATTAGTTAATCCACCCTTTTGTGACCATAATCTTTTCCATCATCCATGTAGAGACGACCCTCAAGTACTACAGCAAAAGCTATACACTTGCGGCGCTTTTAATTTACACTCGAAATATCCAAACAAGTTTTTGGCACCGTTGCTGGGGGATTATGGCATGAGATTAGGTCATACTTTGATTTTCTTAGCTACTTTCTTATCAATTGTATATGTTCTGCCTTAGTTTGTTTATTTCATTATTAAATGTCACTTAGGTTGGTCATTTCTTAAAAATTCCCAAAATCCCAAAAAAAAATTGAAATACTCCAAAAAAAAATTAGAAAACTTGAAAACCACTAAAAATTGAAAAATTCTACAAACTGAATTTTTTTGAAAAATTCTTGAGAAATTCAAATGCCAGTTTTCCATTTCTCGCAATATGAGCACGAATCTTTTCGGAGTTATATTTCAAGGCTTAATAAATATCATGCTCAACTGAATCATAATTTTGAAAAATAAAAAAGTTGTGAGGTCATTGTTGTGGGTCTAAATGTTGAGTCAAGGAGTTATGTTGAATCAATTAGTCCTTGGGTTTAATAGAATTATTATCTAAAACGCAAAATGAAGTTTGGAATTTCTTTGAAAAACTAGCTTGGGAAACCTATGCGTTTGAACAAGCTAATGAGACTCTTAGACACACAACTCGTGGAGAGTACGATTTTTAGGCTAATTCTTACCCTTCAGAGCACTTTGTGAATTCAGGTGACCATCTTACTATTATATGCCTCCTGTTTTATGCAATTACTGTGAATCTTCTGATCATGATGATCATACTTGTCCTTTTCGCGCTTGTGTTGATGCTACATGTGCAAGTTTTGACAAAAAGATTAATGAATTGACTGATCAAATGATAGAGACCATGAAAGCGAGAATTGCTGCATGTTCTCAATGTTTTAACCAAAATAGGGAGACTTATAGTGAGCTTCACACTAGTTTAGGATCTCCTAAACTTGACATTGGTCTTGATGATGATTTTGAACCCTTTTTTTTTGCTATGCCTGACTTGAATGAAGACGTGTATTTGCTTGGTCTAGATCAAGAAGGTGAGCCCCCTCTGTCTCTATCACCTGACCTTGCACCCCAGACTAGCTCACCTAAGGGCATCGTTGATGATGTCCTACTTTTTGCCGACCCACCCACCAGTTTGAACGACTTTTATAAGTTTGAGATGGGTGAACAATCTGATGTTGTTAGTGAGTTAGATACAAACGTCACACCTGAAGTGGAGCTAGTGACAAGAAGCTATTTCACAAGAGTTACGTGATGAGGAAACTGAACTCACTATTTTGGACTTTGATGATGATATTCTGTACGCGAAATATGAATCTTTTTCATATGGGTTTGATGTTATAGAAGGTCTTGATGCGGGTTTTCATGTTGAATATGAATCATTCTCTTTTGATCCCGTCATTCCTGATCGTCTATTTAAATTAGATGATAATATTCTATATGTGGAATATGAATCATTTTCTTATGAGTTTGATATCCACGGAAGATCTGATGATGGTTTTTGTGCTGATTATGAGCTCTTCTCTTTTGACTCCATACAAACTCGCTTCCTTTTTTAATATTGCAAGTCTGAATTTGTTGAGTCTGAGATCATTGTCACTAAGAATTTGGCTTTAGACCAGATCTGTTCACACATTTGATTTAACAGACTTGTGAACCTTGTACCCACCCTTTTGCCTAGATTGTTGGTTCATGCTGATATAGTTTCTAGGCCAATGACCTCAATACTGGCTCGTTCTGAGCATGTTCATTTCCTTTCTGATTGCGGCAAACTATTTGATAAGTTGATGTGGACCCTTGTGCTTTCTTGGCTAGATGGATGTACTATTTCTGGCTCTAATTCACTACTTTTCACAGTTTCGATTTGATTGAGAGTTGGGCTTCTTTGTTTGAAAAACTGCTACTTTCTTTGACAGGTTTTGATTTGAGTTGTCCTTTTCAGCTTAATATGGAAAGGCTAATGCTCCATAAGCCTCATGTTGCATCATCATCGTGAGGCATAGTTTAGGTACAACCTGTATCTGACCTGGTCTGATCGTTCCACCTTTTCTTCTTCACGCATTTATTTCTTTTCTTTCTTTTCGCACTTAGTTTTGGATATTTAGGACTTTGAATTGTGAAGGGTGATCGATCTTGAGGAGCAATTTGGGATATGTTGAACTGTATGGGCTATGATCACCATTGGTTGTGTTATAATTTTGTGAATACTTGTTAGCTGTGGATATCTAGGCTTGTTTTTATGTTTCAATTTGTTTTTTTTCTTTATTTTTGTGAGGTTTGGTTCTCGCTAGTTTTTTTTTAATCTTTTGTTTTTGTTGCCTTTTTAGTGTTTTAGTGGTTGTCTTTTGGTTTTGTGCTTTGTTTCTTTTCTTTTGAGTCTTGTTTTGTGTTATGGTTAGTCTATTTAGTTTGATATTGTTTTCGAGTTTGGCATTTTGTGGCCCCATAGTCCTGTGTTGTTTCTATTTTGTTGGTTATATGTGTCTTGGTCTAGTTCTGGTTTGGTTTGGCTGGTTTTGGTTTCTATTTTCGTTTTACTTTTTTTTTATTTTGGTTTTTGGTTTGTTTAAATATGTATATTTATTTTTATTTTGGTTTTAGTTGTAGTTTTCATTTTCATTTTGGCTTTTTTATGTTTTTGGTTTTTTATTTTCATCGTGCCCAATTTTGTATATATTTATGGTTTTATCGCTAATGTGATTGCTTTTTAGCGCCTTAGTTCCCACAATGAGGACATTATGATGTTTTGGTGTGGGGGTGAGGTGCACATTTTTTAAAAATTTTGAAGAATTTTTTTTTGTTTTTGGGGATGTTTGTACTATTTATGATTAGCTTAAACCCTCTATACATTGGTTATTAGCTTCTATATAAGTAGGATGTGCAAGATAAGTCTCCGACCTTAGTATGTCATTCTAAACCCTAATTCTGACTCAATTGTTAATTATAGATGTGTAATCATATCCTTGTTTATTCCTTTATCATTATCTTTAAGCCTTAGGCTTCCATGAATGATTCTCCCACTTGTTTATGACATAATTACTTTGAAAATAAATAATGAATGAATATTATGAATAAAGAAGATGAAAATAAAAGGAGATTGAATAAAATTTGAAATGACAAGTATCGCTTTGAGGCATGCGCTACTGGGCGTTAGCCTTTGAGGCATGCGCTACTGGGTGTTACCATTTGAGGCAATACTGCTGCTAGGAAAGCTTGCTTCCAATGTTAATATGTCAATAATTTAGTTGTACCAGTCAAGTGGGATTGAGTCTGATTCTGGTAAATCTAAGCCTTGGGATGATGATACACTTGCACACGAGCACTAGGATGGATTCAAAATCTTGATGTATAGTGGGGTGAAAAATTAGTACTTTGATGTCATTTATGAGGTAGAGGGCTTTGAAGTACATTATGTATATATGTAGGTCAATAACTTAGTTACATGGGTGATTTAGTTGGTTAGAACGTGTGCACATTTTTCCCGAAATTTTGTATATATTAGCTTTAAAAAAAAAACAAAAAAACATTTTCTTTTATTTTTGAAATAATTTTTGAGGGAATTTCATTTTGAAACCCTCATGAGACGTCACTCATCCACTTGGAAGACCAAGGGGTTTAAAGCGTTTGTTGCATATGCTAAATGCAACAATGATTCATACGATAGTAAGTTAGGGCTTTCTTTTTCTTATTTTTCATTTTCTTTTAGCTAGTTTTGTTTGTTTTACTCTAGGACAAGCAAAATCTTATTGTGGGGTATTTGTTTGTGCCAAAAATGTGTTACCTTTACGATACTTTTATACCCGATTTATGAACCTTATAATCGTTATTTTTAGGTATTTATTTGTTTTTATTTGATTTTGTAGGTATCGAATAAATGTAGAAGAAATGCAAGAAAATGTCGAAAATGAAGACCTTAGCTTACTTGACTCAAGCCCGACCTGAATTGCTAGGCCCGTTTGACTTGAGTCTCATTGTTTAATTCCCCGTTGCCAGTGTTAGTTCACATTAAGATTAAATAGTTAATTAGTGAGTTAATTTCTCGTGGTTTTCATTCACATTTTACCTTTGTTTTTAGACTTTAGGTTTTAGTTTTGATTGAATGGTGTTGAATGTATCAGAGTCCTTAGTACGCTTATGTTTAGTCGAAGTCATAGTTGAATGCCCAGTTGAATTAGGGTACTAGTTCTCTGTGAAAGATTTAATTTGGTTTAGTGTATTTAACATTAGATTAATTATTTAATCCACACTTTTGTGACCATAATCGTTTCCATCGCCCATGTGGAGACGACCCTCAAGAACTACATCTAAAACTGCACACTTGTGACACTTTTAATTTACACTCGAAATATGCTAACAAGTTTTTGGAGCCGTTGCAAGGGGATGACGACAAGAGATTAGGTCATATTTTTATTTTCTTAGCTACTTCGTTATTAGTTGCATACGTTCTGTATTACTTTGATTATTTCATTATTAATTGTTACTTAGCTTCATCATTTCATGAAAATTCCCAAAATTAAAAAAAAGAAAAGTAAAGCCTATAATCCATGCAAATTAGAAAAACTTGAAAACCCCTCAAAATCGAAAAATTCTAAAAACTTTAAAAACTTCAAATGCTTGTTTTCCATTTCCCGTAATATGAGCATGAACCTTTTTGGAGTTATCTTTCAAGGCTTAATGAATATCATGCTCAACTGAATCATAATTTTGAAAAATGGGAAATTTGTGAGGTCGACGCTGTGGGCTAAAATGTTGAGTCAAGGAGTTGTGTTGAATCAATTTGTCCTGGGGTTTAATAGAATTATTATCTAAAACCCAAAATGAAGTTTGGGATTTATTTGAAAAACTAGCTTGGGAAACCTATGTGTTTGAACAAGCTAACATGAGTTTTAGATAAACAACTCATGGAGAGTATGATTTTTTGGCTAATTCTTACCCTTCAGACCACTTAGTGAATTCAAATGACCCATCTTACTATTATATGCCTCTTGTTTTATGTGATTATTGTGAATGTTCTTATCATGATGATCATACTTGTTCTTTTCGTGCTTATGTTGATGCTACATGTGCAACTTTTGAGAAGAAGATTAATGAATTGACTGATCAAATAATAGAGACCATGAAAGCGAGAATTGCTGCATGTTCTTAACGTTTTAACCAAAATAAGGAGACTTATAGTGTGCCAGATTCTAGTTTAGGATCTCCTAAACCTGACATTGGTCTTCATGATGATTTTGAACCCCCTTTTTTTGCTACGGCTGACTTCAATGAAGACGTGTATTTCTTGGTCTAGATCAAGAAGGTGACCCCCCTCTGTCTCTATCACCTGACCCTGCACCCCAGACTAGCTCACCTAAGGGCATCACTGACCAACCACTTTGAACAACTTTTATAAGTTTGAGATGGGTGAACAATCTGATACTGTTAGTGAGTTAGATATAGGCGTCACACCTGAAGTTGATCCTCGTGATTTGGATGAGTCATAAGAAGCCATTTCACAAGAGTTATGTGATGAGGTAACTGAACTCACTATTTTGGACTTTGATGATGATATTCTTTATGACGAGAGTTCGGCTTCTTTGTTCGATAAGTTGCTACGTGCTTTGACAAGTTTTGATTTGACTTGTAATTTTGAGCTTAATATAAAGTGGCTGATGCTCCATAAGCCTCATGTTTCATCATCTTCGTGAGGCATAGTTTGGGTATAACCTATATCCGACCGGGTATGATCGTTCCACCCTCCCTTCTTCTCTTTTTCATTTGTTTTCTTTCTTTCAGTACTTAGTTGTGGATTTTTAGGACTGTCAATTGTGATGGGTGCTTGCTCTTGAGGAGCAATTTGGGATATGTTAATCCGTATGGGCTATGATCACCCTTGGTTGTGTGATAATTCTATGAATACTTGTTAGTTGTGGATATCTAGGCTTGTTTTTATCTTTCAATTTGTTTTGTTTCTTTATTTTTGTGAGTTTTGGTTCTTGCTAGTTTTTGTTTAATCTTTTGTTTTTGTTCCCTTCTTATTGTTTTAGTGGTTGCCTTTCTGTTTTGTGCTTTGTTTCTTTTTTGTTGAGTCTTGTTTTGTGTTATGGTTAGTCTATTTAGTTTGATATTGTTTTCAAGTTTGGCATTTTGTGGCCCCTTAGTCCTGTGTTGTTTCTCTTTTGTTGGTTATATGTGTCTTGGTCTAGTTCTGGTTTGGTTTGGCTAGTTTTGGTTTCTGTTTTCCATTTACTTTTTTTTATTTTGGTTTTTGGTTTTTTTTAATATGTATGTTTATTTTTATTTTGGTTTTAGTTGTAGTTTTCATTTTGATTTGGCTCTTTTATGTTTTTGGTTTTTTATTTTCATCGTGTCGTAGTTTGTATATATTTGTGGTTTTATCGCTAATGTGATTGGTTTTTAGCACCTTAGTTCCCACAATGAGGACATTGTGATGTTTTGGTGGTGGCGGTGAGCTCCACATTTTTTTAAAATTGTGAAGAATTTTTTTTTTTTGTTTTTGGGGATGTTTGTACTATTTCTGATTAGCTTAAATCCTCTATACTTTGGTTATTAGCTTCTATATAAGTAGGATGTGCAAGATAACTCTCCGACCTCAATATGTCATTCTAAGCCCTAATTTTGACTCCAACTGTTAATTATAGATGTGTAATCCAAACCTCGTTTATTCTTTTATCATTATCTTTAGGTCTTAAGCTTCCACGAATGATTCTCCCACTTGTTTATGACACAATTACTTTGAAAATAAATAATGAATGAATATTATGAATAAAGAAGATAAAAACAAAAGGAGATGGAATAAAATTTGGAGTGACAAGTATCTCTTTGAGGCATACGCTACTGGGCGTTACCCTTTGAAGCACGTGCTACAGGGTGTTACTCTTTGAGGCAATACTGCTACTAAGAAAGCTTGCTTCCAATGTTAATATGTCAATAATGTAGTCCTACCAATCAAGTGGGATTTAGTCTGATCCTGGTAAATCTAAGCCTTGGGATGATGATACACTTGCACAAGAGCAGTGGGATGGATTCAAAATCTTGTTGTACAATGGGTTGAAAAATTAGTGCTCTTACGTCATTCATGAGGTAGAGGGCTTTGAAGTACATTATGTATATATGGAGGTGAATAACTTGGTTACATGGGTGATTTAGTTGATTAGAACGTATGCATATTTTCCCCAAATTTTGTATATATTAGCTTTGAGAAAAAACAAAAAACACTTTCTTTTATTTTTTGAAATAATTTTTGAGGGAATTTCATTTGAAAACCCTCACGAGACCTCACTCGTCCACCTGGGAGACCGAGGGGTTTAAAGCGCTTATGACATACGCTAAATGCAACTGTTATTCCTATGATAGTAAGTTAGTGTTTTCTTTTTTTTATTTTTCATTTTCTTTTAGTTTGTTTAGTTTGTTTTACATAAGGACAAGGAAAATCTTGGTGTGGGCGTATTTCACTATAAGAAAAGTACTTTTTTGTAGCAAATTTTTTGTGGCAAATTTTAAATGGCTACAGTAATTTAAAAATTTAAAGAAATTTGTAGCAAAATAAATATTGCCACAAAATACTAGATAATAGTAGCAATTTTAAGTGATTGCCACAAAAGACATATAATTTTTTTATATAATTGGCAAAATATTTTTGGAGGGTACACAATTTATTGATTTGGAATCCCTCCTTTATTTTTCATATTACTGTTTAAATTTTTTGCCTCTTTTTTTTCCCTCCTCATCCAGACTTCGAACTCCTCTGCATCCAGCGAAATCTTCTGAGTTTTGGCCTCCGTTCCCTTGCTCAATTTGCAACTGCTAAATCTTCTCCACCTAAGCAACACAATCTTCTATCTTTCCTTTTTCTTCCGAGCACGGGATTTGGTAGGCGAGTGTTTCCCGATTCCCGTCTGCTTCCATTCTCTGCTTGGGTTGTTCTGTTATTAATTCCGATTGAGCGTTTGGTGGGCATTTGTGTTTCTTCAAATCGTTTGCAGTTGAGCGTGGGATTCATCTGTCCTTCATTCTTCTCAGAGATTGAATTTGTCGTGCAATCGACAGTAGGTATGGCGTTTTGTCTCTCTTCCTGAAATTTTTGTTTCCGATTGTAGAATGAAACCCTGATTGCAATTTGTATGTTATTGTGTTTGAATTCTAGTAAATAAACCCTAATTCTATTAAACCCTAATCGTGCAATGGTGACAACATGGTTGAATTTCTGTTTGGTCTGGTTTGTTGGTCAGTTGGTTGGGGTTTTAGGTCAATTTTGCTAGGTACAGGGTCTGATTCAACCTTGTGCTGATTGACAGTCCTGTGGCTTATCTCTTCTTCAACAAACTTGTGCTGATTTTGTGTAAATCTCTCTTGTTTGTAATTAATCTATATTCAGTTTTACACTGGATTAATGTTCTGATACCTAGCTATCAGATTGATGCTATTTCTGTGTGTTGTCAAAGGGCCCAAGCTCATTGGCCTCTGCCTGCCTTCCCTAACCATTTGCAATTCTGTTTGATGTTGCTGGTTGATGAGGGCTTACATGTGTGTTTCTCCGAAAATGAATGAATGACTGAAAGAATGAATGAAGGAATGATGAATGAATGAATGAGTAAATTTTTTGGCCTAGGTAACTAGCTATCAAAATGAATGAACGAATGATGAGTGAATGAAGGACTAGATACAATTGATTTGAGGGTCGATTCTCTTTCCGTTACACATGTGATTGTTTTCTACTAATCTTTTGGCCTTGCTCCCCCCCCCAAAATCGCGGCCCCCGATCCTTAAATGGAAGACCTAAGGCGTTTTTTGGTTTGCCTATTTGGTGTAGATGTATGTAACACATACCTATAAATTATATGATTTTATATGCTTACCCACCTGTAAATATGTTTGTAGTCTTTTAGGTGTTCATGGAGACAGTTTGTTAATTTGAGAATGCATTTATCAAGTATGATGAGCCTAGCATCTTGGAGCTTATATGGAATGAATCTAGATATTTGACAAGTGAGCAAGAAATGGCATATAAGGAGGTTACAATCTCACAAGAGAACTCTCATAATGAAACTATCTGTTTAAAAAGAGAATATTAGTGGAATAGAAGAGAGAAAACTCCCAAGCATTACCAAGAGGCACATAACACCTCACAACGCAATACTAAGTTAAAAATAACCTAATACATTATATACAGAAATCCTCAAAAGATAACCTTACATAAAGAAGACAATATTTAGGCCAAAGTATAGGTGAAAAGTAACATATAAAATAGGCATGCCCATTTCACAGTTAACGCAAACATTTACTAGTTAGGAGTAGTATAGTGGGAATTTAGGACAACTACTTTGAACCCTTAGAAAGAAAGAATACAAGGTTGATATTCGATCTAATTGTAGTATTGTATTACTTTATTTCATTTATCTTTTTATTGGCTTTTTCCTTCTTTTCACCAAAGATGTAATGATTACGGACATAATGGAGATTATGTTCAAACTAAGATCGTTTTTGAAAGAGGGGTTGCCTTTGGGCTTTGATTATCTCCTTTACTAAAGTACTTTTATGCTTCATCATATCTGGGTTGTGTATGTGTGTGTGTGTGTGTGTGTGTATGTATACGTATATGTATTATGTATATGTATACATACATACATACATACATATATATACATATGTATGTATATATGTATATATATATATATATATGTATATATGTATATATATATATGTATATATATATATGTATATATATATATATATATGTATATATATATGTATATATGTATATAAGAAAGCTGATGCACTACTGAAGTTACAAGAAGCTGCTCTGTCACTTTCTCTACAATGTTTATCTTACGATTTTGTTGGAATATCACCTGATGAAAGCTCAGATGAAGTTAGCACCATACAGGTTCCATCTGCTTGGAGATTAGTTGTTGAGGAACCCTCAACACTAGATATTTATTTTGACTATTATGCACTTACCAACCCCCCTCTTTCCAAAACGGTTAGTATGCTTACATTTTTCTTGTGCAGTTACAGTCATATTTGTCTCAAGCATAGGGGATTACTCTGTTAAAAACGACCGGAAAACTGGATGTTTGTAAGATTTTTGAAATTTCTAATGGGCTGAGTAAATAATCATGACTTTCTAATTGTGTAAATTTATATAGCTGGTATTATTTGTTGCTAATTTGGTAGGGTGTATTTGGCGCTATCAGATAAAAAATAAGTTGGGGGACCAATCCTGATGATTCTTATATTGTTTTCTTCAATGCTATGGCATTTTAAGTTGTTAAGGGGCTGATTTCTAGTTGATCTTGTTTGCTTTTGATTAATGCGAATTTTGTTGCTGTGGCAGCTCAAGTGCTGCAACTAGTGCCAATAAATTTTCTTAGAAATTTTCTAGAATGATTTTTCCCCTATGGTAAATCTAATGTTTCTGCATTGTGTCGTTGGCTATGTTATTATTTTTAAACCCATGCTTTCTTTATTTCCTTTTTTTTAATCAAGTGCTGTTGATTAAACCAATGTCTTTATACGAAATGGATGCGAAGCTAAAATCATGTTTATAAACAGATTGTTCTTGAAGCTTTAAAGTAACTATGGGGCGCTAAGTTCGAGGAGGAAACACTAGCTTCTTGTGCATTAAATGTAGACATTTTTTGTTTGAATACAGAAGCTTAAGCACAATAAAGCTGTTTTTTAGTGCAAAAATGACGGCAACACAGTCCGTCTTGCTCAAGCAGGTTTGAGAGGTCAACATGAGCGCAGCGTTACCTGTGCCATGAACTGTTGATGAGGCTAAAGCCGCTTCCAGACATATTTCTTCCCCCCACCCCTTAAAAGTGGCAATGGCAGTGAAAGGCCTGCACCTAGAATTTCAATGCTCTGCGAATATCTATTAACAACTGCCTTGTTTCTGTGAAGAACAGTGTTGCTTGGCAAACTTTTTTGCATGTTTCTTTGAGGTTGGCTTTATCCTCTTTAAATGCTTTCCAAGCGCTTTCCTCTATAAAACTTTTTCTCAAAACCTTTTCGTGGCTCTACTGGAATCAACCTCTCTATGGGTAGGAATAAACCTCGCTATATATGTATATGTATATATATATGTATATGTATATTTATATATGTATATGTATATGTATATATATATATACACACACACACACATACATATATATAGCAATCCAAACTAAATACATAGAGTACCTACCTAGTTAATTAATGTCACATGTTACCCCATTTTACAAGCTAAAAGTTATTGTTTTATATTATCAAAGTACAAATTTTTGTTAATCTTTGCATGTGGTTGAGTTTAGTTTGTATTTTTGCCAAATTAGCACTCTCTTTCGGTTCAAATATGAATGACACAAAATCTTTATGTGGAAAATTAATCAGTTTATATTATTACTGACAGAAATGAATAAGGATCGTACTTGGATGAACTGGAAGACGTTTAACTGTAGGAAGAAGCCAGAATATATAAATGGGGTAAAACAGTTCCTTGAGTTTGCTTTTGCTAATGTGGCTGAATCTGGGAAAATAAGATGCCCATGTGTCAATTGTGACAACTATAGTTACCAAAATAGAAGAACAGTTATGCTTCATTTGCTCAATGATGGGATAGTAAGGAGTTATAATCCATGGGAGTTTCATAGGGAGAAATCTAATCATGAAGAGCCCATTGATGCAAGTCAAAAGGATAGAAGTGATGGACATGAGCATCAAGATTCAATGTTGTCAGTGGGTGACGAGGATGTAGATGAAACATTTGCCATGGTAAATGACATAACAAATGCCCGAGCATTTCACATAATGAATGAGTTTGAAAGGTTAGGCGGTCCAGAAATTAGTGAGTCACCTGAAGTACTTCAGAAGTTTGCTAGATTAGTTAGAGATGTTGAGAAAGAGTCATTTCCAGGATGTGAGAAATTCTCAAAGTTAGAGTTTATGGTACATCTCCTCCATGTAAAGTGTTTATGTGGTTGGAGTGATAAGTCTCTCACAATGATACTTGAACTTTTGAAGAAAGCGTTTGATTTTGACGATACATTCCCAAAGAATGCTTATGAAGCAAAAAAGTATACTCGTGACCTTGGCTTGAGTTATGTGAAAATTGAGGCTTGTAAGAATGATTGTATACTTTATTGGAAGGAGCATCAGCATGCAGATAAATGTCCGAAATGCGCTCATCCAAGGTGGAAGGACAAGAGAGAAGGGGCTGATGATAGTGATGATGAAAGTGATAAAAAGGGACAGAGGAAAAACATTCCTTATAAGATATTACGCTATTTTCCTCTTGTACCAAGACTCCAAAGATTATTTATGTCGGCCAAAACAGCTTCTCACATGCGGTGGCATAAGGATAAACGTCGAGATGATGGGATATTAAGGCATCCTGCATATGCACAGGCTTGGAAGTCATTCGATGCATCGTATGCTGATTTTGCAAAAGATCCGCGCAATGTGAGGTTGGGTTTATGTAGTGACGGGTTTACTCTATATTCAAATACAAATTCAACCTATAGCATTTGGCCTGTTTTTTTTTGTTCCTTACAATTTACCACCTTAGATGTGTATGAAAAAGCCACATACATTTTTAAACATGATCATCCCTCGTAAAACTGCTCTTGGAACTGATATTGATGTGTATCTGCAACCACTAATTGATGAACTGAAGACGTTGTGGGATGGGGTAAATACGTATGATGCATTTAAAGCTGAATATTTTAATTTGCGTACGGCTTTGTTCTCGACAATCAATGATTTTCCTGCATATGGTAATTTGTCTGGATGGAGTGTAAAAGGACGTCTTGCTTGCCCAGTTTGCAATAAAGATACACGGTCATGTTACTTGCCTCATTGGAATAAACAATGCTACATGGGTCATCGTAGATTCTTGGAAGCCGATCATAGGTGGAGATTTGACAAAAAAGCTTTTGATAACACAATAGAGATAGATCCTCCTCCTAAATTGTTATCTGGTGATGACGTTCTTGGCACTTTGGCAATTTTAAAAATATTCAATTTGGCAAGGTTGAGGGTAAAAGGAAGCGAACAAAACAAAAGTTGATTTACAACTGGAAGAAGAAAAGTATCTTCTTCGAATTACCTTATTGGAGGAAGAACTTGATTCTCCATAACTTAGATGTTATGCACATTGAGAAGAACATTTGTGAAAGTATACTAGGAACCCTCATGAATATACCAGGAAAGACCAAGGATAATTTGAAGAGCCGCTTAGACTTGGTGCAATTGGGAATCAGAAAGAGTTTGCACCCGAAGAAGGTTGGTGACAAATATGAGATTCCCAAAGTATCATTTACATTAAGTTTGAGTGAAAGAAGAGATGTGTGCAAATTCTTAGCTGATTTAAAGGTGCTAGATGGGTATTCATCCAATATGGGACGATGTGTTAATGTCAATGAGGGAAAAATAACAGGGTCACTCAAGAGTCATGATTATCATGTCTTTATGCAAGATTTGCTAGCACCTGCTTTTCGTGGAAAATTAGACAAGGATGTGTATGAACCGCTTGTTGAGTTGTCATTATTCTTTAAACAATTATGCTCAAAGGCATTAAAGGTTGATGTTTTGGAGAGACTAGAAAAGAACATTGCAATTACGCTTTGCAAGCTAGAACGTGTTTTTGTTCCCTCTTTTTTTGACGTCATGGTGCACTTAACGATCCACTTGGCCACTGAAGCAAAGCTTGCTGGACCCGTTCAGTATCGTTGAATGTACCCATTTGAAAGGTACTATAGATTTCTTTCTTGTCTTCTTGTTAAAAAACAACATAAGACATTATAAAGTATTACGCACTGCACTTATGTTATGGTATGGGTGAAGGTTAGGATCATGCACACATTAAAAGAATTTGTCCGTAATAAAGCTCGTCCAGAAGGGTCAATTGCTGAAGCTTATATAGCAGATGAGTGTTTAACCTTTTGTTCAAGGTATTTACATAGAGCTGAGACTAGATTTAATCGTCTAGAAAGGAATGAAGACGATGGACACAGACAAGATAAGGGATTAACAATTTTCATGAAGATGGGAAATCCATTGGGCCAAGGAACTATCAAGGTTCTTTCCCATGAAGACTGGAAGCGTGCTCACCTTTATGTGTTAAGAAATTATGATGAAGCACAACCTTTTATTGAGTAAGAAATTTTTATTGTAACTTCCAATATTTTGAACCTACCAAAAATCTTCATAACCATAATTTCGGTTTTTGTATTTGTTTATAGGGAGTATGAAAGTCTTACTACATTGCTCACTTTTACGGAGTGGTTTGAAGAGAGAGTAAGTAAAACATTGTAACTCCAACATATCCAATTAATTTAGATACTAATACATCTTATTTGCTTGTTTAGGTTACCTAGTTATGGAATCAATGTGATGAGAAAGCCATTCATAAGCTCCTAATTTTGGCACAATGCCCTATCAAGAGAGTGACTTGCTTTGATGGATATGTTGTAAATGGTTATAGATTCCACACAAAAACACGAGCCAAAAATCTTAGCACACAAAATTGTGGTGTTGTGGTGAAAAGTGATGTGCACAGTGGAGGAAAAGACTACTTTGGTGTTCTAAAGGAGATTATAGAACGGGATTATGGTAGCAACCATAAAGTTATTCTCTTTGACTGTGAATGGTAAGACGTGTTCTCTGAAAATCTGGGAATCAAAAGAGAAACATATGGCATAACTATAGTGAACGTGAAACGCTTTCTAAAAACAAATGAGCCATATGTCTTAGCTTCTCAAGTTGAGCAAGTATATTATGTGAGGGATCATGTACAACAAAATTGGCAAGTGGTGGTGAAAATGAACCCTTGCAATTTCTATGATATACCTTCTGATGATGAAGATTAGGGCCAAAATCATTTTCATCTTGTGACGATGAGGCTCATGAAGAAGCATATGTCCCTATGTCTAATCATGCTGCAATGTTGTTGGTTAGGAATGATGTAGAACCAGCTGTGGTGGATGGTAATCTTGTGGCACAATAGTTGCAACGTCATAAAAAGAAAGGCAAAATCCAAATTGTTGTTGACAGCACTGAATCTGGGTCAAGTGGAGAAGAGGACATACCGCTGTTTGCTGATGAAATTGATGATTGGCATTAAAATTGTCATTTGCAAACGTTACATCATTGTTTTTATTTTGTTTTATTTTGGGAACAAATCAGACATTTTATGCCATTTGATTCCTTTTTAGCAAAAAGGCAACACATGTGTAATACTGACTTGGACGTTTGATTCATTTTTTTAATTCATCTTTACTTATATGCTGCTCGATATTAAGATAGTTCACATATTTTGTAATTTGACATATCCTTGGTAAGTGCTCTTACTCTTTTGGACTTTCTGTGAAATATATTTAGAACCTTTATTTTTGTATATGCATTCTAACATATGTTTTTTTCATGGTTGCAGGCCCTCAATGTATATCACCCTGGATAGTCTGATAAATATGGTTAGGGTTAAAAAGAATCCAAATTATTCCAGTCATATTGTTCGTCAGAGCATTACAGAATATGAAAAGCAACGTGATAGAAATATTGAAAAAAACAATAGGGTACTTCGATTACCTTTTAGAAAAACCAACGAACATGTAAGGCGAAGAGAACTGATTATGGAAGAAGAGGACTATATACCAAATGACGATGAAAGAGTGGATGCTGAATTGGAGGATGTGCCATATGACAATGACAACTTCACAATGCATAGACCTACGTTGGAAAGGCAGGCGACTTTGAGAAAATCATCCACTGGTCACAAAACGGTAGCCTCTAGTATGTTCCCCTTCCTCGATATGAATTTTGTTGAGTGAAATGCTTCCCCAATTTTGATGGAGGCCAAAAACCAAAAAAAAAAAAAAA
>JACYFF010002017.1:12956554-12970111 GCA_017589665.1 Selenicereus undatus
GTTTAATCTTTTGTTTTTGTTCCCTTTTTAATGTTTTAGTGGTTGTCATTTGGTTTTGTGCTTTGTTTCTTTTCTTCTGAGTCTTGTTTCATCTTATGGTTAGTCTATTTAGTTTGATATCGTTTTCGTGTTTGGCATTTAATGGCACCTTAGTCCGGTGTTGTTTCTATTTGATTGATTATATGTGTCTTGGTCTAGTTCTGGTTTGGTTTGGCTGGTTTTGGTTTCTGTTTTCCATTTACTTTTCCTTTTCATTTTTGTTTTTGGTTTTTTTAAATATGTATGCTTATTTTTATTTTGGTTTTAGTTGTAGTTTTCATTTTCATTTTGGCTCTTTTATGTTTTTGGTTTTTTATTTTCATCGTGCCTTAGTTTGTATATATTTGTGGTTTTATCACTAATGTGATTGCTTTTTAGCACCTTAGTTCCCATAATGAGGACATTGTGATATTTTGGTGGAGGGGTGAGGTGCACATTTTTTTAAAATTTTGATTTTTTTTGTTTTTGGTGATGTTTGTACTATTTCTGATTAGCTTAGATCCCTATGCTTTGGTTATTTGTTTCTATATATTTAGGATGTGCAAGATAAGTCTCCGAACTCAGTATGTCATTCTAAGCCCTAATTCTGACTCCACTTGCTAATTATGGATGTGTCCAATCCATATTTATTCGTTCATCATTATCTTTAGGTCTTAGGCTTCCATGAATGATTCTCCCACTTGTTTATGACACAATTACTTTGAAAATAAATAATGAATGAATATTATTAATAAAGAAGATAAAAAGAAAAGGAGATGGGATAAAATTCGGAATGAAAAGTATCCTTTTGAGGCATGCGGTACTGGGCTTTACCATTTGAGGCACGTGCTACCGGGTGTTACCGTTTGAGGCAATACTGCTTTTAGAAAATCTTGCTTCCAATGTTAATATGTCAATAACGTAGTCATATCAGTCAAGTGGGATTGAGTCTAATTCTGGTAAATCTAAGCCTCGGGATGATGATACACTTGCACACGAGGACTGGGATGGATTCAAAATCTTGATGTACAATGGGTTGAAAAATTAGTGTTCTTATGTCATTTATGAGGTAGAGGGCTTTGAACTACATTATGTATATATGCAGGTCAATAACTTGGTTACATGGGTGATTTAGTTGATTAGAACGTGTGCATATTTTTCTCCAAATTTTGTATATATTAGCTTTGAAAAAAACAAAAAACATTTTCTTTTAATTTTGAAATAATTTTTGAGGGAATTTTATTTGAAATAATTTTAGTTTTGATTGAATGGTGTTGAATGTATTAGATTCCTTAGTAAGCTTATGTTTAGTCGAATGCATAGTCGAATGCCCAGTTGAATTAAGATATTGTTCTGTTTCAAAGATTTAGTTCGGTTTAGTGTAGTTAACATTAGATTAATTATTTAATCCACCCTTTTGTGACCATAATATTTTCCATCGTCCCTGTCGAGACGACCCTCAAGTACTACAGCGAAAGCTGTACACTTGCAACACTTTTAATATACACTCGAAATATCCTAACAAGTTTTTGGAGCCGTTGGCAGGGGATGACGGCAAGAGATTAGGTCATATTTTTATTTTCTTAGCTACTTTCTTATTAGTTGCATATGTTCTATCGTACTTTGTTTATTTCATTATTAATTGTTAGTTAGCTTGGTCATTTCTTGAAAATTCCCAAAAGCAAAAAAAAAGAAGAAAAGCCTATAATCCACAAAAATTAGAAAAACTTGAAAACCCTAAATATCGAACAATTCTAAAAACTTTAAAAACTTCAAATGCTTGTTTTCCATTTCTCGCAATATCAGCATGAACCTTTTCGGAGTTATCTTTCAAGGCTTAATGAATATCGTGCTCAACTGACTCATAATTTTGAAAAATGTGAAATTTGTGATGTCGATGATCTGGGTTTAAATGTTGAGTCAAGGAGTTGTGTTGAATCGATTTGTCCTGGGCTTAATAGAATTATTATCTAAAACCCAAAATGAAGTTTGGGATTTCTTTGAAAAACTAGCTCGGGAAACCTATGCTTTTGAACAAGCTAACAAAAGTTTTACATATACAACTCATGGAAAGTGTGATTTTCAGGTTGATTCTTACCCTTCAGACCACTTTGTGAATTCGAATGACCCATCTTACTATTATATGTCACCTGTTTTATGCGATTATTGTGAATCTTCTTATCATGATGAACATACTTGTCCTTTTCGTGCTTATGTTGATGCTATATGTGCAACTTTTGAGAAGAAGATTAGTAAATTGACTTATCAAATGATAGAGACCATGAAAGCGAGAATTGCTGCATGTTGTTAATATTTTAACAAAAATAGGGAGACTTATAGTGAGCTAGATTCTAGTTTAGGATATCCTAAACCTGACATTGGTCTTGATGATGATTTTGAACCCCCATTTTCTACTATGCCTTACTTGAATGAAGACGTGTATTTGCTTGGTCTAGATCAGGAAGGTGACCCCCCTCTGTCTCTATCACCTGACCTTGCACCCCGGACTAGCTCACCTAAGGGCATCACTGATGATGTGCTAGTTTCTATCGACCCACCCACCACCTTGAATGACTTTTATAAGTTTAAGATGGGTGAACAAGCTGACACTGTTAGTGAGTTAGATATAAGCATCAACCCTGAAGTTGAGCCTCGAGATTTAGATGAGTCAATAGAAGCTATTTCACAAGAGTTATGTGATGAGGTAACTGAACTTAACATTTTGGACTTTGATGATGATATTATTTATGCAGAATATGAATCTTTTTCATGTGGGTTTGATGTTGCTGAAGGTCTTGCTGCAGGTTTTCATGTTGAATATGAATCATTCTCTTTTGATCCCGTCATTCCTGACCGTCTATTTAAATTAGATGATAATATTCTATATGTGGAATATGAACCTTTTTGTTGTGAGTTTGATATCCATCGAAGTTCTGATGATAGTTTTTGTGTTGATTATGAGTCCTTCTCTTTTGACTCCATCCCAATTGGCTTCCTTTTTTAATATTGCAAGTTTGAATTTGTTGATTATAAGATCATTGCTACTAAGAATTTCGCTTTAGACCAAACTCAAGGGCATATTGGACTTTACAGATTGTGAACCTTGCACCCACTCTTTTGCCTAGATTGTTCGTTGATGATGATATAGTTTTTAGGCCAATGATCTCAATACTGGCTCGTTCTAAGTATGTTTATTTCCTTTCGGATTGCGCGCAACTGTTTGATAAGTTGAAGCGAGCTCTTACTTGTGCTTTATTGGCGAGATGGATGTACTCTTTCTGGCTCCAACTCACTACTTTTCACAGTTTCGATGTGATTGAGAGTTAGGCTTCTTTGTTCCATAAGCTGCTATGTGCTTTGACCTGTTTTGATTTGAGGTGTACCTTTTAGCTTAATATAAAGTGGCTGATGCTCCATAAGCCTCATGTTGCATCATCTTTGTGAGGCATAGTTTGGGTATAACCTGTATCTGACCTGGTATGATCGTTCCACCCTCCCTTCTCCTCTTTTTCATTTGTTTTCTTTCTTTCCATACTTAGTTGTGGATTTTTAGGGCTGTAAATTGTGATGGGTGATCGATCTTGAGGAGCAATTTTGGATATGTTGAGCCGTATGGGCTATGATCGCCCTTGGTTGTGTTATAATTCTGTGAATACTTGTTAGTTTTGGATATTTACGCTTGTTTTTATGTTTCCGTTTGCTTTGTTTCTTTATTTTTGTGAGTTTTGGTTCTTGCTAGTTTTTGTTTAATCTTTTGTTTTTGTTCCCTTTTTAATGTTTTAGTGGTTGTCATTTGGTTTTGTGCTTTGTTTCTTTTCTTCTGAGTCTTGTTTTGTCTTATGGTTAGTCTATTTAGTTTGATATCGTTTTCGAGTTTGGCATTTGTTGGCACCTTAGTCTGGTGTTGTTTCTATTTTGTTGGTTATATGTGTCTTGGTCCAGTTCTGGTTTGGTTTGGCTGGTTTTGGTTTCTATTTTCCATTTACTTTTTTGTTATTTTTGTTTTTGGTTTTTTTAAATATGTATGTTTATTTTTGTTTTCGTTTTAGTTGTAGTTTTGATTTTGATTTTGGCTCTGTTATGTTTTTGGTTTTTTATTTTCATCGTGCCGTGGTTTGTATATATTTGTGGTTTTATCGCTAATGTGATTGGTTTTTAGCACCTTAGTTCCCACAATGAGGACATTGTGATGTTTTTGTGTAGGGGTGAGGTGTACATTTTTTTAAAAATTTGAAATTTTTTTTTTGTTTTTGGTGATGTTTGTACTATTTCTAATTAGCTTAAATCCCTATACTTAGGTTATTTGTTTCTATATATGCAGGATGTGCAAGATAAGTCTCCGACCTCAGTATGTCATTCTAAGCCCTAATTTTTACTCCAATTGTTCATTATAGATGTGTAATCCAATCCTTGTTTATTTGTTCATCATTATCTTTAGGTATTAGGCTTCCATGAATAATTCTCCCTCTTGTTTATGACACAATTGCTTTGAAAATAAATAATGAATGAATATTATGAATAAAGAAGATAAAAAGAAAAGGAGATGGAATAAAATTTGGAATGACAAGTATCCCTTTGAGGCATGCGCTACTGGCCTTTACCATTTGAGGCACGTGCTACTGGGTGTTACCCTTTGAGGCAATACTACTACTAGGAAAGCTTGCTTCCAATGTTAATATGTCAATAACGTAGTTATACCAGTCAAGTGGGATTGAGTCTGATTCTGGTATATCTAAGCTGTGGGACGATGATACACTTGCACACGAGGACTGGGATAGATTCAAAATCTTGAGGTACAATGGAGTGAAAAATTAGTGCTCTTATGTCATCTATGAGGTAGAGGGCTTTGAAGTACATTATGTATATATGCAAGTCAATAACTTGGTTACATGGGTGATTTAGTTGATTAGAACGTGCGCATATTTTTTCCCAAATTTTTTATATATTAGCTTTGAGACAAAACAAAGTCATTTTCTTTTATTTTTGAAATAATTTTTGAGGGAATTTCATTTGAAAACCCTCACGAGACCTCACTCGTCCACTTGGGAGACCGAGGGGTTTAAAGCGCTTGTTGCATTCGCTAAATGCAACCGTGATTCCTACGATAGTAAATTAGTATTTTCCTTTTCTTATTTTTCATTTTGTTTTAGTTAGTTTAGTTTGTTTTACTCGAGGGCAAGAAAAATCTTGGTGTGGGGGTATTTGTTCAACCCAAAAATGTGTTACCTTTACGATACTTTTATACCTGATTTATAATCCTTACAATCGTTATGTTTAGGTATTTGTTTGTTTTTATTTGATTTTGTAGGTATCGAATAAATGTAGAAAACATGCAAGAAAATGATGAAAATGTCAGAAATGAAGACCTTAGCTTACTTGACTCAAGCCCAACCCGAATTGCTAGGCCTGTTTAATTTGAGTCTCATTGTTGAATTCCCCCTTCCCTATGTTTGTTCACATTAAGATTATATAGTTAATTAGTGAGTTAATTTCTCATGGTTTTGGTTCACATTTTAGCTATGTTTTCGGACTCTAGGTTTTAGTTTTGATTGAGTGGTGTTGAATGTATTGGACTCCGTAGTACACTTATGTTTAGTCGAATGCATAGTCGAATGCCGAGTTGAATTAGGGTACTAGTTCTCTTTGAAAGATTTAATTTGGTTTAGTGTAGTTAACATTAGATTAATTATTTATTCCACCCTTTTGTGACCATAATCTTTTCCATCGCCCCTGTGGAGACGGCCCTCAAGTACTATAGTGAAAGCTGTACACTTGCGGCACTTTTAATTTACACTCAAAATATCCTAACAAGTTTTTTGGAGTCGTTGCCAGGGGATGACGGCAAGAGATTAGGTCATATTTTGATTTCCATAGCTACTTTCTTATTAGTTGCATATGTTATGTCTTAATTTTTTTATTTTATTATTAATTGTTACTTAGCTTGGTCATTTGTTGAAAATTCCCAAAATAAAAAAAAAGAAGAAAAACCTATAATCCACGAAAATTAGAAAAACTT
Source organism: Selenicereus undatus (assembly GCA_017589665.1). NCBI lineage: Eukaryota > Viridiplantae > Streptophyta > Magnoliopsida > Caryophyllales > Cactaceae > Selenicereus > Selenicereus undatus. Next base: position 12,962,589 of record JACYFF010002017.1, read on the forward strand.
GAAAACCCTAAAAATCGAAAAATTCTAAAAGCTTTAAAAACTTCAAATTCTAGTTTTCCATTTCCTGCAATATGAGCATGAACCTTTTTGGAGTTATCTTTCAAGGCTTAATGAATATCGTGCTCAACTAACGCATAATTGTGAAAAATGGGAAATTTGTGAGGTCGATGCTGTGGGTTTAAATGTTGAGTCAAGGAGTTGTGTTGAATCAATTTGTCCTGGGCTTAATAGAATTATTATCAGAAGCCCAAAATGAAGTTTGGGATTTCTTTGAAAAACTAGATTTTGAAACCTATGCTTTTGAACAAGCTAACAAGAGTTTTAGATACACAACTCATGGAAAGTATGATTTTCAGGCTGATTCTTACCCTTCAGACCACTTTGTGAATTCAAATGACCCATCTTACTATTATATGTCACCTGTTTTATGCGATTATTGTGACTCTTCTTATCATGATGATCATACTTGTCCTTTTCGTGCTTATGTTGGTGCTACATGTGCAACTTTTGAGAAGAAGATTAATGAATTCACTTATCAAACGGTAGAGACCATGAAAGCGAGAATTGCTGCTTGTTCTCAATATTTTAACCAAAATAGGGAGACTTATAGCGAGCTAGATTCTAGTTTAGGATCTCCTAAACTTGACATTGGTCTTCATGAATATTTTGAACCCCCTTTTTCTATTATGCCTTACTTGAATGAAGACGTTTATTTGCTTGGTCTAGAAAAAGATGGTGACCCCCCTCTGTCTCTATCACCTATCCATGCACCCCGGACTAGCTCACCTAAGGGCATCGCTGATGATGTGCTAGTTTCTACCGACCCACCCACCACCTTGAATGAGTTTTATAAGTTTAAGATGGGTGAACAAGCTGATACTGATAGTGAGTTAGATATAAGCGTCACATCTGAAGTTGAGCCTCAGGATTTAGATGAGTTAATAGAAGCTATTTCACAAGAGTTATGTGATGAGGTAACTGAACTCAATATTTTGGACTTTGATGATGATATTCTTTATGCAGAATATGAATCTTTTTCATGTGGGTTTGATATTGCTGAAGGTCTTGATACAGGTTTTCATGTTGAATATGAATCATTCTCTTTTGATCCCGTCATTCCTGACCGTCTATTTAAATTAGATGATAATATTGTATATGTTGAATATGAACCTTTTTCTTGTGAGTTTGACATCCATAAAAGTTCTGATGACAGTTTTTGTGCTGATTATGAGTCCTTCTCTTTTTACTCCATCCCAACTAGCTTCCTTTTTGAATATTGCAAGTCTGAATTTGTTGAGTATGAGATCATTGCTACTAAGAATTTTGCTTTAGACCAAACTTAAGGGCATATTGCACTTAACGGACTTGTGAACCTTGCACCCACTCTTTTGCCTAGATTGTTCGTTGATGGTGATATAGTTTTTAGGCCAATGATCTCAATACTGGCTCGTTCTGAGTATGTTCATTTCCTTTCTGATTGCTCGCAACTGTTTGATAAGTTGAAGCGGACCCTTAGTTGTGCTTTATTGGCTAGATGAATGTACTCTTTCTGGCTCCAACTCAGTACTTTTCACAGTTTTGATGTGATTGAGAGTTAGGCTTCTTTGTTCGATAAGCTGGTACGTGCTTTGACTAGTTTTGATTTGAGGTGTACTTTTCAGCTTAATATAAAGTGGTTGATGCTCCGTAAGCCTTATGTTGCATCATCTTCGTGAGGCATAGTTTGGGTATAACCTGTATCCGACTTGGTATGATCGTTCAACCCTCCCTTCTTCTCTTTTTCATTTGTTTTCTTTCTTTCCGTACTTAGTTGTGGATTTTTAGGACTGTAAATTGTGATGGGTGATCGATCTTGAGGAGCAATTTGGGATATGTTAAGTCGTATGGGCTATGATCACCCTTGGTTGTGTTATAATTCTTTGAATACTTGTTAGTTGTGGATATCTAGGCTTGTTTTTATGTTTCAATTTGTTTTGTGTCTTTATTTTTGTGAGTTTTGGTTCTTGCTGTTTTTTTTTAATAATTTGTTTTTGTTTTTGTTTTAGTGTTTTAGTGGTTGTATTTTCTTTTGTTTTGAGTCTTGTTCTGTCTTATGGTTTGTCTATTTTGTTTGATACTGTTTTCTAGTTTGGTATTTTGTGGCCCATAGTATTGTGTTGTTTCTATTTTGTTGGTTAGATGTGTCGTGGTCTAGTTTTGGTTTGGTTTGGCTGGTTTTGGTTTCTGTTTTTCATTTACTTTTTTTTGTTTTGATTTTGGATTTTGGTTTTGTAAATATGCATGTTTATTTTTGTTTTGGTTTTGGTTGTAGTTTTCCTTTTGATTTTGTCTCTTTTATGTTTTTGGTTTTTTTATATTCATAGTGTCCTAGTTTGTATATATTTGTGGTTTCATCGCTAATGTGATTGCTTTTTAGCGCCTTAGTTCCCGCAATGAGGACATTATGATGTTTTGGTGTTAGGGTGAGGTGCACATTTTTTTAAAATTTTGAAGAATTTTTTTTTCTTTTATGGGGATGATTGTACTATTTTTGATTAGCTTAAATCCCCTATAGTTTGGTTATTAGCACGTATATAAGTAGGATGTGCCTGACAAGCCTCCGACCGTAGTATGTCATTCTAAGCCCTAATTCTAACCCCAATTGTTCATTATAGATGTGTAATCCAATCCTTGGTTATTCCTTTATCATTATCTTTAGGTCTTAGCCTTCTATGAATGATTCTCCCACTTGTTTGTGGCACAATTACTTTGAAAATAAATAATGAATGCATATTATGAATAAAGAAGAAAAAAAGAAAAAGAGATGGAATTAAACTTAGAATGACAAGTATCCGCTTGAGGCATGTGCTACTGAACGTTACCCTTTGAGGCACGTGCTACTGGGTGTTACTCTTTGAGGCAATATTGCTATTGTGAAAGCTTACTTCCAATGTCAATATGTCAATAATGTAGTCGTGCCAGTCAAGTGGGATTGAGTTTGGTTATGATAAATTTAAGCCTTGGGATGATGATACACCTACACACGAGCACTGCGATGGATTTCGAATCTTGATGTACAATAGGGTGAAAAATTAGGGCTCTGATGTCATTTATGAGTTACATGGCTTTGAAGTACATTATGTATATATGCAGGTCAATAACTTGGTTAGATAGGTGATTTAGTTGATTAGAACATGTGCATATCTTTCCCCAACCTTTGTACATATTAGCTTTGAGAAAAAACGAAAAATATTTTCTCTTATTTTTGAATTAATTTTGGTGGGAATTTCATTTTAAAACCCTCACGAGACGTCACTCGTCCACTTGGGACACCAAGCGGTTTAAAGGGCTTGTTGCATACGCTAAATGCAACCATGATTCCTACGACCGTGAGTTTGGGTTTTCTTTTTCTTATTTTTCATTTTCTTTTAGTTAGTTTAGTTTGTTTTATTCGAGCACAAGCAAAATCTTGGTGTGGGGGTATTTGTTCGTGCCAAAAACATGTTACCTTTACGATACTTTTATACCCGATTTATGATCGTTATAATCGTTATTTTTAGGTATTTATTTGTTTTTATTTGGTTTTGTAGGTATCAAACAAATGTAGAAAAAATGCGAGAAAAATGATGAAAATGTCGGAAATGAAGACCTTGGCTTACTTGACTCAAGCTTGACCCGAATTGCTAGTCGCGTTTCTTATTCAGCCCAAAGAAAAAGAAAAAAATTATAACAAAACCTAAACCCCCCCCCCCCGCCCGCCCCTCATGCGCATCAGGTCACCTGACCCCCCCTTTTATTTATGATAATGTTTCACCTTCTCTATCCTATCGGGTTTTCACGAAACCAAACCTAGACATCGATAGCTCCATCTTCTTCACCACCATCTCCCTCTCTTTCGAGCCTAGACCACCACAAGCATCATCAGCATCGACATCATCATCAAGCACCACCAGCGACCACGTAGCCTACCAGCACATCTCCATCGTGACCATCCACCTGGCATGAATTCAAGGGCCGAGATGAGAACGACTTGGGTATAAATCGAGCTAGTGGTGACTGAAGATAGGTAACAATCTAGGGTTTAGGTTAGGTTTGAGCTTTAGGTTTAGTTTTAGTTTTAGTTTTCATTTCATTTTCGTTTCAGTTATTCGAAACTTAGGGCTAATTTCAGTTTTAGGGTTTGATGTTAGTTTGGGTTATGGGCTTCGAATTCATGTAATTATGCTTCAATTTCTTGTTTTTTGCTTGTAATTCATAGTTTTAGTTCGTTTTTGTAAGGTTTGGATGCTAGGTTTTGTCAATTTTAGTCATCCCCTTCCCTGTTTTCATCTTGTTGACACGGCTATGGTGTTTCCACCATTAATGGCGATGGGTGAAGCTCCTTTCTGATTTGGTTGGCCTTGAGCTCTGTTTGTTTGTCTCCTGTATTCTAGGTTCTGAACTTTGTTCATTTCATCTGTTTGTCTGTGCTTTCGGTTTCCCTGCCTTGTATCCTAGTGATGTTGATGATGGTTTGTTTGGGTGATTCGATCTTATGCCTAGAATAGTAGCAGGTTTTTGGTTGTTTCAGATTTTGGGAAATTGATTGTTGATGATAATGGATGATTGTCGATGTTATTCCCCTCCCCTGTTTCAGTCTCCGTTTAATTTGAGTCTTATTGCTAAATTCCCCCTTCCCTGTGTTACTTCACATTAAGATTAATTAGTTAATTAGTGAGTTTATTTCTGATGGTTTTGGTTCATGTTTTAGCTCTGTTTTTAGACTGACATTTTAGCTATGTTTTCAGACTCTAGCTTTTATTTACTAGTGAATGGTCTTGAATGTATTAGACTCCTTCGTACGCTTATGTTTAGTCGAATGCCCAATTAGTCCACCCTTTTGTGACCATAATCTTTTCCATCGTCGTTGTCGAGACAACCCTCAAGTACTATTGCGAAAGCTGTACACTAGCGGCACTTTTAATTTACACTCGAAATATGCTAACAAGTTTTTGTCGCCGTTGCCAGGGGATGACGGCATGAGATTAGGTCATATTTTTATTTTCTTAGCTGCTTTCTTATTAGTTGCATATGTTCTGTCTTGCTTTGTTCATTTCATTATTAATTGTTACTTAGCTTGATCATTTCTTGAAAATTCCCGAAATCAAAAAAAAAAATTAGTAAAGCCTGTAATCTAAAAAATTAGAAAGACATGAAAACCCCTAAAAATTGAAAAATTCTAAAAACTTTAAAAACTTGAAATGCTAGTTTTCCATTTCTCGTAATATTAGCATGAACCTTTTTGGAGTTATCTTTCAAGGCTTAATGAATACCGTGCTCAACTGAATCATAATTTTGAAAAATGGAAAATTTGTGAGGTCATTACTGTGGGTCTAAATGTTGAGTCAAGGAGTTATGTTGAATTAATTTTTCCCGGGGGTTTAGTAGAATTATTATCTAAAACTTAAAATGAAGTTTGGGATTTCTTTGAAAAACTAGATTGGGAAACCTATGCGTTTGAACAAACTAACGAGACTTTTAGAAACCCAACTCATGGGGAGTATGATTTACAGGCTAATTCTTACGCTTCAGACAACTTTATGAATTCAAATGACCCATCTCACTATTATATGCCTCCTGTGTTATGTGATTATTGTGAATCTTCTAATCATAATGTTGATACTTGTCCTTTTCGTGCCTATGTTGATGCTAAATTTGCAAGTTTTGCAAAGAAGATTAATGAATTAATAGATCAAATGATAGAGACCATGAAAGCGAGAATTGCTGCATGTTCCCAATGTTTTAACCAAAATAGGGAGACTTATAGTGAGCTTGATTCTAGTTTAGGATCTCCTAAAGTTGACATTAATCTTGATGATGATTTTGAACCCTTTTATTCTGCTAGGCCTTACTTGAATGAGGACGTGTATTTGACCAGTCCAGATCAAGAAAGTGACCTCCCGATGTCTCTATCACCTGACCCTACACCCCGAACTAGCTCACCTAAGGGCATCACTAATGACGTCCTAGTTTCTGCCGACCCACCCACCACTCTGAACAACTTCTATGAGTTTGAGATAGGTGAACAATCTGATACTATTAGCGAGTGAGATATAAGCGTCACACCTGAAGTTGAGCTTTGTGATTTGGATGAGTCACAAGAAGCTATTTCACAGGAGTTATGTGATAAGGTAACTAAACTCACTATTTTGGACTTTGATGATGATATTCTTTATGCAGCATATGAAACTTTTTCATGTGGGTTTGATGTTACTGAAGGTCTTGATGCGGGTTTTCATGTTGAATATGAATCATTCTCTTTTGATCCCGTCATTCATGACCTTCTATTTAAATTAGATGATAATATCTTGTGCGCGGAATATGAATCTTTTTTGTGTGAGTTTGATATCCATGGAAGTTCTGATGATGGCTTTTGTGCTGATTATGAGCCCTTCTCTTTCGACTCCATCCAAAACTGGCTTCCATTTTGAATATTGCAAGTCTAAATTTGTTGAGTCTGAGATCATTGCCACTAAGACTTTTGCTTTAGACCAAACTAGTGCGCATATTGGACTTAACAGACTTGTGAACCTTGCACCCACCCTCTTGCCTAGATTGTTCGTTGATGCTGGTATAGTTTCTAGGCCAAGGACCTCAATGCTGGCTCGTTCTGAGTATGTTCATTTTCTTTCTGATTTCGCCCAACTGTTTGATAAGTTGAAGCGGACCCTAACTTGTGCTTTATTGGCTAGATGGATGTAATCTTTCTAACTCCAATTCACTACTTTTCACTGTTTCGATGTGATTGAGAGTTGGGCTTCTTAGTTTAATAAGCTGCTACTTGCTTTGACGAGTTTTGATTTGAGTTGTTGTTTTCAGCATAATATGGAGTGGATGATGCTCCAAAAGCCTCCTGTTGCATAATCTTCGCGAGGCATAGTTTGGCTACAACCTGTATCTGACATGGTATGACCGTTCACCCCTCCCTTTGTCACCTTTTCATTTCTTTTCTTTCTTTTCGTACTTAGTAATCGATATTTAGGACTTTCAATTTTGAAAGGTGATCGATCTTGAGGAGTAATTCGGGATATGTTGAGCTGTATGGGCTATGATCACTCTTAGTTGTGTTATAATTTTGTGAATACTTGTTAGTTCAGGATATCCAGACTTGTTTTTATGTTTCAATTTGTTTTCTTTCTTTATTTTTGTGAGTTTTTCTTCTTGCCACTCTTTGTTTAATCCTTTGTTTTTGCTTCCTTTTTAGTGTTTTAGTGGTTCTGTTCTGGTATTATGTTTTGTTTCTTTTCTTTTGAGTCTTGCTTTGTCCTATGGTTAGTCTATTTAGTTTCATGTTGTTTTTTAACTTGGTATTTTTTGGCCCCTTGGTCTTATTTTGGTTCTATTTTGTTGGGTATATGTGTCTTGGTCTAGTTTTGGTTTGGTTTAGCTGGTTTTGGCTTCTATGTATGTATATGTATATATGCACATTTGTGTATTTTTATTTGTTTTTATGTTTTTTCATGTCTTTTTTTTGGTATTCTGTTTTTTTTGTTTTCTTTTCTCAC
>JACYFF010002017.1:13020111-13065674 GCA_017589665.1 Selenicereus undatus
GTTTTGTCTTATGGTTAGTGTATTTAGTTTGATATTGTTTTCTAGTTTGGTATTTTGTGGCTCCTTAGTCCTGTGTTGTTTCTATTTTGTTGGTTATATGTGTCTTGTCTAGTTATGGTTTGGTTTGGCGGGTTTTGGTTTCTGTTTTTCATTTATTTTTTTTTTGTTTTGATTTTGGCTTTTCGTTTTTTTAAATATGTATGTTTATTTTTGTTTTGGTTTTACTTGTAGTTTTCATTTTGATTTTGGCTTTTTTATGTTTTTCATTTTTTATTTTCATCGTGTCCTAGTTTGTATATATTTGTGGTTTCATCGTTGATGTGATTGCATTTTAGTGCCTTAGTTCCCACAATGAGGACATTGTGAAGTTTGGGTGAGGGGGTGAGGTGCCCATTTTTTTAAAAATTTTGAAGATTTTTGTTTTTTTGTTTTTGGGGATGTTTGTACAATTTCTAATTAGCTTAAATCCCTTGTACTTTGGTTGTTAGGTTGTATATAAGTGGGATGTGTGTGATAAGTCTCTGACCTCAGTATGTCATTCTAAGCCTTAATTCTGACTCCAATTGTTAATTATAGATGTGTAATCCAATCCTTGCTTATTCCTTTATCATTATATTTAGGTCTTAGGCTTCCACGAATGACTCTCCCACTTGTTTATGACACGATCACTTTGAAAATAAATAATGAATGAATACAATGAACATAAAAGAAAAAAAAGAAAAAGAGATGGAATAAAATTTGGATTGATAAGTATCCCTTTGAGGTATATGTTACAGGACATAACCCTTTGAGGCACGTACTACTGGGTGTTACCCTTTAAGGCAATACTGCTACTGGGAAGCTTGCTTCCAATGTTAATATGTCAATAATGTAGTCGTGCTAGTCAAGTGAGATTGAGTCTTATTCTCGTAAATTTAAGCCTTGGGATGATGATACACTTGTACACGAGCACTGGGATGGATTCAGAATCTTGATGTACAATGGGGCGAAAAGTTAGTACTCTGATGCCATTTATGAGGTAGAGAGCTTTGAAGTACCTTCTGTATATATACAGACTAATAACTTGATTACATGGGTGATTTAGTTGATTAGAGCGTGTGCACATCTTTTCCCAAATCCAGTACATATTAGCTTTAGGAAAAAAACCAAAAAGATTTTCTTTTAATTTTGAAATAATTTTTATGGGAATTTCATTTGAAAAACCTCACGAGACCTCACTCGTTTGCTTAGGAGACGGAAGGGATTAAAGGGCTTGTTGCATACGCTAAATACAACCGTGATTCCTACGACAGTGAGTTAGGTTTTCCTTTTCTTATTTTTTATTTTCTTTTACTTAGTTTAGTTTGTTTAACTCGAGGACGAGCAGAATCTTGGTGTGGGATTCTTTGTTCGTGCAAAAACTGTTATTTTTATGATACTTTTATACCCGATTTAGGCTCGCTATAATCGGTATTTTTGGGTTTTTATTTGATTTCATTTTGTTTTGTAGGTATCGAATAAATGTTGAAAAGAATACAAGAAAAAATGATGAAAATACAGGAAATGAAGAATTGGGCGGACTTGGCTCAAGCCTGACCCGAATTGTTAGGCCCATTTCATGTTCAGCCCAAAGAAAAAGAAAAAAATATAGTAAAACCTAAAAACCCTACAGCCCGCCCCTCGTACGCCTCATGTGACCCGACCCCCTCTTTTATTTCTCATAATCTCTCACCTTCTCTCTCCTCTGGAGTTTTCAAGAAACCCAGACCACGAAATCCAACCAAAACATCAAAACCTTCATCTTCTTCACCACCATCTCTCTCTCTTTCGAACGCAAACCACCACAAGCATCATCAGCATCGCCATTATCATTAAGCACCACCAGCGACCACGTAGCCTACCAGCACATCTCCATCGTGACTGTGCACCTCGCACGAATTCAAGGGCCGAGATGAGAAAGGCTTGGGTATAAATCGAGCTAGCGATGATTGAAGAGATGTAACAATCTCGGGTTTAGGTTAAGTTTAAGCTTTAGGTTTAGGTTTAGGTTTAGTTTTAATTTTAATTTCGTTTTCGTTTCAGTTATTCGAAACTTATGGTTAATTTTGGTTTTAGGGTTTGATGTTAGTTTGGGTTATGGGTTCTGAATTCATGTAATTATGCTTTGATTTCATGTTTTCTTGTTGTAATTCATAATTTTAGTTCGTTTTTATAAGGTTTGGATGTTCGTTTCGCTTAATTTTAGTCATCCCCTCCTCTGTTTCCATCTTGTTGACACGGCTATGGTGTTTCCACCATTAATGGCGATGGGTGAAGCTTCTTTCTTATTTGGTTGGCCTTGAGCTCTATTTGTTCGTCTCCCGTATTCAAGGTTCTGAAGTTTGTTTGTTTCCCCTGTTTGTTTGTGCTTTTGGTTTCCCTGCCGTGTATCCTAGTGATTTTGATGATGGTTTGTTTCAGTGTTTCAGTTATATGCCCAGATTAGTAGTTGGATTTTGGTTGTTAAAGGTTTTGGCAATTTGATTTTTGATGATAATAGATGATTGTTGATGGTATTCCCCTCTCCTGTTTCAGTCTTCATTTAATTTGAGTCTCATTGCTGAATTTCCCATTCCCTGTGTTGGTTCACATTAAAATTAATTAGTTAATTAGTGAGTTAGATTCTCATCGGTTTGGTTCACATTTTAGCTCTGTTTTCATACCCACATTTTAGCTTTGTTTTCAGACTCTAGGATTTAGTTTCGATTGAATGGAGTTGAATGTATTAGACTCCTTAGTATGCGTATGTTTAGTTGAATGTTTAGTCGAATGCATAGTCGAATGATCAGTAGAATTAGGTACTAGTTCTCTTTGAATGATTTAATTTGCTTTAGTGCAGTTAACATTAGATTAATTAGTTAATCCACCCTTTTGTGACCATAATCTTTTGCATCGTCCCTGTGGGGACGACCCTCAAGTAATACAGCGAAAGTTGTACACTTGTGGCACTTTTAATTTACACTCGAAATATCGTAACAAGTTTTTGGCGCTGGTGCCGAGGAATGACGGCATGAGATTAAGTCATATTTTTATTTTCTTAGCCACTTTGTTATTAGTTGCATATGTTCTGCCTTACTTTGTTTATTTCATTATTAATTATTACTTAGCTTGGTCATTTCTTACAAATTCCCAAAAAAAAAAAACAATAGAAAATCCTATAGTCCACAAAAATTAGAAAAACTTGAAAACCCCTAAAAATAAAAAAATTCTAAAAACTTTAAAAACTTCAAATGTTGGTTTTCTATTTCCCGCAATATGAGCATGTTCCTTTTTGGAGTTATCTTTCAAGGCCTAATGAATATCATGCTCAACTGAATGATAATTTTAAAAAATGAAAATTTTTTAAGGTCATTGTTGTGGGTCTAAATGTTGAGTCAAGTAGCTATGTTGAATCAATTTGTCCTTGGGGTTTAATAGAATTATTACCTGAAACTCAAAATGAACTTTGGGATTTCTTTGAAAAACTAGCTTGGGAAACCTATGCGTTTGAACAAGCTAACAAGACTTTTAGATACCCAACTCGTGGAGAGTATGATTTTCAGGCTGATTCTTACCCTTCAAACCACTTTGCGAATTCAAATGGCCCATCTTACTATTATATGCTTCCGGTTTTATGTGATTATTGTGAATCTTTTGATCAAGATGTTCATCCTGGTCCTTTTCGTGCTTATGTTAATGCTACATTTGCAAGTTTTGAAAAGAAGATTAATGGATTGACTAATCAAATGATAGAGACCATGAAAGCGAGAATTGCTGTACGTTCTCAATGTTTTAACCAAAATAGGGAGACTTATAGTGAGCTTGATTCTAGTTTAGGATCTACTAAACCTAACATTAGTCTTGACGATGATTTTGAAACCCCTTATTCTACTAGGCCTTACTTGAATGAAGACATGTATTTGCGTAGTCTAGATCAAGAAAGTGACCTCCCTATGTCTCTAACGCCTGACCTTGCACCTCGGACTAGCTCACCTAAGGGCATCACTGAGGATGTTCTAGTTTCTGCCGTCCTACCCACCACTCTGAATGACTTTTATGAGTTTCGGATGGGTGAACAATCTGATACTGTTAGTGAGTTAGATATAAGCATCACACCTGAAGTTGAGCCTCGTGATTTAGATGACTCACAAGAAGCTATTTCACAGGAGTTCTTTGATGAGGAAACTGAACTCACTATTTTGGACTTTGATAATGATATTTTTTATACAGAATATGAATCTTTTTCATGTGGGTTTGATGTTACTAAAGGTCTTCATCAGGGTTTTCATGTTAGATATGAATCATTCTCTTTTGATCCTGTCATTCCTGAACTTCTATTTAAATTAAATGATAATATTCTGTATGTGGAATATGGATCTTTTTCTTGTGAGTTTCATATCCATCGAAGTTCTGATGATGGTTTTTTTGCTGATTATGAGTCCTTGTCTTTTCACTCCATCCAAACTCACTTCCTTTTTGAATATTGCAAGTCTGAATTTGTTGATTCTGAGTTCATCGCCACTAACAATCTTGCTTTAGACCAGACTCATGTGCATATTGGAGTTACTAGACTTATGAACCTTGCACCCACTCTTTTGCCTAGGTTGTTCGTTGATGCTGATATAGTTTCTAGGCCAATGACCTCAATGTTGGCTCTTTCTGAGTATGTTCATTTCCTTTCTGATTGGGCCCAATTGTTTGATAAGTTGAAACGGGCCCTTACTTGTGCTTTATTGGCTAGATAGATGTACTCTTTCTGGCTCCAACTCAGTACTTTTCACTGTTTCGATGTGATTGAGAGTTGGGCTTCTTTGTTCGATAAGTTGCTATGTGCTTTACCGAGTTTTGATTTGAGTTGTACTTTTCAGCTTAATATAAAGTGGTTAATGCTCGATAAGTCTCATGTTACATCATCTTCGTGAGGCATAATTTGGGTAAAACCAGTATCCGACCTGGTTTGATCGTTCCACCCTCCCTTGTACTCTTTTTCATTTGTTTTCTTTCTTTTTGCGCTTAGTTGTGGATTTCGAGGACTGTAAATTGTGATGGGTGATCAATCTTGATGAGCAATTTGGGATATGTTGAGCCGTATGGGCTACGATCACCCATGGTTGTGTTATAATTCTATGAATACTTGTTAGTTGTGGATATATAGGCTTGTTTTCATGTTTCAATTTGTTTTGTTTCTTCATTTTTGTGAGCTTTGGTTCTTGCTAGTTTTTGTTTAATCATTTGTTTTTGTTCCCTTTTTAGTGTTTTAGTGGTTGTGTTTTGGTTTTGTGTTTTGTTTCTTTTCTTCTGGGTCTTGTTTTGTCTTATGGTTAGTCGATTTAGTTTGATATTGTTTTCTAGTTTGGCATTTTATGGCCCCTTAGTCTTGTGTTGTTTCTATTTTGGTTGTTATATGTGTCTTGGTCTAGTTCTGGTTTGGTTTGGCTAGTTTTGGTTTTTTTTTTTCATTTACTTTTTTTTGTTTTAATTTTGGTTTTTGGTTTTTTTAAATATGTATATTTTTATTTTCGTTTTAGTTGTAGTTTTGATTTTCATTTTGGCTCTTTTATGTTTTTGGGTTTTTATCTTCATCATGCCCTAGTTTGTATATATTTCCTGGTTTATCGCTAATGTGATTGCTTTTTATTGCCTTAGTTCCCACAATGACGACATTGTGATGTTTTGGTGTGGGGGTGAGGTGCACATTGTTTTTAAATTTTCAAGATTTTTTTTTGGGATGTTTGTACAATTTCTGATTAGCTTAAACTCCCTATACTTTGGTTATTAGCTTCTATGTAAGTAGGATGTGCAAGATATGTCTCTGGCCTCAGTATGTCATTCTAAGCCCTAATTCTAACTCAAACTGTTCATTATAGATGTGTAATCCAATCCTTGTTTATTTCTTTATCATTATCTTTAGGTCTTAGGCTTCCATGAATGATTCTCCCACTTGTTTGTGACACAATTACTTTGAAAATAAATAATGAATGAATATTATGAATAAAGAAGAAAAAAAGAAAAAGAGATGCAATAAAATTTGGAATGACAAGTATCCCTTTGATGCACGCGCTACGGGGCGTTACCCTTTGAGGCATGTGCTACTGGTGTTACTCTCTGAAGCAATACTGCTACAAGGAAAGCTTGCTTCTAATGTTAATATGTCAATAATGTACTCGTACCAGTCAAGTGGGATTGAGTCTGATTCTGGTAATTCTAAGCCTTGAGATGATGATACACTTGCACACGAGCACTGGGATGGACTCAAAATCTTGATGTACAACAGGGTGAAAAATTAGTGCTCTGATGTCATTTATGAGGTAGCGGGCTTTGAAGTACATTATGTATATATGCAGGTCAATAACTTGGTTACATGAGTGATTTAGTTGATCAGAACGTGTACATATCTTTCTCCAAATTTTGTATATATTAGCTTTGAGAAAAAACAAAAAACATTTTCTTTTATTTTTGAAATAATTTTTGAGGGAATTTCATTTGAAAACCCTCCCGAGACCTCACTCGTCCACTTGGGAGACCGAAGGGCTTAAAGGGCTTGTTGCGTACGCTAAATGCAACCGTGATTCCTACGAGAGTAAGTTATGGTTTTCTTTTTCTTATTTTTCATTTTCTTTTAGTTAGTTTAGTTTGTTTTACTCGATGACGAGGAAAATCTTGGTGTGGGGGTATTTGTTCGTGCCAAAAATGTGTTACCTTTACGATACTTTTATACCTGATTTATGCTCGTCATAATCATTATGTTTAGGTTTTTATTTTATTTTATTTTGTTTTGCAGGTATCGAATAAATGTGGAAAAAATGCAAGAGAATGATGAAATTGCGAAAAATGAAGACCTGGGTCGACTTGACTCAAGCCCGACCCAAATTACTAGGCCCGTTTCTTGTTCAGCCCAAAGAAAAAGAAAAAAATATAATAAAACCTAAAATCCCCGATCCCGCCACGCGTGCGCCTCACGTTACCCGACCCCCCCATTTTATTTCTCATAATCTCTCACCCTCTCTCCCCTCTCGGGTTTTCAAGAAACCAAGAGCACGAAACCAAACCCAAACATCGAAACCTCCATCTTCTTCACCACCATCTTTCTCTCTTTCGAACCCAGACCACCACACGCATCATCAGCATCGCCATCATCATCAAGCACCACCAGCGACCACGTAGCCTGCCAGCACATCTCTATCGTGACCGTCCACCTCGCACGAATCCAAGGGCCGAGATGAGAAAGGCTTGGGTATAAATCGAGCTAGTGGAGATTGAAGAGAGGTAACAATCTTGCATTTAGGTTAGGTTTAAACTTTAGGTTTAGTTTCAGTTTTAATTTCGTTTTCGTTTCAGCTATTCGAAACTTAGGGTTAATTTCGGTTTTAGGGTTTGGTGTTAGTTTGTGTTCTGGGTTCCGAATTTAGGTAATTATGCTTTGATTTCATGTGTTTCTGGTTGTAATTCATAATTTTAGTTCATTTTTGTAAGGTTTGGATGTTAGTTTTGGTTAATTTTAGTTGTTGAACGTTTTTTTTTCGAGGTGGTGAATGTGAAAATTAAAGACTAAATTAAAGTGAGTGAATAAAAGGAGAAAATGATACCTCAAGCACCTACGGTTGTCAATCGTAGTACTTTAAGGGTCGGTCCACAGGGAAGACGTCAAATTGCGGTCATTTTTAATGAAACAATTAAAATTAATTATCTAAACTAAGCGAAATTATTTAAATCAATTTAACAACCTAATTCAACTAAACTCATTTAATCCTAATTAACTCTTCTAATCCTAATTCAAAAAAGCATCAAAACAACCTAATTAACTAAATAAACTAAACCTAAACTAACCTTTATGTTAATTAACCAAATCAAACCAAACTACCAGTGAATTAAGCATGATTTTATCATAACTAAACCATATTCTAAAACTAAACTTGCAAACTGGGAACATAAATTTATTCAACATTTTCGATTTGCCTTTAACAGAAAATTAACAGGCCTAACAGGGCATGAGCACGGCAGTAGGGGAAGGGAGAACCAACACCAAAGCAGAACATGAACTGAACACAGGAATGAAACAGGGAAAGGGAGAAACGCAGCATTGAAACAATAAGATTGAAACAAAAACGAAATTCAGCAAAATCAAAAACAGCAAGGGAAAGGGAAGAAATCGAAGCAAGGCATAACGAAACTCACAAACTGTGAGCCCCAAACACAGCCGTCCAGATGAACAACCAATCCAAAAGCAGGGAAATCGCCAATTCAACACAAACCCACGAATTTTTTGCAGAAATCGAACAGAAATTGAACTAGAAAGCATCAATTACAAGCAATTCAAAAGTTAAAATTCCAAACTAACATTAACCCTAATTCTGAAATTTGAAGAACACAATTGAAATTTGAGGCTAGATTAAAACTAAAACATAAATTAAACCTAACAACTAGCCTAAATTACTAACCTAATTACCTAAAATTTACCTAAGCTACGCTATCTTCCCCCGAACATGGCGTCGTCCTCAAGCTTAAATACTCGAAGCCCATCTCGATCTCGACCCTTCGTCTGGTGGTGGTGTGCTGGACGGTTAAGATGAGGCCAGCGAAGGGTGGGACGTGGCCTGGTGTTTGTGGTGGTGGATGGGTTTCGGGGTAAGCCGTGGGCTGGTGAAGAACGGTGGGTAAAGAGTGGTTTTGGGGTTTCTGGGTTGGGTGGTTTTGTGGTTCTAGAGATTTCGGTGTTGTTGTGCTGGAGGAGAGAGAATGGGGTAGAGAGAGAAAGGTGTGAGAATGGGAGATGGCAGAGAGGGAGGATGGGTCTCGGGGTTATGGGAAAGAAAAGGACGCGAGTGAGGGAGAAGAAGAAGGCAGACGCGAAGGGGTGGGGGATTAATAAGTGAACCAGTCCAACTGAACTGGTCTGGTTTTTTTTCCTTTTTTTCTTCTTTCTTTGGCCGGTTTTTCATCGATTTTTGGCCCAGTTCGTCAACCTCCGACAATTCTTTTATTTTTCTCACTTTTTCTGCCATTTAAACCCTTTTTCCGCATTTATTCAAAATCTGCAAAATAAAATAAAATCAATTAAAAACCTTAAAAATATTATTAAAACGAGCCTAAAATCGGTGTAAAAGTGCCTTAAAAATATCACATTTTTAGCTCAAACATTAGTCATCCCCTCCCCTGTTTTCATCTTGTTGACACGGCTAAGGTGTTTCCACCATTAATGGCGATGGGTGAAGCTCCTTTCTGATTTGGTTAGCATTGAGCTCTGTTTGTTCGTCTCCCCTATTCTAGGTTTTGAAGTCTGTTCGCTTCCTCTTTTTGTTTGTGCTTTCGGTTTCCGTGCCCTGTATCCTAGTGATGTTGATGATGGTTTGTTTATGTGTTTCAATTATACGCCTAGATTAGTATTTTGTTTTTGGTTATTAAAGATTTTGGGAATTTGATTTTTGATAAGAATGGATGATTGTTGATGGTATTTCCCTCCCCTGTTTCAGTCTCCGTTTAATTTGAGTCTCATTGTTGAATTCCCCTTCCCAGTGTTAGTTCACATTAAGATTAACTAGTTAATTAGTGAGTTAAATTCTCATGGTTTTGGTTCACATTTTAGCTCTGTTTTCATACTCTAGGTTTTAGTTTCGATTGAATGGTGTTGAATGCATCGGACTCCTTAGTACGCTTATGTTTAGTCGAATGCATAGTTGAATGCCCGGTAGAATTAGGGTACTAGTTCTCTTTGAAGGATTTAATTTGGTTTGGTGTAGTTAACATTAGATTAATTAGTTAATCCACCCTTTTGTGACCATAATCTTTTCCATCGTCCCTGTGGAGACGACCCTTAATTACTACAGCGAAAGCTGTGCACTTGGGGCACTTTTAATTTACACTCGAAATATCCTAACAAGTTTTTGGAGCCGTTGCCAGGGGATGACGGCAAGAGATTAGGTCATATTTTTATTTTCTTAGCTACTTTCTTATTATTTGCATATGTTTTGTCTTACTTTGTTTATTTCAAGATTAATTGTTACTTAGCTTGGTCATTTCTTGAAAATTCCCAACATGAAAAATGAAATAGAAAAGCCCATAATCCACAATAATTAGAAAAACTTGAAAACCCCTAAAAATCGAAAAGTTCTAAAAGCTTTAAAAACTTCAAACGCTAGTTTTCCATATCCTGCAATATGAGCATGAACATTTTTGGAGTTATCTTTCAAGGCTTAATGAATATCGTGCTCAACTGAATCATAATTTTAAAAAATAGAAAATTTGTGAGGTCATTGCTGTGGGTCTAAATGTTGAGTCAAGGAGTTATGTTGAATCAATTTGTCCTGGGGGTTTAATAGAATTATTATCTGAAACTCAAAATGAAGTTTCGGATTTCTTTAAAAAGCTAGCTTGGGAAACTGTTGAATAATTTTGAGGGGGCGGAAAATTAAATTAAAGAAAAAAGAAACCTCAAATACTCGATTGTCAGTCGTAGTACTTAAGGGTCGGTCCACAGGGAAGACGTGAGATTCAGGTCATTTATAACTAAAATGATTAAACTAATTAACTAAACTAAGTGATATTATTTAAGGCAATCTAACAACCTAAATCAATTAAACGAAACATTGTAGGGAGATCATGCAAGCAACGCTATTCAATTAAAATCAAAACCGAAGATTTGTTTAGCCTCTAGTTTGAACTAATTTAAAACCTATAGTTAACATTATTTACCATTCAACTCAACCAAAATCAAAGCACTACCAAGACTAGCCAACATCATTCAACAATACCTAAAAAGGACTCCAAACTAACTAAATCTAAGCTGAAATTAATCATGGTTCAAAACCTAACAATTAACCAATATTACTCTAGAATTAACTAAGCAAATTATGGTATTCGATTAAGCAATAGGGGAGGGGGTTGAATTGAAGCAAACTGCAAAAAACAACAGAACAAGAACAGCAGGTGAACGCAAGCAGAACAACACAATAGCTTCAAATGAAAGCAACCCAGAAACAGGGGAAATCAAGCCAACAACAGATCATGAACATGGCAACAGAGACAATCATACTGAACCAGAACGCAAAGAAAACAGCAGCAACATGAATGAATTGAACACAATCGAGGCAACAGGGGAGGGGATTTTGATAGAACCGGAGTAGGAAGAGAACTCACCCTCGATGAACACCAAGAACGTAACTCGTTGAATCCAAAACGCAGCCATTCAAACGAACCAAAAACAGGGGAGAGGCGAATCGAATTTGAACAGGGAAAGGGGAAGAACACGAATGAAACTACTCAAAATTGCTACCAAATAAACCCAAGGATTCTCATAATTACAAACAAAAATTCGAAAACTAAATTCGAAAACATGAGAAGCTGAAATCGAAACCCTTAAATGCGAAATCGAAAACCCTAATATGAAAATCAAATACGAAATTGGAATGAAAAGAGAAATGAAACTAAACCTAAATGAAATTAAACCTAATCTACTCCTAATTACCTAGAAAACTACCTAAAACTACCTAAAAAAAACTCAAACTCGAACCTACGCCACCCTCAATGGCATCCTCTTCCTTGCTTTATACCCGACCTCCACCTCGATCTCGCCCCTTCGTCTGGTGGTGGTGTGCTGGACGGTTATGATGACGCTAGCGAAGGGTGGGACGTGGCCTGGTGTTTGTGGTGGTGGATGGGTTTGGGAAAACCGTGGGCTGGTGAAGAACGGTTGGTAGAGAGTGGTTTTGGGGTTTCTGGGTTGGGTGGTTTTATGGTTCTAGAGATTTTGGTGTTGTTGTGCTGGAGGAGAGAGAACGGGGTAGAGAGAGAAAGGTGTGAGAATGGGAGATGGCAGAGAGGGAGGATGGGTCTCGGGGTTCTGGGAAAGAAGAGGATGCAATTGAGGGAGAAGAAGAAGGCAGACGCGAAGGGGTGGGGGATTAATAAGTGAACCGGTCCAACTAAAACGGTCGGTCCGGTTCACTGAACCGGTCTGGTTTTTTTTTCCTTTTCTTCTTCTTTCTTTGGCTAGTTTTTCATCGATTTTTGGCCCGGTTCTTCAACCTCCGATAATTCTTCTATTTTTCTCACTTTTTCCGCCATTTAAACCCTTTTTCCGTATTTATTAAAAATCTGTAAAATAAAATAAAATCAATAAAAAATAAAAAAAATATTATTAAAACGAGCATAAAATAGGTGTAAAAGTACCTTAAAAATAAGACATTTTTAGCTCAAACAAATACTCCTACACCAAGATTTTGCTCGTCCTCGAGTAAAACAAACCACTCTAACTAAAAGAAAATGAAAATAAGGAAAAGAAAATCCTAACTCACTTTCGTAAGAATCACGATTGCATCTAGTGTATGGAACAGGTGCTTTAAACCCCTTGGACTCCCAAGTGGATGAGTGAGGTCTCGTGAGGGTTTCAAAGTGAAATACCCACAAAATTATTCAAAAAATAAAAGAAAAATCTTTTTGGGTTTTTCTCAAAACTGATATGTACAGAACTCGGGAAACATATGCACAACTCCTAATCAGCTAAATCACCCATGTGCTCAATTATCGACCCATATATACATAGAATGCACTTCAAAGCCCTTTACCTCTAAATGACATCAAAACTCTAAATTTCACCCCATTGAACATCCAGATTTTGATTCCATCCCGGTGTTTGTGTGCAAGTGTATCATCATCTCCAGGACTCAGATTTACGAGAATAGACTCAATCCCACTTAGTTGACATAACTACATTATTCTTATACTGACTTTGGAAGCAAGCTTTCCCAGTAGTAATATTGCCTCAAACGGTAACTCCCGGTAGCACGTGCCTCAAAGGGTCCCAGTGGCACATGCCTCAAAGGGATACTTGTCATTCCAAATTTTATTCTTTTTCTTTATTTATCATACAAATTTTTTTTTCCATTTTTTCAATAGTAATCATGCCTCAAGCTAGTGGGAGAATCATTCATGGAAACCGAAGACCTAAAGACAATGATGAAAGGACAACAAGGACTGGATTACACAACCCATAATGAACAACTGAAGTTAGAATCAGGGCTTAGAATATCACATTCGAAGTTAAAGACTTATCACGCACATCCTACTTCTATACAAGCTAATAAATAAAGCATAGGGGATTCAAACTAATCAAAAATAGTACAAATGTCCCTGAAAAAGAACAAACATCTTCAAAAAATTTCAAAAAAGGCACCTCACTCCCACACCAAAACTTCACAATGTCCTCATTGGGAGAATCAAGGCGCTAAAAAGCAAGCACATAACCTATACAACCGTAAAACCTGAAATATATACAACTAAAACACAAGAAAAAAAATCAAAAATAAAAACAAAAGAAAAAACAAAACAGAACAAAAATGAAATGAAAATAAAAATCAAAACAAAAATAAAATTAAAAATTAAAAATTAAAAACAACTAAAACCAACACTAAAAGCAACAACTAAGACACAAGCAAATACAAAAACAAAAACAAAAACAAAATAAAACCAAAATGAAAAAGAAAAGTAAAAATAAAATCAAAGAAACACATAAAAAGTGAAAAACAAACCACAACCCTAAAAACTATAGAAAAGAAGACAAAAAAAATCAAAATCAGAATAAAAATCAAAACAAAACCAAACACACACATATATTTACAAAAGCAAAACTAAACAAAAATCAAAGACCTATTAAATTGCAAACTAAACAAAAAGAAATCTAAAGCAAAATAAAGGAAAAGAAAAACAAAAATGAAACAAAAATGAAAATAAGATGAAAATTAAAAAATTAAAAAAAAAGAAAATAAAAAAGAAATAAACAAAAATGAAATAAAAAGGAAAAACTAAAACATGCTAAGCTAAAGAAACAAAGGATTTACAACTAACACATATTCACAAAATCCTAATATATACAACTAAATACAAAAAGAAATGAAAGAAATAAAAGAAAAGAAAAGAAGAGTGGAACGATCATACCAGGTTGGATACATGTTGTACCGAAACTATAAAGCTTATGGAGTATCAGTCACTCCATATTAAGCTAAAAAGGTGCTATTCAAATCAAAACTTGTTAGACCACGTAACAGCTTATCAAACAAGGATGCCCAACTCTCAATAGCATAGCAACTATGAAACGCAATGAGTTGGAACCAGATTGAGTACATCCATATAGCCAGGAAAGCACAGGTAAGGGCCTGTTTCAACTTATCAAACAGTTGGGCCCACTCAGGAATGAAATGAATATACTCAAAAACAGCCAGTGGTGAGGTCATAGGCCTAGAAATTGGATTATCACGAACGAGCAATTTAGGCCAAATGGAGGATGCAAATCTCACAAGTCTTGTAATATCAAAAGGCACAAGAGTCTGGTATAAAATAAAGTTCATAGTAACAATGATCTCAGACTCAATAGATTCAGACTTGCCAGATTCAAAAAAGAAGTCAGTTTGGATGGAAACAAAAGAAAATGACTCATAATCAGTACAAAAACCATCATTAGAACTTCCATGGGTCTCGAACTCACAAGAAAAAGATTCATGCTCTGCATGCAGAATATTATCATCAAAGTCAAACATAGTGAGTTCAGGTATCTCATCATGCAACTCTTACGAAACATCTTTCGAATCATCCAAATCATGAAACTGTACTGCAGGTATTATGTTAATTTCTAACTCACTATCAGAATCAGATTGCTCATCAGTGACATTTTCAGGTGAGCTAGTACAGGGTGCAAGATCTAACGATAGAGACTTAGGGAGGTCAGTTTTTTGTTCTAACATAGGCAAACACATGTTTTCATTCAAATCAGGCCTAGTAGAATAAGAAGGTGCAAAATCATTAGTAAGACTAACTGCAGGTTCAGGAGATCCTAACCTAGAGTCAGGCTCACTATAAGTCTTTCTATTTTGATTAAAACATTGAGAATATTCAGCAACTCTCAATTTCATGGTCTCTATCATTTGATCAGTCATATCGTCAATTTTGATCATTTGATCAGTCATATTATCAATTTTCTTGTGAAGTCTTGCACAGGTAGCACGATAAGGACACGTAGAAACATCATGATAAGGAGATTCATAACAATCACACAGCACAGGAGGCATATAAGAATAAGATGGGTCATATGGGTTTAGAAAATGATCTTGGGGGAAAGGATTAGCATAAAAAGCAGACTCATTGGAAGTTAGGAATCCAGAAAACTGATTAGCTTGTTCAAACTCGTAAGTTTCCCAACCTAAATTTTCAAAGAAATCCCAAACTTCATCTTGAGTTTTAGATGACAATCCTAGCAAACCCCCCGGGCACATGGACTCAACATGACCACGAAATTCAGAATTTAGATCCAAAACAATGACCTCACAAATTTCCCATTTTTGAAACGTTTGAAGCAATTGAGCACGATAATCATTAAGTCGCGATAAATAGCTCCAAAAGGGTTCATGCTCATATTGTGGGAAACTGAAAACTGGCATTTTGAATTATTTTTTTTAAAGTTTTTGAAGTTTTTCAATTTTTTTCGGATTTTTGATTTTTCACTTTTTTTTGGGTTTTTGAAATTTCTAATTTTTTTTGTGGTTTTTCGAATTTTTAAATGTTTTTGAATTTTTAAGCATTTTTCATTTTTTTGGATTTTTGAAGGTTTTTCAAATGTTTTTGGATTTTTGGGTTTTTCAAATGTTTTTGGATTTTTTTGGTTTTTTCAAAAACGAAAAACGATACCAAAATGAGAAATTGAAAATCGATTCGAAACTTAAAGTTACGAAATGACTAACAAGAACTCATTAGGTAAATAACAACT
Source organism: Selenicereus undatus (assembly GCA_017589665.1). Taxonomy (NCBI): domain Eukaryota; kingdom Viridiplantae; phylum Streptophyta; class Magnoliopsida; order Caryophyllales; family Cactaceae; genus Selenicereus; species Selenicereus undatus. Next base: position 13,035,860 of record JACYFF010002017.1, read on the forward strand.
AAACAAAATAACAACGAAACTAAACAAGTACGAAAGCAACTAAAAACATGACCAAATCTCACTGTCTTTCCCAGCAACGGCGCCAAAATTGTTGAATGATTTTGAGGGGTTGGAAAATTAAATTAAAGAAAAAACAAACCTCGAATACTCGATTGTCAGTCGTAGTAATTAAGGGTCGGTCCACAGGAAAGACGTGAAATTCAGGTCATTTATAACTAAAATGATTAAACTAATTAACTAAACTAAGTGATATTATTTAAGGCAATCTAACAACCTAAATCAATTAAACGAAACATTGTAGGGAGATCATGCAAGCGACGCTATTCAATTAAAATCAAAACCTAAGATTTGTTTAGCCTCTAGTTTGAACTAATTTAAAACCTATAGTTAACATTATTTACCATTCAACTCAACCAAAATCAAAGCACTACCAAGACTAGCCAACATCATTCAACAATACCTAAAAAGGACCCCAAACTAACTAAATCTAAACTGAAATTAATCATGGTTCAAAACCTAACAATTAACCAATATTACTCCAGAATTAACTAAGAAAATTATGGTATTCGATTAAGCAGTAGGGGAGGGGGGTTGAATTGAAGAAAACTGCAAAAAACAACATAACAAGAATAGCAGGTGAACGCAAGCAGAACAACACAGTAGCTTCAAATGAAAGCAACCCAGAAACAGGGGAAATCAAGCCAACAACAGATCTTGAACATGGCAACAGAGACAATCGTACTGAACCAGAATGCAAAGAAAACAGCAGCAACATGCATGAATTGAACACAATCGAGGCAACAGGGGAGGGGATTTTGACAGAACTGAAGCAGGAAGAAAACTCACCCTCGATGAACACTAAGAACGTAACTCATTGAATCCAAAACGCAACCATTCGAACGAACTGAAAACCGGGGAGAGGCGAATCGAATTTGAACAGGGAAAGGGGAAGAACACGAATGAAACTACTCAAAATTGCAACCAAATGAACCCAAGGATTCTCACAATTACAACCGAAAATTCGAAAACTAAATTCGAACACATGAGAAGCTGAAATCGAAACCCTAAAATACGAAATCGAAAACCCTAATCTGAAAATCAAATACGAAATTGGAATGAAAAGCGAAATGAAACTAAACCTAAATGAAATTAAACCTAATCTACTCCTAATTACCTAGAAAACTACCTAAAATTACCTAAAAAAAACTCGAACTCGAACCTACGGCACCCTAAATCGCGTCCTCTTCCTTGCTTTATACCCGACCTCCATCTCGATCTCGACCATTCATCTGGTGGTGGTGTGCTGGACGGTTAAGATGAGGCCAGCGAAGGGTGGGACGTGGCCCGGTGTTTGTGGTGGTGGATGGGTTTGGGAAAACCGTGGGCTGGTGAAGAACGGTGGGTAGAGAGTGGTTTTAGGGTTTCTGGGTTGGGTGGTTTTGTGGTTCTAGAGATTTCGGTGTTGTTGTGCTGGAGGAGAGAGAACGGGGTAGAGAGAGAAAGGTGTGAGAATTGGAGATGGCAGAGAGGGAGGATGGGTCTCGGGGTTATGGGAAAGAAGAGGACGCGAGTGAGGGAGAAGAAGAAGGCAGACGCGAAGGGGTAGGGGATTACTAAGTTAACCGGTCCAACTGAACCGGTCGGTCCGATTCACTGAACCGGTCTGGTTTTTTTTCCTTTTCTTCTTCTTTCTTTGGCCGGTTTTTCATCGATTTTTGGCCCGGTTCTTCAACCTCCAACAATTCTTCTATTTTTCTCGCTTTTTCCGCCATTTAAACCCTTTTTCCGCATTTATTAAAAATCTGCAAAATAAAACAAAATAAATTAAAAAACTAAAAAATATTATTAAAACGAGCATAAAATAGGTTTAAAAGTACCTTAAAAATAACACATTTTTGGCTCAAACAGAAACGTATGCGTCTGAACACGAACAAGACTTTTAGATACGCAACTCGTGGAGAGTATGACTTTCGGGTTGATTCTTACCCTTCAGACCACTTGGCGAATTCAAATGGCCCATCTTACGATTATGTGCCTCCTGTTTTATGCGATTATTGTGAGTTTTCTGATCATGATGATCATACTAGTCCTTTTCGTGCTTATGTTGATGCTACATGTGCAAGTTTTGAAAAGAAGATTAATGAATTGACTGATCAAATGATAGAAACCATGAAAGTAAGAATTGCCAAATGTTTTCAATGTTTTCACAAAAATAGGGAGACTTATAATGAACTTTATTATAGTTTTGAATCTCCTAAACCTGACATTGGTCTTGATGATGATTTTGAACACTCTTATTTTGCTAGGCCTGACTTGAATGAAGACGTGTATTTACTTAGTCTAGATCAAGAAAGTGACCTCCCTATGTCTCTATCACCAGACCTTGCACCTCGGACGAGCTCACCTAAGGGCATGACTGATGATGTCCTAGTTTCTGCCGACCCACCCACCACTCTGAACAAATTTTACGTGTTTGAGATGGGTGAACAATCTAATACTGTTAGTGAGTTAGATATAAGTGTCACACTTGAAGTTGAGCCTCGTGATTTAAATGAGTCACTAGAGTCTATTTCACAGGAGTTATGTGATGAGGTAACTGAACTCTCTATTTTGGACTTTGTTGATTATATTCTTTATGCAGAATATGAATCTTTTTAATGTGGCTTCGATGTTACTGCAGGTCTTGATACAGATTTTCAAGTTGAATATGAATCCTCCTCTTTTGATCCCGTCATTCCTGACCTTCTATTTAAATTAGATGATAATATTCAGTGTGTGCAATATGAATCTTTTTCTTGTGAGTTTGATATCCATGGAAGTTCTAATGATGGTTTTACTGCTGATTATGAGTCCTTCTCTTTTGACTCCGTCCAAATTGGCTTCTATTTTGAATATTGCAAGTTTGAATTTATTGAGTCTGAGATCATTACCACTACGAAGTTTGCTTAGGACCAAACTCATACGCATATTGGACTTAACAGACTTGTGAACCTTGGATCCACTCTTTTGCCTAGATTATTTGTTCATGCTGATGTAGTTTCTACGCCAATGACCTCACTACTTGCTCGTTCTGAATATGTTCATTTCCTTTCTGATTGGGCCCAACTATCTGATAAGTTGAAGTGGGACCTTACTTGCGCTTCATTGGCTAGATGGATGTGCTCTTTCTGGCTTCACTCACTACTTTTCATTGTTTCCATGTGATTGAGAGTTGGGCATCTTTGTTTGATGAGCTACTACGTGCTTTGGCGAGTTTGGATTTGAGTTGTTCTTTTCAGCTTAATATGGAGTGGCTGATGCTCCATAAGCCTCATGTTGCATCATCTTCGTGAGGCATAGTTTGGGTAGAACCTGTATCCGCCCTGATATGATCATTCCACCCTCCCTTCTTCTCCTTTTCATTTCTTTTCTTTGTTTTCCTACTTAGTTGTGGATATTTAGGACAGTGAATTGTGATATGTGATCGACCGTGATGAGCAATTTGGGATATCTTAAGTTGTATGGGCTATGATGACCTTTGGTTGTATTATAATTTTGTGAATACTTGTTAGTTGTGGATATCTAGGCTTGTTTTTATGTTTCAATTTGTTTTGCTTCTTTTTTTTTTTTGAGTTTTGGCTCTTGCTAGTTTTTGTTTAATCTTTTGTTTTTGTTTCCTTTTTGGTGTTTTAGTGGTTGTGTTTTGGTTTTGTGTTTTGTTTCTTTTTTTTTTTAGTCTTGTTTTGTCTTATGGTTAGTCTATTTAGTTTGATATTGTTTTCTGGTTTGGTATTTTGTGGCCCCTTAGTCTTGTGTTGTTTCTATTTTGTTTGTTGTACGTGTTTTGGTCTAGTTTTGATTTCTGTTTTTCGTTTACATTTTTTTTTGTTTTGATTTTGGTTATTGTAAACATGTATGTTTATTTTTGTTTTTGTTTTAGTTGTAGTTTTCATTTTGATTTTGGCTTTTTTATGCTTTTGGTTTTTTATTTTCATCGTGTCCTGGTTTGTATATATTTGTGGTTTCATCGTTTTATGTGATTGCTTTTTAGCGCCTGAGTTTTGACAATGAGGACATCGTGAAGTTTCGGTGTGGGGGTGAGGTGCCCATTTTTTGGAAAATTTTGAAGATTTTTTTTTCTTGTTTTTGGGGATGTTCGTACAATTTCTAATTAGGTTAAATCCCCTACAGTTTGGTTATTAGCTTGTATATAAGTAGGATGTGCGTGACAAGTCTCCGACCTCAGTATGTCATTCTAAGCCCTAATTCTGACTCTAATTGTTAATTATAGATGTTTAATCCAATTCTTATTTATTCCTTAATCATTATTTCTAGGTCTTAGGCTTCCATGAATGATTCTCCCACTTGTTTGTGACACGATTACTTTGAAAATAAATAATGAATGAATATCATGAACAAAGAAGATAAAATGAAAAAGAGATGAAATAAAATTTGGAATGACAAGTATCCCTTTGAGGCATGCGCTACTGGGCGTTACCCTTTAAGGCACATACTACTGGGTGTTAACATTTAAGGCAATACTGCTACTTGGAAAGCTTGCTTCTAATGTTAATATGTCAATAATGTAGTCGTGCTAGTCAAGTGGGATTGAGTCTTATTCTAGTAAATCTAAGCACTGGGATGATGATACACTTGCACACGAGCACTGGGATGGATTCAGAATCTTGATGTACACTGAGGTGAAAACTTAGTACTCTGATGTAATTTATGAGGTAGAAAGCTTCGAAGTACATTCTATATATATGCAAGTCAATAACTTGGTTACATGGGTGATTTAGTTGATTAGAGCATGTGCATATCTTTCCCCAAATCCTGTGCATATTAGCTTTAAGAAAAAACCAAAAAGATTTTCTTTTATTTTTGAAATAATTTTTGTGGGAATTTCATTTGAAAACCCTCACGAGACCTCACTTGTCCGCATGGGAGATGGAGGGGTTTAAAGGGCTTGTTGCATACGCAAAATAGAACCGTGATTCCTACGACAGTGAGTTAGGGTTTTCCTTTTCTTATTTTTCATTTTATTTTACTTAGTTTAGTTTGTTTTACTCGAGGATGAGAAAAATCTTCGTGTGGGGTTCTTTGTTTGTGCCAAAAATGTGTTATTTTTACAATACTTTTATACCTGATTTATGCTCGGTATAATCGTTATTTTTGGGTTTTTATTTGATTTCGTTTTGTTTTGTAGGTATCGAAGAAAGATTGAAAATATGGAAGAAAAATGATGAAAATGCCGTAAATGAAGACTTGGGCCGACTTGGCTCAAGCCCTACCCGAATTGCTCGGCCCATTTCATGTTCAGCCCAAAGAAAAAGAAAAAATATAATGAAACCGAAAAACCCTCCAGCCCGCCCCGCGTGCGCCTCACGTGACCCGACCCCCCCTTTTATTTCTCATAATCTCTCACCTTCTCTCTCCTCTAGGGTTTTCAAGAAACCCAGACCGCGAAATCAAACCCGTACATCGAAACCTCCATCTTCTTCACTACCATCTCTCTCTTTTTCGAACCAGAACCACCACAAGCATCATTAGCATCGCCATGATCATCAAGCACCACCGGCGACCACGTAGCCTACTAGCACATCTCCATCGTAACCGTAAACCTCGCACGAATTCAAGGGCCGAGATAAGAAAGGCTTGGGTATAAATCGAGCTAGCGGTGATTGAAGACAGGTAACAATCTCGGGTTTAAGTTAGGTTTAAGCTTTAGGTTTAGGTTTAGTTTTAGTTTTGATTTCGTTTTCGTTTCAGTCATTCGAAACTTAGGGTTAATTTCGGTTTTAGCGTTTGATGTTAGCTTGGGTTCTGGGTTTCGAATTCATGTAATTATGCTTCGCATTCATGTTTTTTGGTTGTAATTCATTATTTTAGTTCGTTTTTGTAAGGTTTGGATGTTAGTTTTGGTTAATTTTAGTCATCCTCTCCTTTGTTTTCATCTTGTTGACATGGCTATGGTGTGCCCACCATTAATGGTGATGGGTGAAGCTCCTTTCTGATTTGGTTGGCCTTGAGGTCTGTTTGTTCGTCTCCCCTGTTCCAAGTTCTGAAGTTTGTTCGTTTCCTCTGTTTGTTTGTGCTTTCAGTTCCCCAGTGATGTTGATGATGGGTTGTTTGGGTGTTTCGATTATATGCCCAGATTAGTAGTTGGATTTTGGTTATTAAAGATTTTGGGAATTTGATTGTTGATGATAATGGATGATTGTTGACGGTATTCCCCTCCTGTATTCCGGTCTCCATTTAATTTGAGTCTCATTACTGAATTCCTCCTTCCCTGTGGTAGTTCACATTAAGATTAATTAGTTAATTAGTGAGTTAATTTCTCATGGGTTTGGTTCACATTTTTGCTCTGTTTTCATACTCACATTTGAGTTTTGTTTTCAGACTCTAGGATTTAGTTTCGATTGAATGGAGTTGAATGTATTGGACTCCTTAGTATGCTTATGTTTAGTTGAATGCATAGTCGAATGCCCAGTTGAATTAGGGTACTTGTTCTCTTTGAATGATTTAATTTTGCTCTAGTGCAGTTAACATTAGATTAATCAGTTAATCCACCCTTTTGTGACCATAATCTTTTCCATCGTCCCTGTGGAGATGACCATCAAGTATTATAGCGAAAGTTGTACACTTGTGGCACTTTTAATTTGCACTCAAAATATCCGAACAAGTTTTTGTCGTCGTTGCCGGGGGATGACGACATGAGAATATGTCATATTTTATTTTCTTAGCCACTTTCTTACTAGTTGCATATGTTCTGTCATACTTTGTTTATTTCATTATTAATTGTTACTTAGCTTGGTCATTTCTTGAAAATTCCCAAAATCAAAAAAAAAGAAAAGCCTATAATCCACAAAAATTAGAAAAACTTGAAAACCCCTAAAAATCGAAAAATTCCAAAAACTTTAAAAACTTCAAATGCTAGCTTTCTATTTCCCGCAATATGATCATGAACCTTTTTCGTGTCATCTTTCAAGTCCTAATGAATATTGTGCTCAACTGAGTCATAATTTTAAAAAATGAAAAATGTTTTAGGTCATTGCTATAGGTCTAAATGAGTAAATGTTGAGTCAATGAGCTATGTTGAATGAATTTGTCCTGGGGGTTTAATAGAGTTATTATATAAAGCTCAAAAAGAAGTTTGGGATTTATTTGAAAAACTAGCTTGGGAAACGTATGCGTTTGAACAAACTAACAAGACTTTTAGATACCCAACTTGTGGAGAGTATGATTTTCAGGCTAATTCTTACCCTTCAGGCCACTTGGCAAATTCAAAAGACCCATCTTGCTATTATATGCCTCCTGTTTTATGCAATTATTGTGAATCCTCTGATTATGATGTTCATACTTGTCCTTTTCGTGCTTATATTGACACTACATGTGCAAGTTTTGAAAAGAAGATTAATGAATTGACTAATCAAATGATAGAGACCATGAAAGCGAGAATTGCTGCACGTTCTCAATGTTTTAACCAAAATAGGGAGACTTATAGTGAGCTTGATTCTTGTTTACAATCTCCTAAATTTGACATTAGTCTTGACAATGATTTTGAAACACCTTATTCTGCTAGGCCTGAATTGAATGAAGATGTGTATTTGCCTAGTCTAGATCAAGAAAGTGACCTCCCTATGTCTCCATCACTTGACCTTCCACCTCGGACTAGCTCACCTAAGGGCATCACTGATGATGTTCTAGTTTCTACCGACCCACCCACCACTCTAAACAACTTTTATGAGTTTAGGATGGGTGAACAATCTGATACTGTTAGTGAGTTAGATATAAGCATCACACCTGAAGTTGAGCCTCGTGATTTAGATGACTCACAAGAAGCTATTCCACAGGAGTTATGTGATGAGGTAACTGAACTCACTATTTTGAACTTTGATAATGACATTTTTTATGTAGAATATGAAACTTTTTCATGTGGGTTTGATGTTACTAAAGGTCCTAATTCGAGTTTTCATGTTCAATACAAATCATTCTCTTTTGATCCCATCATTCCTGACCTTCTATTTAAATTAAATGACAATATTATGTATGTGGAATATGAATCTTTTCCTTGTGAGTTTGATATCCATCGAAGTTCTCATTATGGTTTTTGTGTTGATTATGAGTCCTTCTCTTTTGACTCCATCCAAACTGGCTTCCTTTTTGAATATTCCAAGTTTGAATTTGTTGAGTCTGAGACCATTGCCACCAAGAATTTCGCTTTAGACCAGACTCAAGCGCATATTGGACTTAGTAGAATTGTGAACCTTGCACACCCTGTTTTGCCTAGATTGTTCATTCATACTGATATAGTTTCTATGCCAATGACCTCAATGCTGGCTCGTTCTGAGTTTGTTCATTTCCTTTTTGATTGCGCCTAACTGCTTGATAAGTTGAAGTGGAGCCTTACTTACGCTTTATTGGCTAGATGGATGTACTCTTTCTGGCTCTAACTCACTACTTTTCATTGTTTCGATGTGATTGAGAGTTGGGCTTCTTTGTTCGATAAGCTGCTATGTGCTTTGTCGAGTTTTGATTTGAATTGTACTTTTCAGCTTAATATAAAGTGGCTGATGCTCCGTAAGCCTGATGTTGCTTCATCTTCGTGAGGCATAGTTTAGGTATGACCTGTATCCGACCTGGTATGATCGTTCCACACTCCCTTATTCCCTTTTTCATTTGTTTTCTTTCTTTTCGTACTTAGTTGTGGGTTTTTAGGACTGTAAATTGTGATGGGTGATCGATCTTGAGGAGCAATTTGGGATATGTTGAGTCGTATGGGCTATGATCACGCTTGGTTGTGTTATAATTCTGTGAATACTTGTTAGTTGTGGATATCTAGGCTTGTTTTTATGTTTCAATTTGTTTTGTTTCTTTTTTTTTGTGAGTTTTGGTTCTTGCTAGTTTTTGTTTAATGTTTTGTTTTTGTTCCCTTTCCAGTGTTTTAGTTGTTGTGTTTTGGATTTGTGCTTTGTTTCTTTTCTTCTGAGTCTTGTTTTGACTTATGGTTAGTCTATTTAGTTTGATATTGTTTTCTAGTTGTGCACTTTGTGGCCCCTTACTCTTGTGTTGTTTCTATTTTGTTGGTTATATGTGTCATAGTCTAGTTCTGGTTTGGTTTGGCTGGTTTTGGATTCTGTTTTCCATTTACTTTTTTTTTTATTTTGGTTTTTCGTTTTTTTAAATATGTATTTTTATTTTTATTTTGGTTTTAGTTGTAGTTTTCATTTTGATTTTAGTTCTTTTATGTTTGTTGGTTTTTTATTTTCATCGTGTCGTAATTTGTATATATTTGTGGTTGTATTGCTAATGTGATTGCTTTTTAGTGCCTTAGTTCCCACAATGAGGACATTGTGATGTTTTGGTGTGGGGGTGAGGTGCACATTTTTTTAAAATTTTGATGAAATGTTTTATTTGTTTTTGGGGATATTTGTACTATTTTTAATTAGCTTAAATCTCCTATACTTTGGTTATTAGCTTCTATATAAGTAGGATGTGCAAGATAACTCTCCGACCTCGGTATGTCATTCTAAGCCCTAATTCTGACTCCAACTGTTAATTATAGATGTGTAATCCAATCCTTGTTTATTCCTTTATCATTATCTTTAGGTCTTAGGCTTCCACGAATGATTCTTCCACTTGTTTATGACACAATTACTTTGAAAATAAATAATGAATGAATATTATGGATAAAGAAGAAAAATAGAAAAGGAAATGGAATAAAATTTGCAATGACAAGTATCCCTTTGAGGCATGTGCTACTGGGCGTTACCCTTTAAGGCACGTGCTACTGGGTGTTACCCTTTGAGGCAATACTGCTATTAGGAAAGCTTGCTTCCAATGTTAATATGTCAATAATGTAGTCGTAGCAGTCAAGTGGGATTAAGTCTGATTCTGGTAAATCTAAGCCTTGGGATGATGATGCACTTGCACACGAGCCCTGGGATGGATTGAAAAGGCTTTTTCTAAGTTGCCATAAAAGACTTTTTGCAGCAAAATATCAACATATTGTGGCAAATCTTGTTGCTACAAAAACCAATTTTTCTTATAGTGTGTTGATGTACAATGGGGTGAAAAATTAGTGCTCTGATGTCATTTATAAGGTAGAGGGATTTGAAGTACATCATGTATATATGCAGGTCAATAACTTGCTTGCATAGGTGATTTCGTTGATTAGAACATATGCATATTTTTCCCCAAATTTTGTATATATTAGCTTTGAGAAAAAACAAAAAACATTTTCTTTTATTTTTGAAATAATTTTTGAGGGAATTTCATTTGAAAACCCTTACGAGACCTCACTCGTCCCCTTGGGAGACCGAGGGGTTTAAAGCGCTTGTTGCATATGCGAAATGCAACCGTGATTCCTACAATAGTAAGTTAGGGTTTTCTTTTTCTTATTTTTCATTTTCTTTTAGTGAGTTTAGTTTGTTTTACTCGAGGACAAGCAAAATCTTGGTGTGAGGGTATTTGTTCGTACCAAAAATGTGTTACCTTTACGATACTTTTGTACTCGATTTATGATCCTTATAATCGTTATGTTTAGGTATTTATTTGTTTTTATTTTATTTTGTAGGTATCGAATAAATGTAGAAAAAATGCAAGAAAAATGATGAAAATGTCGAAAATGAAGACCTTAGCTTACTTGACTCAAGCCCAACCCGAATTGCGAGGCCCATTTAATTTGAGTTTCATTGTTGAATTCCCCCTTCCTTGAGTTAGTTCACATTAGGATTAAATAGTTAATTAGTGAGTTTTTTTCTTATGGTTTTGGCTCACATTTTAGCTCTGTTTTCAGAATCTAGGTTTTAGTTTCGATTGAATGGTGTTGAATGCATCGGACTCCTTAGTACGCTTATGTTTAGTCGACCGCATAGTCGAATGCCCAGTAGAATTAGGGTACTTGTTCTCGTTGAAAGATTTAATTTGGTTTAGTGTAGTTAACATTAGATTAATTAGTTAATCCACCCTTTTGTGACCATAATCTTTTAATTTACACTCGAAATATCCTAACAAGTTTTTGGAGCCGTTGCCAGGGGATGACGACAAGAGATTAGGTCATATTTTTATTTTCTTAGCTACTTTCTTATTAGTTGCATATGTTTTGCCTTACTTTGTTTACTTCATTATTAATTGTTACTTAGCTTGGTCATTTCTTGAAAATTCCCAAAATAAAAAAGAAAAGAAAAGAAAAGCCTATAATCCATGAAAATTAGAAAAACTTGAAAACCCCTAAAAATCGAAAAATTCTAAAAACTTTAAAAACTTCAAATGCTTGCTTTCCATTTCCTACAATCTGACCATGAACCTTTTTGGAGTTATCTTTCAAGGCTTAATGAATATTATGCTCAACTAAACCATAATTTTGAAAAATGGAAAATTTGTTAGGTCAATGTTGTGGGTTTAAATGTTGAGTGAAGGAGTTGTGTTGAATCAATTTGTTCTAGGGTTTCATGGAATTATTATCTAAAACCCAAAAAGAAGTTTGGGATTTCTTTGAAAAACTAGCTTGGAAAACCTATCCTTTTGAACAAGCTAACAAGAGTTTTAGATACCCAACTCATGGGGAGTATGATTGTCAGGCTGATTCTTACGCTTCCGACCACTTTGTGAATTCAAATGACCCATCTTACTATTATATGCCTCCTGTTTTATGCGATTATTGTGAATCTTCTGATCATGATGATCATACTTGTCCTTTTCGTGCTTATGTTGATGCTATATGTGCAACTTTTGAGAAGAAGATTAATGAATTGAATGATCAAATGATAGAGACCATGAAAGCGAGAATTGCCACATGTTCTCATTGTTTTAACTAAAATAGGGAGACTTATAGTGAGCTTGATTCTAGTTTAGGATCTCCTAAACCTGATATTGGTCTTGATGATGATTTTGAACCCTCTTTTTCTGCGAGGCCTGACTTGAATGAAGACATGTATTTGCTTAATCTAGATGAAGAAGGTGACCCCCCTCTATCTCTATCACCTGACCTTGCACCCTGGACTAGCTCACCTAAGGGCATCACTGATGATGTCCTAGGTTTTACCAACCCACCCACCACTTTGAACGACTTTTATAAGTTTGAGATAGGTGAACAATCTGATACCGTTAGTGAGTTAGATATAAGCATCACACCTTAAGTTGAGCCTCGTGATTTAGATGAGTCAAAAGAAGCTGTTTCACAGGAGTTATGTGATGAGGTAACTGAACTCACTATTTTGGACTTTAATGATGATATTCTTTATGCAGAATATGAATCTTTTTCATGTGGATTTGATGCTATTGAAGGTCTTGATGTAGGTTTTCATGTTGAATATGAATCATTCTCTTTTGATCCCATCATTCCTGACCGTCTATTTAAATTAGATGATAATATTCTATATGTAAAATATGAATCTTTCTCTTGTGAGTTTGATATCCATCGAAGTTTTGATGATAGTTTTTGTGCTAATTATGAGTCCTTCTCTTTTGACTCCATCCAAACTGGCTTCCTTTTTTAATATTGCAAATCTGAATTTGTTGAGCATGAGATCATCGCCACTAAGAATTTCGCTTTAGACCAGACTCAAGGGCATATTGGACTTAACAGACTTGTGAACCTTGCACCCACTCTTTTGCGTAGATTATTCATTCATGTTAATGTACTTTCTAGGCCAATTATCTCAATACAGGCTCGTTATGAGTATGTTCATTTCCTTTCTGATTGCACCCAACTATTTGATAAGTTGAAGCGGGCCCTTACTTGTGCTTTATTGGCTAGATGGATGTACTCTTTCTGGCTCCAACTCACTACTTTTCATAGTTTCGATGTGATTGATAGTTGGGCTTCTTTGTTTGATAAGCTGCTACGTTCTTTGACGAGTTTTCATTTGAGTTGTACTTTTCAGCTTAATATGGAGTGGGTAATGGCCCGTAAGCCTCATGTTGAGTCATCTTCGTGAGGCAAAGTTCGGGTACAACCTGTATCCGACCTAGTATGATCGTTGCACCCTCCATTCTTTGCTTTTTCATTTCATTTCTTTCTTTTCGTACTCAGTCGTGGATATTTAGGACTGTGAATTGTGATCGATCTTGAGGAGCAATTTGGGAATGTTGAGCCGTATAAGCTGTGATCACCCTTGGTTTTGTTATAATTCTCTGAATACTTGTTACTTGTTGATATCTAGGCTTGTTTTTATGTTTGAATTTGTTTTGTTTCTTTATTTTTGTGAGTTTTGGTTCTTGCTAGTTTTTGTTTAATCTTTTGTTTTTGTTCCCTTTTTAGTGTTTTAGTGCTTGTGTTTTGGTTTTGTGTTTTGTTTCTTTTCTTTTGAGTCTTGTTTTGTCTTATGGTTAGTGTATTTAGTTTGATATTGTTTTCTAGTTCAGTATTTTGTGGCCCCTTAGTCCTGTGTTGTTTCTATTTTGTTGGTTATATGTGTCTTGGTCTAGTTCTGGTTTGGTTTGGCTGGTTCTGGTTTCTGTTTTTCATTTACTTTTTTTTGTTTTGATTTTGGTTTTTGATTTTTGTAAATATGTATATTTTTGTTTTGGTTTTAGTTGTGGTTTTCATTTTGATTTTGGCTGTTTTATGTTTTTGGTTTTTTATTTTCATCGTGCCCTAGTTTGTATATATTTGTGGTTTCATCGCTAATGTGATTGCTTTTTATCGCCTTAGTTCCAATAATGCAAACATTTTGCTGTTTTGGTGTGGAGGTGAGGTGCACATTTTTTAAAATATTTTAAGAATTTTCTTTTCTTTTTTGGAGATGTTTGTACTATTTCTGATTAGCTTAAATCCCCTATACTTTGGTTATTAGCTTCTATATAAGTAGGATGTGCCTGATAAGCCTCCAACCTTAGTATGTCATTCTAAGTCCTAATTCTAACCCCAATTCTTCATTGTGGATGTGTAATCCAATCCTTGTTTATTCATTCATCATTATCTTTTGGTCTTAGGGTTCCATGAATGATTCTCCCACTTGTTTGTGACACGATTACTTTGACAATAAATAATGAATGAATATTATGAATAAAGAAGAAAAAAAGAAAAAGAGACGGAATAAAATCTGGAATGACAAGTATCCACTTGAGGCATGTGCAACTGGGCGTTACCCTTTGAGGCACATGCTATCGGGTGGTACTCTTTGAGGCAATACTGCTACTGTGAAAGCTTGCTTCCAATGTCAATATGTCAACAATGTAGTCGTGCCAGTCAAGTGGGATTGAGTTTGGTTCTGGTAAATCTAACCCTTGGGATAATGATACACTTGCACACGAGCACTGCGATGTATTCCTAATCTTGATGTACAATGGGGTGAAAAATTAGTGCTTTCATGTCATTTACGGGGTAGAAGGTTTTGAAGTACATTATGTATATATGCTAGTCAATAACTTGGTTACATGCGTGATTTAGTTGATTAGAACGTGTGCATATCTTTTCCCAAATTTTGTACATATAAGCTTTGAGAAAAAATGAAAAAGATTTTCTTTTATTTTTGAAATAACTTTTGTGGAAATTTCATTTGAAAACCCTCATGAGACCTCACTCGTCCACTTGGGAGACCGAGGGGACTAAAGGGTTTGTTCCATATGCTAAATGCAACCGTAATTCCGACGACAATGAGTTTGGGTTTTCTTTTTGTTATTTTTTATTTTCTTTTAGTTAGTGTAGTTTCTTTTACTCGAGGATAAGCAAAATCTTGGTGTGAGTGTATTTGTTCGTGCCAAAATGTGTTACCTTTATGGTACTTTTATACTCCATTTGTGCTCATTGTAATCATTATGTTTAGGTATTTACTTGTTTTTATTTTGTTTTGTAGGTATCGAATAAATGTAGAAAAAATGCAAGAAAAATGATGAAAATGTCAAAAATGAAGACCTTGGCCAACTTGACTCAAGCCCGACCCGAATTGCTAGGCCCCTTTCTTTTTCAGTCCAAAGAAAAAGAAAAAAATATAATAAAACCTAAAAACCCCCAAACCTGCCCCGCGTGCACTCCAGGTAACCCGACCCCCTTTTATTTCTCATAATCTCTCTCCTTCTCTCTCATCTCGGGTTTTCAAGAAACCCAGACCATGAAATCAAACCCAGACATCGAAACCTCCATCTTCTTCACCACCATCTCTCTCTCTTTTGAACCCAGACCACCACAAGCATCATCAGCATCGCCATCATCCTCGAGCATCAACAGCGACCATGTTGCCTGCTAGCACATCTCCATCTTGACCGTCCACCTCGCACGAATTCAATGGTCGAGATGAGAAAGGCTTGGGTATAAACCGAGCTAGCGGCGATTCAAGAGAGGTAACAATCTAGGGTTTAGGTTAGTGTTAAGTCAAAAATCATGCATTATTTTTATAATTATTTCGAGTATATTATATATATTATTTCGTTTAATTTAATTTATTTTATATATTTTTCAGGGCTAGTATCAATTTAATAAAGAGGAGAAGTAAGGACGTAGAAGCTCAGGTTTTACACACTTCGCTACAAGACAGTCCAAAAAATAATAATTATGGAAAATATTATTTTCATAATTATTATATTGGGCTAGCGTTTCAAAAGTTGGTGAAAAACTAGAACTCTTGAGGAAGAAGAAACCTAAGGAAGAAAGGAGAAGAAAACCCTAAGACACTAACCCTAGCCTCACCATACTCATTATATATTCATCTCTCATCCACCACCATACCTCACTCATGCCACCATCTCCTTCAACGCAACACTAGCCCCATCTCCATACCTCCACAAACACACGCCTTCTGCATAATCATCTTCGACATCTCCTTCACCTTCTTATCATCTAACGCCTCACACTACACCCCACGCAACCCATCTTCATCTTTTCTCCATAATTCCCCTGCCCCATCACCAAGCATCCATCATCTTCTCATCAATCTCTCCACCACGCCTGACCTCTCCATAAAATCCATACCCCATCTTCATCATCACCATCATCCTGATCAACTCACCATCACCATCATCGTTTATCATCATCATCGCACTCCCCCTTCCTCTCCACGTTGTCAAGTTTTTTTTTTTTCGTTTTATTTGTTATTTTTATTTTGTTTAATTAGTGTAAATTCTTTATATTATTAACCATGAATTATTTGGTTAATTATTGTGATGTTACTTTTAATATCAGTGAGTAATTTTTTATACTTTGTATAATCTTCTTGAAGCCATGCCAAATTAATTATTTTGAAACAAGTTTTATGCTTTAATGCCTAGTTGATTTATATTCATGATTCTTTAGCGATTAGCGTTTATCATTTATGAAATTTGTGTTAAATCAATTAGAATGCATGCTAGTTGATTAAATACAATTTCGATTGATAGTTTAGAAGACTATAATACGTAAAAGTTATAGTCTTTTAGGCTTAGGTATCACCCTAATTGATCATGGATGGCTCAAACCCATCTCTTTTAACTACGTAAGATCTTTGTTAAATCAATTTGCTGGTAAATTGGTTACAAAGTGTTAAATGATGTTTTTCTAATACGTAATGCTCTAATTTGGTCAATTTTTTGCGCTGGTGTAAAGATTATCAAATTAGTAGGGTTTATATTAGGGATGGACCTAAGTAAACTAAAATCTAAGGGAAAACGGGGAAGAGCCGCTGGTGGATATCTTCTACAGTTTAAATCTTGAATGAAATTAACTTGTGTGTTAATGATAAATATTAATCTGCATGGTGGATTGAGATTATAGTAAGTATCCTTCATAAATTTGACAATTTTTTATCATTATTTGTTGCGTAGAGTTACTTTGATTAGTTTGTCAAATTTTGTTCTATTTTTATTAGCTTCAATATTATTTCAATCGACCCCCCCCCCCAAAAGTATAATCTTTTAGGATTGTGTAGGTAACTTTAGATAGCTTGGATTCAGATTTTGTAGAGTGGGTTCAATTTTAGATCGATTTATATTCGGTTCTAGTATTTAATTACCGGTACCTTAGAACTTAGACTAAGAATAGTTATTTTTTTTATTTTTCGATTTTAATTAATTCCTAGGGTTTATATAATGTCCTAGTATGTTCATATTCAATTTCGTAATTTTTGGAAATTATTTGATAATTGTTCAGAATTATTTTGTGAAATTGATAGGTCCAGGTTTTTAGGTTATTAATTCTTAAAATTTCGATTTTAATTATTAATTCACGTTTATTAGGGATTTGTAAGTCCAGAAAATTGTGTCCTAGAATTAGGGTAATTTTCTTAATTATTTTCGTATTTATATTTATGCAGATTATTTTATTTCTAATTTCAAATCTAATATTCTGCATTGATATTCTGTTGTAATTTTCTGATTTGACTTTTCTGAAATTATTTGGATACAATTGAGGAGTTATAAGATTATATACCTGAAGAATAATGTTTTAGGTTAGTGTTTGCAATTTTTAATATTTATTTTCTGATTATTCTTTGCTTTTTTGATTTTTTATTAAAATTTCAGTTACTATTCTGATTTTTATTTTTCTAAATTATTCAGGGAATTTTTTACTGTTTGATTTTCAGAATATGATTCAGAATATTTAGGAGCATCATTGGGTTTTTTTTCTAGATTTTTATTCATTATATTTTAATTATTTTAGAATTATTAAGATTAGACTTAACAAATTGGATTAGTAAAATCATTTAGGATTAAGCTAGCCTTTTTAAAACAATCTTTCCTCGTGGATTGATCTCTACTTCCCTATGCTATAAAAAGTATTTAACAACCGAAGTAGTGGTTAAATTTGTAGCTCTCGACAAGCTTTACAAATTTTGGCGCCGTTGCCGAGGAGAGAAAATTAAATTGCTAGTTTATTTCTATTTAATTTTACTCCTTTCATTGCTCTGTTTTAACTTTAGTATTCCATTTTTGTTGGACTTCTTGTAGTGCATGAAATTAAGGAGTGGTAAGGACACTGGGGGGGTCAGGGATCAATCATTGAAAGCTGAAATTAAAGAGAGTCAGCCTAACCCAGTGAGTTTTAGGATTAAAGAGGTAAGCATGTCTACTCTTCGAGAACTTGCTGCCCCTAACTTAGAAACCCAACCAATGTCCATTACTTATGCTGTTTTAGATAAACCATTGAAATTAAACTCAGAATTTATTAATCTATTACCTAAGTTTCATGGATTGGCTGGAGAGAACCCCTATAGACACATTAGTGAATTTCTTATCACCTGCTTTGCTATGGTGCCTGAAGGAATTCCTGAGCACCAAATTAGACTAAGGGGCTTTCCTTTTTCTTTGCTTGGTAATGCTAAGGACTGGTTATATTATATGTCTGCTGGGTCTTTTTCTACATGGATTGCATTGCATAAATCGTTTTTAGAAAAAAAAATTCCTGCATCGCGTATTGGATCTATTAGGAAAGACATATGTGGAATCAAACAAATGAATGGGGAAACTTTTTGTGAGTGTTGGGAAAGATTTAATAAATTGTGTGCTAGTTGTCCCCAACATCAAATAACTAAACAACTATTGATTCAATATTTTTATGAGGGTTTGCTTCCTATGGACCGTAATATGGTTGATGCTTCAAGTGGGGGGGGCTCTGGTTAATAAAACCCCAACTGATGCTAGAAATTTATTTAATTTAATGGCCCAAAACACCCAGCAGTTTGGTGCTAGAGACTCACAAGTTAAAAGGGTAAATGAGATAGGTTCTAGTTCATCTCTAGAGAATCAGTTATCTCACATTACTGCTATGTTAAATAAAATTGTTACTGGGGGTATTCAAAAGGCAGCAGTATGTGGTATTTGTTGTCTAGAGGGGCACCCAACTGATGCATGTCCTACTCTACAAGAGGGTAATGTTAATCCTCTTTACTCTAACCAAAATCAAAGGAGGTATGATCCTTATTCGAATACTTATAATGAAGGATGGAGAGACGACCCTAACCTTAGGTATGGCCCTAAGCCTAACCCACCTGGTTTTGACCAACCCTCTCGTCAACCTTCTAGTCAAGATAGGACCAATTTCCTCCTAGAACAAGTCCTTAAGAAAATGGATGATAGGTTCCAGAGTATGGAAACCACCCTTAAGCAAGTTCAAGAGAGACAAACAACCACTGATACCATAGTTAGCAACTTGCAAGCCCAATTGAAAAATAGGTTACCATCTCAACCTTACCCTAACCCCAAGGAAAATGTTAGTGCTATGACACTTAGAAGTGGGAAAGAGTTAAAGGAACCTACAAAGAAGAGACAAGTGGAACCTGAGTTGGAAGTGAAAGGGGCTGAACCAGAATTAAATACAGAATCTAATCAAACTACTACGGAATTAGGAGAAAAGAAAAGAGAATCTTATAAGCCAATCCCACCTTTCCCTAGTAGATTTAGGAGCCCTGCGTCTAAGGTAAATGAGGCCAACCAAGAGATTTTAGAGATTTTTAGGAAGGTAGAAATTAATATACCTCTCCTTGATGCCATTAAACAGGTGCCTCGTTATGCTAAGTTCTTAAAAGAATTATGCACTACCGAACGAAAGTTAGTTGGTAATGAGAAGATAAGTGTGGGGGAAAATGTGTCTGCTGTTTTTCAAAGAAAACTTCCCCCTAAGTGTTAAGACCCTGGTGTGTTTTCTGTTCCATGCAAGATAGGAAACATTTTCTTTGATAAAGCTATGCTTGATTTAGGTGCCTCTATTAATGTTATGCCTAGATCCGTTTTATGACAAACTAAACCTAGGCGAATTAAAGAAAATAGGGATAGTGATTCAATTAGCTGATAGGAGCAACACTTATCCTGATGGAGTGTTAGAGGATGTTTTAGTTCAAGTGAATGAACTAGTGTTTCCTACTAACTTTTATGTGATGAACATTGGTGAAGCATGTCATGATATTCCCATTTTGCTTGGCAGGCCCTTTTTGAAAACTACTAGAACTAAAATAGACGTGCACGAAGGGGCACTAACCATGGAATTTGATGGTGAGGTTATTAAGTTCAGTATTTTTGATGCCATGCGATTTCCTTCTGATGTTAACTAACTATATGCACTTGATGTTTTTGATGAGTTATCTCAAGATGTCTATGACGTGTCCCATGAGGATGAGCTATTTACTGTACTTACTAAGAGTCTTGATCATACTGAGTCCCAGAAAGTGCCATATCAAGTTAATGATAATTTAGATGAGGTGATAAGTTCTTTGTCTCACTTGCAAGAGCATAATGGACCTAAGAAACTTGAACTGTCTAAAAAGCATGCTAAGTTACTTCCCTTGAGTATCTCACTCCCTAAGCTGGACTTGAAAACCTTACCTGAAAATTTAAAATATGCTTATTTAGGGGACAATGAAACATTGCCTGTAATTATCTCTAGTGCACTTACCTTGGATTAGGAAGAAAAACTTATTAAAGTGCTTAGAGAACATAGCGAAGCTATAGGTTGGACTTTAGCGGACCTCAAAGGCCTTAGCCCTACCTTGTGCTCACATACTATTACCTTAGAAAAAGATGCTAAGCCTAAGAGGGACCCTTAGAGGAGACTTAATCCACCTATGATGGAGGTAGTCCAAAAAGAGATTCTTAAGTGGTTAGATGCTGGGGTGATCTATCCCATTGCTGACTCTGAGTGGGTTAGTCCTATTCATGTGGTTCCTAAAAAGGGGGGATAACAGTATTGCAAAACAATGAAGGAGAGTTGATGCCTACTAGAGTCCAAAGTGGTTGGAGAGTGTGTATTGACTATAGAAAGCTTAACAAGGCCACTAAGAAGGACCATTTCCCATTGCCTTTCATGGACCAAATGTTAGAGAGATTAGCTAGGAGGTCACATTATTGCTTTTTGGATGGCTATTCAGGATATATTCAGGTCCCTATAGCTCCTGCAGATCAGGAGAAGACTACCTTTACTTGTCCTTTTGGCACTTACGCTTTTAGACGTATGCCTTTTGGTTTATGTAATGCACCTGCTATGTAAGACCCGCTTTCGTTATTTTTATACTAAGTTGCTTGTATTACCTTTTTACGCTATAAAATCGTATTTCTAGTAACTATATGAGTTAAATGATTATCGATTTGCTTTTGGAAGTTATAATTTTATTAAAAGGATTATTATTGCTATTATTGATTTTAAAGTTAATTCGTGTCGTTTATGTCTTTAAATTATATTGATAGTTTAATTTAGTCGTTAAACGATTAATTTCATTAAAAAGGACGATTACTTGATTTATGTTATTATTGACGTTACTTATTTATAAAATTATTGAATCGATGCTAACCCGAGTTTTTAAAATCGTTTTCCATTTTACATAATCGATTTCCAACGTTTAAACTGAAATGTTAGTCGTAGTTCGTTTCAACTTAAGTTTAGCCAAACCACTAACGAGTACGAGACCAGGAATTAGTTGAATAATGTTATTAAGCCAAAAAAAAAAGGGAAAAAGGAACTAGAGCAAAAAGGGGGGGAGGCTATCGGGTCTGGGAACCCGAAAACAGTACCCGACCCCCTCTCTCTCTCTCTAACTCGCGACTCTCTCTCTCTCTCTCCTCTGCATCTCCTCTTCTCCTCCCTCACGCAAACCCGACCCGCCACCACCACCATTTGAGCATCGCCGGTGAGCCAGGGAGGGACCACGGCGGTCCCCTGCGCGCGACCACTCACCGGCCGACCACCACGGCACCACGACAGAGAGAGATGGAGCGAAAGAGTGAGAGATCGAGTGAGGCTGAGGGTTAGGGTTTGAAACCCAGATGCACCGCCACCACCACAGTCGCCGTCGACGGGTGAGCCCAGGAGCCGGCGACCACCTTTGCGCGGTGATTGAGTGAAAATCAGGCACGGTTTGGCCGAATTCAACACGGCTAGGGCTGATACTCGAACAAAATTCACAAGCATGGGTTTTGGGTTTGGGCTAGGTCGAGTCAGACGCGAAGAGTGGAGGAGGACCTGGCTGTTGATGTCGATTTTGACCTCAATTCAAGCTAATTCGCGTGTCTCTAGCGTGGAATCGAGGTGGGTGTTCCTTGCCTCCTAAATTAGTATTAATCTCGAAAACGTTTTCAGCAGAATGATGTTGCATGTCAAGTTAGGGTTAGTTAGATTCATTAGAAATGTCAAGAAAAGGGCTGTACATGTTTAGGTTCGAAGCATTTGGTTAATTTATGCCTGAGATTGTAAATCGATGCAAGTTATGTGCGTATAAAGGGAACCATGCGTGAATTGGACTTGAATGAAAACCATGTATGAAAATGGATTAATTTTGAGATTATAAAGGCGTAGTTAGTTTGAGCACGACTAAAGTAAGCTAAGGTTTTAAAAGAATCAAAAACGAAGTTGATTTGATATATTTAGCGTTGATTCGATTAATTGGCGATTCCTGAAAATGGATTAATTTTAAAGTTATAAAGGCGTAGTTAGTTTGAGTACGACTAAAGTAAGCTAAGGTTTGAAAAGAATTAAAAACGAAGTTGTTTTGATATGTTTAGCCTTGATTCGAGTAATTAGCGATTCATGAAAAAGGATTAATTTTGAGATTATAAAAGCATAGCTGGTTGGAACAACCTAAGAATGTTTCAAATCGATATATGTTTAGTTGATTGGTTATATTTTGAAGATGACATGTTTAGTTGATCTATTATGCCTTGATTAGTTTAAATTGGTTCGGTAAGCATTATTCCAAGTTAAGGCAATATAGATGTATGTGTATATGTGGCTGAAAGGTGCTGTTTGCACAGGTAAGAGCCTAATTCTTCCCCTTTTTAATAAGTCCTTGTGATAACACATTATGAAAAATAAATTGATGAAACGAGCTAGTAGTTGGATGGTTCGAGGATAACACCATGAGCGTTTGAGGTCTTGTGTGTATGGTGAAAGTGAGGAGGGAGACTGGGTTGTGAATTACCGCAATCGTGTGGATTGCGAGGCCATGTGTGGCTCATTGTGTTGAATTGATATGTTTGATATGAAGTGCTTAAATGTGATATATGCGATAAATGTGCTTAAATGCTTAGACTGCATTATATGCATAAGAGTGAGTTTTTAAAGAAAGATTTCATGTTTTGAAATGATAGTAGCCATAACTATTATTGCATGATGGCCTATTTTAAGTAAATGAAAGCAGTTTTGGGAGTGAACTCGCTTGAACGGGGGAATCCCTAAAGAGTTTTACAAAAGCGTGAGTTGTATGATAAAAGATTTCGCTGTGAGAGGCAGCAGCAAACTTATTAGTCGTTAAGACCAAGTTTAAATGGCTAAGATAAGTGCATAGGGACATCAGATAGGGAGTGAACTCGCTTGAACGGGGGAATCTCTATATAGCCTAGGGCGTAGTCCCTAGAGACCCTGACGAGGGTTAAGGTCCAAAAGTTTAGTTGCCATCCCGGGTGTAGGAGCTTAGGGGATTGAGTGTAGATCTCTCCCAACCAGCACTTCAGGATCTTAAGCCCAGAAATAGTTTATTATTCAATATGAAAAGCAGTTGACACTTTGCCTTTGAAATATTTCAGAAAGAAAGTTTGAAGGGTCATTATACGACCAAGATGAAAGAAAAGAGTTTTAAGAGCCTAAAAGGCTAACAGAAGAGTTTTAAGAGCCTAAAAGGCTAACAGAAGAGTTTTAAGAGCCTCAGAAGAGTTTTAAGAGCCTCAATGGCTAAATGAAGTGTTTTCAGTAAAAAGAAAGAAAGTTTCCTATGTGTGCTATATGCATGCTCTAAGTATACTTTATGAATGAGTTATGTTTGCAAAGAAAGAAACGAAAGTGTCTGCACTTGAAACTTCAAAGCATGTGATAGTAAATAATATGTGACTTCAAAGTGAGTGTACAAGCATTATAGTTAGAAGCATGTGTTCAAGCAAACAAGTGGCCATGTTGTTTTCATGATATATCATGTGGTGACCTCTTAAAGTACATATTGAGCATATAGGTGATAGCGCATCCCAAGTTTGTTTAGAGTCACACGATATGTAAGCAAGTCCCTAACATGCTACCTTTATTGAAACTAAGAACCTATCATGAAATTGAGAACCTATCATGTTTAAGTGTTTACAATCTGTGACATGTAGCTTATTATTATAGTCATAGTGTGACCTAAATGTTCATTAAGTGGATATTATGAGTTATGTTTATGAGAAAGAACGTTATGTGCTTAGCTTCATTGCTTGCCTAAGTGTTTAACTGCCTGTAGTCAAGAAGTTTGATCATTTAAGGACCTAGAAATATGTTAAGTTGGTAAAGTGAAGCTTATGGTTAGTAATAGTTCTATAAGAACTTCGTGAATGCCTATTACGATATTATAGTATGAATACGTGATACGTGATTAATAAAGATATTATTGCCTGCAACGATTTTGGTTTTAAGGGGGTTGGGGGACACTCACTGAGCGTGTGGTTGTTCATCCCACTACTCTTTCCCCTTTTCCCCCAGGTTTTCTTTATGACAGGAAGAAGTTGAGTCAGCTGGAATCGATTATTGCTTGCAAGGTGTCAGTTGCGCCTAGTTATGTGTTTAATGAAGTCATGTAAAGTATTTTTAGTTTGTAAATACTTGTAAACAGTATTCGAGGTTCATGTAACACATATTGGTTATGAGTCGCTCTGTATGGCCATATGAGCCAACCATTCGGTCAGTTAAATGTCTTTTGGTTGAAATTGGTTATGTTTTGGGATGTAAACCCCATACTCCGGTTGTTTGAACCGTTGAGTTGTATCTTTTACTGTTTCTGTAATAATGATCTATTATGTTTAGTGTACTCCGAGCGGGTGGCTCGTCGAGTTATGAACTCCGGCGTGTGGCCGATGAGTTATGTTTTAAATGTTTACGCTTCCGTTGATTTACAGGGACTTATTGTAAGGCGTTTAGCCTGAGAACGTTCAGTTTTCAGGGGAAATTCTATCCGTTCCGTCCCAAAATTTAAGTAAGAAGTTAGGAAAACGTAATGCTTTCGGCCCTAGGGGCTGGGGGTGTTACATGCTACCTTTCAAAGATGTATGATGAGTATCTTTTCTGATTTTATCACCAAGATTATGGAGGTTTTTATGGATGATTTTATTGTACATGGTGATTCATTTGATGAGTGCTTGCATCATCTCACTCTTGTGCTTAGACGTTGCCATGAAACCAATTTGGCCTTGAATTTTGAAAAATGCCATTTCATGGTGGAGTATGGGGTAGTAGTCGGACATGTAGTGTCCTCGAGGGGATTAGAGGTAGATAGAGCTAAAGTTGACATCATCCAGTCCTTACCCTATCCAAAGTGTGTCAAAGATGTGAGATCATTCTTAGGACATGTAGGGTTCTATAGGAGGTTCATCAAAGATTTTTCTAAGATTGCTTCTCCTTTATGTACCTTGCTTGCAAAAGATGTCTCGTTTGATTTTAATGATGATTGTATGAGGGCTTTTGATCAGTTGAAGTTGACATTGATTTCCCCTCCTATTGTGCAACCCCCAAACTGGGCCTTACCTTTTGAGTTAAAGTGTGATGCTAGTGATAAGGCAGTGGGGGCAGTTCTAGGTCAAAGAGTTAGGGAGGTACCTCATGCAATATATTATGCTTCTAGAACTCTTGACCCTGCACTGTGTAACTACACCAATACAGAAAAGGAGATGTATGTTGTTGTTTTTGCTCTTGAAAAGTTTCGTCCTTATTTGTTGGGTGTTAAAGTTACTGTTTATTTTGATCATTCTGCTCTCGAACACTTATTGGAAAAGAAAGATTCTAAGCCTAGGTTAATTACATGGATGTTATTGTTGCAAGAATTTCAACTAGAAATTAGAGATAAGCCTGGAGCTAAGAATTTAGTTGCTGACCATTAGAGTAGATTAGAAACAGGGGAGAGTGGTAGCCCTTTTACTGATTGTTTTCCTGATGAGACTCTGTATGCTATGACTAGTAGATTGCCTTGGTATGTTGATATTGTAAATTATATAGTCACCAAAACTTTTCCCATTGAGTTGACTAGAGTTGAAAAAGAGAAAATACGAACTCAATCCAAATATTATGTTTGGGATGAGCGATATTTATGGAAGTTTTGTGGTCACCAGATTATAAGGCGATGTGTTGATGATAGTGAAATTCATTCTATTCTAGCCTTCTGTCATTCTTCAGAAAGTGGGGGATACTTTGGACCTAAAAGAACGTCACATAAAGTGCTTGAGTGTGGTTTTTATTGGCCCACTATTTCTAGTGATACTTATGAATTCTGTAAAAGATGTGAAGTGTGCCAAAAGACTGGAAACTTATCAAGGAGGAATCAAATGCCTTTGTATAATATGTATGTTTGTGAAATTTTTGATATATGGGGCATTGATTTCATGGGACCCTTTCCCCCTTCTTGTGGATATACCTATATTCTTGAGATTGTTGATTATGTATCCAAATGGGTAGAAGTTGTGGCCACTAGGAATGATGATGCTAAGACTGTGGTGAAACATGTTAAATCTCTAATTCATCATCGATATGGAGTGCCACGAGCGATCATCAGTGATAGGAGGACTCATTTTTGTAACAGAACTCTAGGTGCCTTATTAGCTAAATATCATATAAATCATAAGGTATGTACTAGTTATCACCGCCAGACTAATGGCCAAGCTGAAATTTTTAATAAAGAGATTAAGGGCATCCTCGAAAAGGTAGTTAAGCTAGATAAGAAGGATTGGAGTCTTAGGTTAGATGAGGCTCTTTAGGCTTATACGACTACATATAAGACTCCAATTGGTATGTCACCCTACAGATTAGTCTTTGGAAAGCCGTGTCACCTCCCTGTAGAAATAGAGCATAAATCATATTGGGCTGTGAAGCAATGTAATATTGATTATCAGTTAGCAGGGAAAGAGCGTAAATTGCAATTGCAGGAACTAGAAGAGATACGCTTAGAAGCCTATGACAATTCAGTCATCTACAAGGGTAAGGCCAAAGCATTTCGCAATGCCAAACTTATTAGGAAAGAATTTCAGGTAGGTGAGAAAGTGCTATTATTCAATTCTAAACTGAGACTTTTTTCTGGTAAGTTAAACTCTAGGTAGTTAGGACCTTTTGTGGTAGTAAAGACCTATCCCCATGGTGTTGTAGAGATTAAATCCTTTGCTACTAACAAGATTTTCAAAGTGAATGGTGATTGGCTAAAGCATTTTTATGAAGAAGACCAGGTATGTTTACTAGAAGAGATCCAACTTGGGGATCCATGAGCTTCATGAAGTCGAGCCAACGACTGTAAACAAAGGCGCTGATTGAGAGGCAACCCAACGTTTTAAGGGAAGTTCCTATTTACTTTTGCTTTTGTTTTCATTATTTCTATCTTTTTGCATGCATTAGGGACAATGCATGAATTAAGTGTGTGTGTGGGGGGGGGTGCATCCCGCATTTAATTCCTGCAGTTTTTATTCTTGGAAAAAAAAGTAGAAAATAAAATAAAATAAAATTCTTTTCTTATAAATAATGCATGATATGAGTTTATGCTAGACTTGCTTGTTTAGAAAAATAAAAATAAAAATTATCAGCTATTTTGTAGTTTATTCTTTTATAAGTGAAGACATCAAAGCATGATAGTTGTCATTTAGAGAAGTTTGAGTTGATCCTCATACATCTTTTTAACGAGTAACTCTCTTGATTATCCATCTTATTTGGTCATGTAATATATCCAATTCAGAGGCAATAAAATGACCTGGCCCATCTCCTAGACTATAGAATTAGTTGAATAACTCATTCAAATTGTGATTTTACTTGTCTATTTTTCATCTATGAAAAAAAAGAAAAGAAAAGAGAGTCAAAGTTGGGAATGACAAGTATCCATTTGAGGCATGCGCTACTGGGTGTTGCCCTTTAAGGCAATACGGCCACTGCAAAGCTTGCTTCCCATACTAGTGAGCCAACAAAATAGAGAAATAATAAAATGATAATAAATTATTTGCTCCAACACCTCTATTCGGGTGAGTGTGGGACAGGGAGTGTTTAATCTCTAAGACCCCATATGGGCCTCGAATATGTGCGCAAGTGGAGTTTGAACAGAAGAAGAAGAGGAAAATAAATACAAGGCAAGTTTAGGATCAATTTAATGAAGTTATTCTACCTAGTTCAATTGTCTCTATAGTTAGACCATGCCTAAATTTTTCTATCTTAAATTCTTTTTCGACCTCCTGATTGGTGTATGCATAATCAAAAAGAGATGGATAATTATTGATCTTGTTACTTCATTATGAAAATGTTGTGAGGTTGATGAATAAACTCTCTAATGATAGTCGGATTTTTAGCAGGTATTCACTTATTGAAGGAAAAACTAATTAATTCAGTAAAATTGTTTTTCTAAAGCAAGCCAAAGCCCAGTATAAACATCATAGTTATGCATGACTTTATAAGAAAGAAAGAGGGAAAGTTTTTAGGTCGAGTCTAAGATTTCTTTGCACGAGGACGTCCAAAGTCTAAGTGCGGGGGAATTTGTTAAGTCAAAAATCATGCATTATTTTTATAATTATTTCGAGTATATTATATATATTATTTCATTTAATTTGTTTTGTTTTATATATTTTTCAGGGTTAGTATCAATTTAATAAAGAGGAGAAGAAAGGACATAGAAGCTCAGGTTTACACACTTGGCTACAAGATGGTCTAAAAAATAATAATTATGAAAAATATTATTTTCATAATTATTATATTGGGCTAGGGTTTCAAGAGTTGGTGAAAAGCTAGAAGTCTTGAGGAAGAAGAAACCTAAGGAAGAAAGGAGAAGAAAACCCTAAGACACTAACCCTAGCCTCACCATACACATTATATATTCATCTCTCATCCACCACTATACCTCACTCATGCCACCATCTCCTTCAACGCAACACTAACCCCATCTCTATACCTCTACAAACACACGCCTTCTGCATAATCATCATCGACATCTCCTTCACCTTCTTATCATCTAACACCTCACACTAAACCCCACGCAACCCATCTTCATGTTTTCTCCATAATTCCCCTGCCCCATCACCAAGCATCCATCATCTTCTCATCAATCTCTCCACCACACCTAACCTCTCTATAAAATCCACACCCCATCTTCATAATCACCATCATCGTGATCAACTCACCATCACCATCATCGTTTATCATCATCATCGCACTCGACCTTCCTCTCCACGTTGTCAAGTTTTTTTTTTCGTTTTATTTGTTATTTTTCTTTTGTTTAATTAGTTTAAATTCTTTATATTATTAACCATGAATTATTTGGTTAATTATTATGATGTTACTTTTAATATGAGTGAGCAATTTTTTATGCTTAGTATAATCTTCTTGAAGCCATGCTAAATAAATTATTTTGAAACAAGTTTTATGCTTTAATGCCTAGTTGATTTCTATTCATGATTCTTTAGCGAATGACGTTTATCATTTA
Source organism: Selenicereus undatus (assembly GCA_017589665.1). Classification (NCBI taxonomy): domain Eukaryota; kingdom Viridiplantae; phylum Streptophyta; class Magnoliopsida; order Caryophyllales; family Cactaceae; genus Selenicereus; species Selenicereus undatus. The sequence goes on from JACYFF010002017.1 coordinate 13,065,130, forward strand.
TGAAATTTGTGTTAAATCGATTAGAATGCAAGCTAGTTGATTAAATACAATTTCGACTGATAGTTTAGAAGACTATAATACGTAAAAGTTATAGTCTTTTAGGCCTAGGTATCACCCTCATTAATCATGGATGGCTGAAACGCATCTCTTTTAATTCGGTAATCGCTTTAGATCTTTGTTAAATCGATTTGCTGGTAAATTGGTTACAAAGTGTTAAATGATGTTTTGCTAATACGTAATGCTCCCATTTGGTCAAATTCTCGCGCTGGTGTAAAGATTATCTGATGTATATGTCAAGGGAATAGAGAACCCAAGCCACCACACATCAAAAGGAAGAGGAAAAGGAGAGAATTGGCCACGGATAGGAGTGGCACGGTCGTGCCCTATGGCACGGGGTGGCCGTGCCAACTTGCTGGTCACAAAAACCGTGAAGTGAAGAAATAGCACGGTTGGAGACTTTTGTGTTTTGGTTCGGTTTTGGGATATTTTTGTGAATGCGAAATGACGAAAATGGGTGTATAAGTTGGTATTTGAGGTAAGAAGGT
>JACYFF010002017.1:13096178-13109794 GCA_017589665.1 Selenicereus undatus
CAGAGAGGAAGAACGCGGCAGATTCAACATCTCCACGCCATCGGAGGGTTAGAACTCAGTAGCCCCCCGTTGGAGGAGGTAATTGCAGAAACGCTTTGCCCCAAAGCCTTTCACGACAGTTTGAAGAGAATCTAGAGCATTCAAACCTAATTACAGTGTCGCTACTTACTCCGTAGTAGCCAAATGCTATTTTGAGTAGTCAAAGGAGTTCGTATGCATCTATGGTGAATCTAGATGATGGTGCTACGCTGAAATTCATCCCAACTCCGTTCGTTAATAGGATTAAATGTGCAAAAATTAAGCCTGCTTACACAATCCGTGAAATCAATTATTGGCAATCGACAGTGCTCTGTACGTTGTTGGGGGCCAATCCTCCATTGGAGGTGATTGAGGGTTTCGTTCGCTAAATACGGGTGGCCTATGAAATGGATAAGGTGTGTTTAGTAAGAGTGGGACTTTTTCTTGTACATTTTCAGAATGTGTATGACTAGATTGAGGTTACGCGGAAGGGTTTTCACTATTTTGATCGAAAACGTTTCCTAGTTAAACCATGGAATGAAGAAATGGAGATAAACATCGAAGAGATCACCTCATTGCCCATCTGGGTTCAGTTTCCATGCCTATATATCAAACTCTAGGGTGTTAATCATCTTAGCAAGATTTGTAGTATAATTGGGATCCCTCTGAAAATGGGCAAATATACATCGGAAAAAACAATGTTACGATATGCGAGATTGCTAATTGACATTCCATTGCGGGATACATTTCTCGAATATGTGGAATTTGCAAATGATCATGATGTCCTTGTGAGACAAAAGGTGGTTTATGAATGGAGACCTATTCAATGCTATCATTACCGGCTGTATGGTCATACAGAGGATGTATGTAGAAAGAAAACAACACCGAAGAAAGTGTGGAGGGTCATTGAAAAACCTCAGAATACCATAGCCTCACACCATCAATCTCAACCTGAGCCTCGAGCAGAAGAAGATGGCTTCACTCCAGTAGCCAGAAAAGCAGCAGCAAAACATTCCCCTCGCCTAGAACCTCAGCAGGTAGAGCTGGCCCATTCCCCTAGATATGAAGTCCGTAGAGAAACAGAACATATCCCAATAGAGCCTCAAGTGGGGATCTCCCCCAATGGTTAGGCTATGCAGTTGGAACATCCAGGGCCTTAATTGGCCGAATAAGCAAGATGACGTAAAACTCTTCTTGCACTCAAACAAAATAAGTTTGATTGGATTATTGAAGACCAAAGTCAAGGAGCAGAATGTGAACAAAGTAACAAAGCAAATGTTTCAAGGCTGGGACTAGATCCATAATTTCCATCCTAGTCCGAAAGGAAGAATCTGGTTGGTCTGGAGACCAAAGTTCTATAGGATACAATTGATTTCCATGTCTGAGCAGCATATCCATTGTAAGGTATGCCAAATGCATGACTTGCAAAGTTTTTTCATCACGATGGTTTATGGTTTGAATCATGAAAGCCAGAGAAAAGAGTTATGGCACATCTTAAGACAAATAACCACAAATATGGAAGAAGCATGGTGTGTGATGGGGATTTTCCTTTATGGAGGCGACATGATAGGGGGCATAAAGGTCCATGATCATGAAGTTAAGCATTTTTCTGAGTGTATTTATGATTGCGGGTTGCAGGAGATGAGTTACAAAGGTCCATATTTCACCTAGACAACAAAATTGTTTGGTCCCTAATTGATAGAGCTTTTGTTAATCCTTATTGGTACACCCAGTTTGACTATGGCCAAGTGACTTATCTCCCTAATGGACTATCTGACCATTCTGTAGTAATGGCGGAGACTACAAAGTGCCCTAAACCAAAACCTTCTTTTCAATTTTGTGATATGTGGACGAGGGATAGCTCTTTCCTTCCCCTGATCCACTCATTATTGCCTCACACCATCCATCATCCCTGGAAACAGCTACTACTATTTTTGAAACAATCACAAAAGGCCCTTAGCAAGCTTAATCAAGATGGTTTTTCTGACCTCAAAGCTCAGCAGGAACGAGCTAGAGCTGATCTGGAGCTGATTCAAACAAATCTCATGCCAAACCCTAATAGTCCTGATTTAATCCATAAGAAGGAAGTTCAACGCAAACATTACATTGAAATCGGCTCCTTAGTCATTGATATACTTCAACAGAATAGGAAAGTAACATGGATCAGCTATGACGATGAATGCAATCGGTATTTCTTTGCTAAAGTGAAACAACAGAAGATAGAGACATATGTGTATGAATTGCAGGATGGCTCTGGCCAGGTATGAGTTGGATTTGAGGAAGTAGTTTCCATCATGCAAGAGTATTACACAAATCTATTAGGGGCAAGCTCCTCATTTTCCCGGCTTCCCCTGAGCTCAAAGATCATTAGTCTCGGAGCAAGGCTCTCAATTGAACAACAAATAGCACTCTGTAAGCCTTTTACCAAGGCTAATATCAAGGCCGCCTTATTTTCAATCCCAAACACAAAATCTCCTGGGCCAGATGGATTTACAAGTGGGTTCTTTAAACACACTTGGAGTTTGACAGGCGACTTGCTAAGCATTGCCATCACTCGGTTTTTTGAAAGAGCTGAATTACCTAAGGACATTGGCAAAACCAAGTTGGTTATGCTTCCTAAATTGCCTAATCCAACAAAGGCCTCAAACTTTAGGCCAATTTCTTGCTACATAGTGATATACAAATGTATCACTAAGCTGATTTGTGCTCGACCCAAGGAAGTATTGCCAGATTTAATTCACCATAACCAAAGTGCTTTTGTGAAAGGAATGGAGATTCTCTTCAACATTCTCATCTGTCAAGACATAATACGGGGTTGCACCAGGCTTGGTATTTCCCCAAGAAGCGTAATGAAACTGGACCTCCAAAAAGCATTTAACTCGATCCATTGGGACATCATAAAGGAGCTTCTGACAGGCCTCAGGTTTCCCCCTCTATTTGTGAAATGGGTGATGAAATGCCTATCATTAGTTACCTTCTCTATTCATAGTAATGGCCAAAAGGGGGGGGGGGGAGTTCAAGGGCGGGAGAGGCTTGAAATATGGTAATCCCCTCTCCCCATTGCTATTCGTACTGACCATGGAATACTTCACACGGCTCATGATGAATGCAACATTGAATTCTAAATTTAAATTTCATCCTCATTGCAAGGAAATGAAATTGAATCATTTGATATTCACAGATGATGTGGTACTATTTTGTAAAGCCCACCCTCTCACGCTAAGAATTAGTATGTCTACATTATAAGAATTCGATCAGGATTGGTAGCCAACCAAACTAAGTCGTAGGTGAAATTTGGGGGTTGTAATGAATTACTTAAAGCTGACTGTCTATGGGCAACAGGCTGCCAAGAGGTTACCCTTCCCACGAAATATTTAGACACTCCTATTATTACAAGCAGATTGAGTAAGATAGAATGTCGAGCCTTGGTTGATAAGATAATGGGAAAGGTGAGGCAATAGTCCACTCGAAACATCTCCTTCGTGGGGAGAGCACAGCTTCTCAATTCAGTGGTATTTCGAATGGTAAGCTAGTAGGCATCAATCATGATCCTCCCCCAAGAACTTATGGATCAAAGTAATGCTATTTGCCGTAATTTTCTAAGGGGGGAGCTGAGTTTTCCAGAGCTCCTCTGATAGAGGGGGAACCACCTGTAAACCCACGACACTTGGGGGTCTTGGATTAAAGAACATTGCGCCCTAGAATAAAGCTTGTGAAGCTCATTTGGATAATTGCTGAGAAAAAAGACACGCTTTGGGTCAAATGGATCCACGAACGTTATTTAAAACACCGAGATTGGTGGACATATCAACCACCACTCGATTGCAGTTGGTATTGGCGTAAGCTCACCCACATTAAAAACCATTTCAAAACTAGCATATAGAAGGTTGAAACGAGGTGGCAATTGAATGGAGGAGGTGATTACTCAATCACTAACGGATTCCTTTGGCTACTAAGGGGGCGAGACCCTTTGGTGGAGATGCATTATTTGGGTCTGAACTATCACCACCAAGGCATGCGACAACACTGGTTCCTAATGCATCAGAAAATTCAAGTCAAATGTCGAATGGCCAAATATATAGATCACTACACAAAAAAGGTCATGCTTCGACACTTATTTAACCACACTTGAGCAAAAGTAGCAAGAAAATAAGTACCCAGTACTATCCCCACACTATCCCCACACATAATAAGTGCGGATAAATATAGCCACGCTTATAAGAGTGGTAGTAAGATAATAATGTATGCCCACGCATATTAAGTGTGGGGAATTACCTATCGTAAATATGAAACAATTAGCACAGATATTAAGTGTGGTAGCCAATTTATTTAATTTTTTTAAATTGTGTTTTTTCTTTAATTAAACCGCCAAAATTAAATAAAAAAAAGAAAAAACAATTGGAATTGTATTTTTCCTTCAATAAACCAACAAATTAAATTAAAAAAGAAGAAAAAAAATTGGCTTAGAATCGAAATCAAAACTCAAGCCATTGCCTCAATGACTCCCGCACAACCCTCTCATTCGTTCTCCAGTTTAACCCTACCGCGTTCGTAAGCATCTGGTCTGCTCTGGTCGGTGGTGATCGGCGGCGAGGTTCCGGCGGTCACGTGGTGGATTTTGCGGTTTGTAGTTTGAGTCGTGGGCTTGAAATTCTGGCGTCTCCTTATCTGAATTCCGGCCGAATGTTGAATTGTGTGGTCTGAAATTGATCCCACCATTCGTGGGCTACCAAAGCTTGAAATTCTGGCGTCTCCTTGCTTCCGGCGGTAAGAAATCCGGCCAGTCGCTCAATCTAGAGTTGGTATCGTCATCCCCTTTCTCTCATTATCTGAATTTTGTGGTCTGAAATTGAAAATTAGGGATTGTATTTTGTGCCTTTGAAATTGCTTCAATTGAACTCTGTATTGTTGTCATTGGGTTTTACGTGTGTTCTCCCTGCAATGAAATGATTTGCTGGATACCCATGACCTTAGCTTCATGTAACATCTCTTGTTTAGTTGGGGATCATGGCAGTGTTTTTAAAGGTTTGGTAGCTACGTGGGTTGATTTATCTTGTGGGATTGGGATACTAGGATTGAATCAGTTGGAGAATAAGAGTAATGGGATACTAGGTTTGGTAGCTGCGTGGGTTCCTTTAACAGATGCATACGCCGTCAGTTTCTGGGGCATTGCCCCCGAACCCCTATCGGGGGCCACCGTGCTAGTCTGCAAAAGGGGTGCATTCTAACATAAGAGTATCTACATATTTTGAGCATGATCTTTAGTACATTGTTCTAAGTCATATTAATAGTATATTATACTGATAGAAAACAGTAAAGATGACATTTTTCTGTACTTGAGGCATTTGAAGCAGCTAAATTCCCGAATTTTATTATGAAGGCTTGTACTTTGGTATGGGAGAAGCTATCCAAGGTTCATTGGATGGATTGAACTACATGCATTCTGCGATAATTATTATTAGCTATCTAGCTATATAATGGGCAACCTTCCCTTTATAGACTAGGGAACTTCAACCATTCATATGTGTTCTATGAGCTGAGTATTATACATCTAGTTTATTGAGCAAAATGTGGGATTAAAAACATGCCCTATTATTTTCCTTCTTAAATATCTTTTATCCATATTTTGATGTTAATTGATATTCTGCACCATTCCTTGTCTCACTATCAAGAGTTCAATGTTCTGTGTATCATTTGAAGCAAATACAGTTTATATTAGTACAAGTGATGGACAACTGCTAGCTGAAAAAACCAAATACACTGTAGTCTTAACTTATCGAAATCTGCAAAAACCAAAATTGACAGGTGACCCTCTGAGATGTCAAAATGAAATGTGTGTGATAAAATAATGCAAGACATGATGGTAGTTTACAAGGAGCATAGCATGGTTTTGCAGAGACTTTCTAATTTATTGATAGAGGTGATTGTGAATAAAGTAGTGATAGATCATCGAGGTGACAGAATATAAATTAGTCCTACATTGGGAAATGACCAAATTAGAAAGTTTGATCCCAGCCTAGCAGTTGTTAATGTACATAATTAATAGTTGATCAACCTAGGAGCTGTTAATGCACATAATTAATAGTTGATCATTATCTGACATGGGCAAGTTACACTATTCATATTCCCTAATTTATGGGGCTGTCAAGCAGTGATCCTTGTTTTATATAGTGATTAGTAGCATAAAGAACATATTCCAAGAAAGTTTTAAGCAACTTGTTATATGTGCCTCCCCTATAACAGGCTGAAAAACCTTGATATTTTATTTGTAATCCATGAAATAAGTATTGTATTTTGAGTGAATGAATGCAAATGGCCCGTGTTGTGTTGTTGAACAATAATAGTGCGCTTAAAGTTAATTATTCTGGTTTAATGGTCCTATGATTAATGTTATGCATTAGGATGCATTAGAAAGTACAAGTGGAGCAAATTGCAGTATTTAACTTCCAATTTAGAACCTGAGATTGCAAAAGGGGGCTAAAGAAGACAGATTCAAGGCATTCTAACACTTGGAGTGTCACGAAGGGCACTCTAATGAGTTGTTTTGAATTCAAGTGCAATAAAGCCTACGATGTGCTGGTAATATGATCATGTAGTGTTATAGTGGCCTAATTATTTGAAGCCATCATTTGCTAAGCCCTTTTCCTGAGGGGGCTGTAAAGAAATCAATAATTGTGTTTATGACTTCATTTGTTATTTATTTATTTTCGAACTGGATTTAGAAATTTATATTTGAAGAATTCATGAGCTTCATTCAATTGTACAAATAAAACTCATTGGGTTTATGTGCTTTGAATGTTGGTTCCTCTTCAGTTTGATTTGGACTGACCAAACATGAAGCTATATAGCTATTAACTATTAAGTAGACTTTAAACCATCGTAATAGTTGCTAAATGCTGACCATGATGTTCTTGATCATTGGATGCATTATTCTAGTAGAGAAATGATTGTCAGACAAAACTCAATGACCATTAAGACCTTAGGACACAAACATAGGCTTAAAATGTACTAGTACTTACCCAACAACGAAGAAAGCGTAACCATCCAAATGCCCCCCCCGGTTTTCTTATTCTATTTGAAAATAACAGGCATAAAATTTAAATTACAAATCACAAAAAATAATTTCAATTAATATTCTTCAAATTTATAAAGTTATATTCCCAGAATTATTTCTAATTATTTTTAGAAAAATAAAGCAGAAAATGACTGTAGAAAATTAAAATAGAAAATAAAATCATAAATTTGAAAACTAATTAACTACTATAAACTAAATACACAAACAAATAATAAAAACACCCAACTTGTAAAATATAGTTTTCCAGACGAAATAAAACCCTTAAAACTGAAAATAAAAATTAAAAACATAACTTTTTAGGTTGCCTTTGTATGTTATGGAATTTTATTATTTTTTCAACTATGGTTTAATGTATTTTTGCATAGTGAGGTTGTGTTTAAGATCTTCATTACACATCTCTTTTTAATTTTTTTCTTATGGGTTTTGTGTGGATGAAGAGGGTTATAGTTCACTTTTGTGTGTTGCTAATTAATCATGCTTTGTTTTTAGGTCCTACCACTCCTTTAAATGGATAAAACTTGGATTAATGTAAATAGGACATCAACTAAATATATTAAAGGAGTTGAATCATTCTTAGATTTTGCTTTCTCCAATGCCGGGGATAGTAAGGTAATCATTTGCCCTTGTAACCGGTGCAAGATTGGGCGTAATCGTTGGTTTAATAGAGATGAAGTGGCATAACAACTCATGTTTTATGGATTTTGGCCTAGCTACAGAGAATGGGTGCATCATGTGGAATTATTTTCTGCGCAATCTACTGCAGTACCTCAAAATGTAAGCCATAATGATGCTAGTGTTGAAGCTAGCTTTGAAGGTAATGTGGACACTACTGGATTGTTGAATGATATCTTTGGGATACGTAATGTAGGAAACATTGAAAATAATGCTGCTAACAACATATGGGACATCGGAGATCCAATGTTGGGGGTAGATGATCAGTTTGTTGATGAATTTATGTACAATAATGAAATGAATGAGGTAGAGAACGATGAAGATGTTGGGTATAGAAGGCTAGTAGAGCAAGCTGAGCAGGAACTATATCCAGGATCGAGTTTTTCAAAACTATCTTTCATTTTGCACTTATTTCATTTGAAATCCATGTATGGTTGGTCTGTTAAGTCATTTGATATGTTTCTTCAACTCATAGTAACTGTTTTCCGCCAAGTTAATCCGCTTCCATCATCTTGGAGTAAATGTAAGCAATTGAAGAAGGATTTAGGGCTTAGCTATGAAAAGATCCATGCTTGTCCTAATGATTGTATCCTGTACAGGGATGGGAGGGAAAACCAAGATGAGTGTGACAAATGTCATGTTTCCCGATGGAAGGAGAAGGATAAGAAAGTGGCAAATAAGGTTTTACGTTACTTCCCTCTTATACCAAGGTTACTTAGGATGTATAAATCCTCTAAAATAGGAGAATATATGCTTTGGCACCATAAAGAGAGCGTTAAAGATGGAATCCTTAGGCATCCAGCAGACGCAAAAGCATGGAAAGACTTTAATGAACAGAATACTCATTTTGCTTCTGATCCTCGCAATGTCCGGTTAGGACTTGTTACGGATGGATTTAACCCTTTTCGTGTAATGAGTACCACACACAGTACTTGGCCTGTGCTTTTAATTCCATATAATCTACCCCCATGGCTTTGTATGAAACAATCTTCTATCATTCTATCCATGATCATTCCCAGGGAAAAGGCTCCCGGTATGGACATTGATGTCTACCTTCAACCTCTAATTAAAGAATTGTTACAGTTGTGGGACGGGGTAGATGCATTTGATGCATACTCAAAGACAAAGTTTAAATTGCGTGGGGTTCTTCATTATACTACTAGTGATTTTCCTGCGTACGCAAACTTATCTGGATGGAGCACTAAGGGTCGTTTTGCTTGTCCATCTTGTGCTAGAGACACACATTCCATGTGGTTGGAGAATGGACGTAAATTTTGCTACATGGGCCATAGGAGATGGCTTCCTGAAAATCATCCATTTCATTTTGACGATGTTGGATTTGATGGAAATGTTGAGTTTGGTCTTGATCCTAAACCTTGTACTGGTAGTGATATTCTGGTCCAGTTACAGGGGTCAAGATTTTCCTATGGTAAAGGTGAAATTGAAAATGTCGGTATAGATGAAAAGGATGAGGAGCAAATATGGAAGGAGAGGAGCATTTTCTTTGATTTGCCATACTGGGAGAATAATCATCTTCGCCATAATTTAGATGTAATACATATTGAGAAGAATATATGTGATAACTTTTTGGGTACCTTATTGAATCTTGAGGGCAAATCTAAAGATAACTTGAAAGCACGTCAAGACCTACAGGTGATGAAAATACGACCAGAGCTTCATCCTATTCAATGAACAAATTGAAAATATGAAATCCCTAATGCTCCTTACACTTTGTCATCTGATGAGAAGACACGTTTACTAGCTATCTTGAAACATATAAGAGTCCTAGATGGGTATGCGAGTAATATATCTCGATGTGTCAATTTGAAGGAGCGTAAGTTATTCAATCTGAAAAGCCATGATTGTCATATATTGATGCAAGATTTGCTCCCCATTGCCCTAAGAGCAGCAAAAGATTCTGATGTTGTGGATCTTGTATGTGCATTATCAGCATTTTTCAAGGAATTATGTGCGAAGGAATTGTCGGTTGAGAAATTGGATGATATCAGAGTTAATATTGTTATAACACTGTGTAAAATGGGGAAAACATTCCCTCCTAGCTTTTTTACAATTATGGTGCACCTGCTTATACACTTAATTGAGGAAGCAAAGCTCGGAGGACCTGTCTTTTATAGATGGATATACCCCATTGAAAGGTTAGAATATATGTTTTTTCTATTATTGTTTTTTTCTTAGTATTTATATAATGATAGTTGTATTATACTAGTTTTACTTTGACCTATGTAGGTTTCTGGCATTCCTAAAAGGTCTTGTTCATAATAGGGCACAGCCCAAAGGTTCAATAGCGGAAGGGTACATTGCACATGAGTGTATAACCTTCTGTTCAAGGTACTTTAATGGGGTGGAAACAGTTTTTAATCGACCACAACAGAATGATGGTAGTAACCCTAATGAGGGACTCTATTTATTTGGTACTGCGGGTCAACCCAAAGGAATGGTGCAAATGGTTGAAATTTCTCAATTAAGCCTTCTGCAAGCTCAAAGATATGTACTTTTACACCTTGACGGCATTGATGAATATCATAGGCCAGTAGAAGTCACTAATTGCTCCTAAAAATATTATTTGCTTACCGAACATATTAAACTAACATGACGACTTATAGGGTATTTTTGAACGAGCGTATGACATCTTATGCTCATGTGGCAAGTGATAGACTTAAGCAAAAGTGGCTGCTTGAGGAATTTCCTCAGTGGATCCAAGAAAGGGTAAATTTACCTTGATAACTAATGTGTTTTCATTTAGCATTATGCTATATCCATTTTGGACTAATTATTTTTAATATTTACACCTTAGGTATCCAACAAAAAATTCGATGATCAAGAATCAAGGTTGTTTAGGGTTGTCGCTGGTGGGCCTAACCCAATTGTAAAGCGAATGAATGCATTTGTTATCAATGGTTATCGATTCCATACTCAAAAGAGAGATAAGGTAAAGAAAACTCAAAATTTTGGGGTCAGGGTAGAAGCTGACGAAAAAACCTATTTTGGAAAAATCAATGGCATCATTGAGTTAGATTTCTATTCGGAGTGTAAGGTGGTACTATTTCGTTGTGATTGGGTGAGCGTAAACTCCAAGGGTCTAAAGAGGGACAAAAGAGGGTTCACTCTCGTAAACTTCTCACACAAAATACATGAGGGAGGCGCTTTAAAGAATGATCCATATATCTTTTCATCTCAGGCACAACAAGTATTCTATGTAGAAGATGAGAAAGATAAGGGTTGGGAGCATGTTGTTAAAGTAAAGCCGAGGGACACATATCGTCTAGGACCATTGCAAGTTGACGATGAGCTCTACCCTGAGTGCATGCCTGCTAACATCAGAAAGGATGATAAATTTAGAGATCCGACGTATTGGGCCAATGTAGTTGGAGAGTCGTGAAATATGAAACTGTTCTTGTTGGAGTTTTGTTGTTATTGAATCTCTCTTTTTTTTGTACTAGAGACATTATCTTCAATATAATGATTTTGACTCTGCATTTTATTTGTCAGGTTTAAAAATCATGCTTATGATTACAATAAATTGTGTAAAGCATTGATATTGCTTCTAGTTATCATTTTAAAAGTTTGTTATGTTAAAAATTTTGAAATAATGTGAGCTTGAAATTCAGGTCCAAATATAAGGAGTCATGTTTCGTTCACGGTGTACGTTTGCTGAGTATCAGAATTCCCTGCAAAATGAAATTGCAGCAGCGGAGGAGCTACTTGTGGATGACGCTGATGGTGATGACGATAGTGCCAATGAGGTGCTCGATGAGAGTGACAAAAATAGTGATCCTCTGATGGATTTAGATCCATCCCTTGTGCCTGTCCCAGAAGGATTTAATGATGATGCTGAAGTGCTTGTTATTGGTAAGTAACACTATTACATTCATAAATGGTGAACAAGCTGGTTTTATACTTATCATGACTTGATTTCGACCCACAGTTTTAATCTATGGCATTATGCAATAGTGATATTGAACATCGTAAAGATTATTTATTTTCTTAAAATTATAAGAAGAATACTAGCTACGATGAATTGCTATGCTTTATCTTTAACGTCATTTGATTCCATTTGATAGATGGACAAGGAATTGTAAGCAAGCTTAGAGGGCGAATCACTGTAAAAGTGGTGCATGGCTTGGATGTTTCGAGTAGAATTCTAGTGCCTTTGAACAAGTTTTTACAGCCAGTAAAAAAAACAGGAAGCGTGTTCAATCGATTCCTTGCTGATGTGGCGAAGCGCCCTTGTTTCTGTCCTTTAAACTATAAGGAGCGGCGACTTGTACCTTCTTTGTTTAAGGTTCGAATTATAAATTATATAAGGGTGAGGTTCTTTTGTTTTTATTTCTAGTTGTTGTACTTGTCAAACTTAATTTATACACTTCATTATTTTCTTACACTGAATAAATGCAGAAGAAGTTTGTGATGCCAACCACTCAGTCTGTTGATGAAAAAATTCTGAGTGCTGTTGGGGAGAGGTGTAAGACCCGCCTTCGTTATTTTTATGTTAAGTTGCCTGTATTATCGTTTTACGTTATAAAATCGTATTTTTAGTAACTATATGAGTTAAATGATTATCGACGTGCTTTTGGGAGCTGTAATTTTATTAAAAAAAAAAGGGGGATTATTATTGCTATTATTGATTTTAAAGTTAATTCGTGCTATTTGCACCTTTAAATTATATCGATAGTTTAATTTAGTCGTTATTCGATTCATTTAGTTGTTTCCCGAGTACGATTAGGTTTTCAACCTTAGAATTAGTTTGTGTATGAAATTGAACCTATACGTATTTGGGATCGAATATTTGATCGAGGATTATATCATCGATTTGGGCTTAGAGTTCGGGTTACGAACTAAACTAGCTGTGCTATTTATTTAAGAGCTTAGAACAAAAGAAAAAGGGGAGGGCATTTTTGTAAAAAGGGGCGCCTGGCCCCTTTCCTTCTTCGTTCCTCCCACGCACGACCCCGACCGCCCCTGTCCCTCTCTCTCGCTGCTCTTCCTCTCTTTCCTCCACCATACGCGCAGCCATGGGAGCCCGAAAACTGCCCGATTCTCCTCCACCCAGCTCGAATTTCCCCCCAATCAAATTCCCCAGAACCTACCAATCCCCTGGTGCGAATCTAGGCGAAAATCCGGAGCCTGTGCTGTGTTTTGGGTTGAATTGGTAGCGATTCGAAGCCCCAAATGCGTGATGAAGCTCGGCCACAAAGCCCAATCTCTAGCTACTCTAATTCCTCCACAAATTGCTAGTAAATTCGTAGCCTCAAGCGCCCTCCACAAATCCAAGTCAGTGAATGAGCGTTTGGGTGAAATTAGGGTTCGAATTACGCGGGTATAAGCGTGAAATGGGGTCTGTTCGTGTGGGTTTGGGCAAGGCAGCAGAGGAGGGTCGAATCCCTAGTTTGAAGCATTCAAATCGAGTCCCAAAGCCCCAAATCGAGTCCCAAAGCCCCAAATCGGGTCCTCTAGCATGGAATCGAGGTGGGTGTTCCTCGCCTCCTAAATTAGTATTAATTTCGAAAATGTTTTCAGCAGATTGATGTTGCATGTCAAGTTAGGGTTAGTTAGATTCATTAGAAATGTCAAGAAATGGGTTGTGCATGCTTAGATTCGAGCTATTCAGTTAGTTTATGCTTAAATTTGTAAATTGATGCAACTTATGTGCGTGTAAAGGGAACCATGCGTGAATTGGACTTGAATGAAAACCATGTATGAAAAGTGATTAATTTGAAGTTATAAAGGTGTAGTTAGCTTGAATTTGATTAGAGTAAGTTAAGGTTTAAAAAGAATTAAAAACGAAGTTGTTTTGATATGTTTAGCCTTGATTCGAGTAATTAGCGATTCA
>JACYFF010002017.1:13142187-13155099 GCA_017589665.1 Selenicereus undatus
ATACATACATACATACATATATACGTAATTTTTTTATGTTTAATGCCACTGAATGTCAGTTTATGCTGTGACAGTTGTGCTATTTATTATTTAGTCATGTTTTGGGCAACAATTGCTAGCTACTGTATCGAAAGCTCTTTCTTGGTCTTTTATTGGTTTAGCCAAATGTCATGCAGTTGTCAGGTTGTACCGTGAATTGAATTGGTTTGGGTGTCATTTTCTATAAACAACCAATGTGTGCCCTTTGTTGCCTGGGTCTTCTGTGGGAGACAAATGCCCGATGAATTGTTGAGTTGTCCGGTTCAGCAGTGAAACCGCCCCTTGAATCGTGTTGCGACCTCGCCCTAACCCGCTTAACTCTAGCTAGACTTTCTTGTCCTATTTTATCATGGATTAAGGTCTTTGTTCATTTTCGTATCTTTAGTCGAGTGCACTGAATGTCTTCACTGAAAGGTGTAGCTGAACCGTACACCTGGATGAACCATCGACCAAACAATAACCCTTGTGTCAACTAAGTGTCGTATCATGGTCTTCAGCTTGTGTTTAAATATTTCGTGTCGCATGAATTTGAAAAGATTTTAGTGAACCCAGGGTGTAGGGCTATTGTGGCGAACCATTCTACGAAGTTGTTTTAAGTAAAACCTTTTATGAGGGAACTGTAGGCTAAATGTTTTAAACGAACCACAACTTTCTTCTCATATGAAAGCAAAAAGTAACTAAATGAGAACATTGTTACAATAGCTCCTTTTAAACTAAATGTCTTTAACCATCATTCATGTAGCTTGAAATGGATTTAGTAAACCCAAATTGTGCGGCTGATTTGCAGAAACAAATCGCTAAAGCTCTTATAGGAGAAGCTAATTAAGAAAAAGTTGCAAATTGGTAGCTTCTAAAACGACTTTATTATCTCTTTCCTTGATAAACGAATGCTTGCTTAGCCATTAAATCGTTTACAAGCATGCGTTGACAAAATTGGTTGTTGTATGATTTTCATAAGCCGACTTCATATTATTAAGGCATTTTAGCCTTCTTGAAAATGGAAATGCCATGGTTGTGATACAATGGGAGTTTTGATGTAAACATGTTAAAAGTAATATGCATTCGAAATGTAGTACTAATTGTTCGGACACAAGTTTTGGGAGCAGACTTGGTATGCGAGAACTTGTATTCCTAGGGAGTAGACCCAGAAGTGGAAACCCTATACGACCCTGACGAGGGTAAACATGCACTGACTATGAAAGGCCCTGAGAATACCATGAGTCTTGAGTTATGAGACTCACTTGAAGAGAGCACTAACAAGTGAATTCGAAGCCTAGAAGGTGATTTTGTACTTATTATAAGTTGAAAAATCCTCGTTTAAGGACTATGCTAGCATACATGTTTAGAAAAGTGCTTGTGTTCTTTAAAAGGGCTTTTGTAGAATCCCAAGTGACCTTCCGGGGAAGAAATGGTTTCTATAAGTGATTAATTTGGTTTAAGTTAAGGTTCTTCTCTTTTATGCTTTAAAATTTTTTTTCTTGCTAAGAGAGTTCACGTTGGTAACTCTACATTAATCCTTTTTATGTTAGATGTTAAGTGTGAACTGTGAACTAAATGGCCTAATTTCTTTAATGCTCAAGTCTTTGCAAGAGACAGTTTGCTATCAAAGTAATTAATGCTTAATGTATTATTATTAAGTAAGAGTAATGTGAGGTTATTACTACTAGGATACAGGATTTGTGGGTTTAGCAGGTCAAGGCTTTTGAGAATTGAACTAAAGATGAAGGTGGATACCGTTTAGTTCTGGGGTCTTTAAAGTGCTAAGAGATGTGGATAGTCTTGTGTGTTTAATATGTTAATATTAAATCTCAATTTGTGTATGAATGCTACTTAAAGTATTGTATGCAACTGTTTTCTTTTCTTAGGGTCGAGAATCATTCCCTGAGCATGTGGTGGCTTATCCCATCTCTATTTTTCTTTTCTCCAGGTTCTTAAAAACATAGGTAGAAGACAGTTCCCATAAGCCAAGTTGGAAACCCCCTTTTGCTTTGGAAAAAGGAGTTATATGTATATATACGTAGATTCATGAGTTAAATAATGTAATGTGATGTAGTCGTAGATTCCTAAGCTTATGTAAGTAAAATACTTTGGTTCATGTAGTACATACTGAATAGCAGTCGCTCTAAATGGCCTTTCGGGGTAACCACCTGAACGGTCAGTCGTTTGGTTTGGTTGGATTTAAGTTGTGACCCTAGTGCTCTAGGCGTGTGACCCTTTGAGCTATATTGTTATTTCTTTCTCTTTTGTTTAGTTTTATAGCGTATGTACTCTGGGCGTGTGGCCTATAGAGTTGTGGTCTCCAATGTGTACCCGTCGAGCTTTTTTGATACGCTCTTTGTGTATCCTTAAATATGGGCAGCTAACATGAGGCTATAGGGCTAAGTTATGGTGAGTTTTCAGGCATAACTCTGTTTGTTTCATTCTAACATTTAAGAAATCACTAACATCACCAGCCGTAGGAGGAAGGGGTGTTATAGCTGATATCAAAGTAGGCTCCTGCGACCATAGGTTACAACCTTAGTCTTACATTTTCATATAAGTTGTCTACTTACATCTTGAGTAATAATATGTTATATGGTGTACCTTTGGGTGCAATGTGTTCTGATGTGCTAACTGACTTGACTGATTTATTATTGTGTGAACGTAGTGAACTAATTGAAAGAAAAAGTGAGTTGTGCATTAGATATGAGCTGAATGACTTGTGCACACATGAGTTAGCTAAGTGTCAGCTCTAATAGTAACAGTTTTTACGCATGCATCTTTGAGGACGTAGTTGAACGTATGCTTGCTTTTGGACTCAAAAGAGTGGAAATAGTTAACTCCAAGCCTACTCTTTGCCCTTATGAACGCTTTGCTCCTTGGGCCCCATGATGGAGTAAGCAGACAAACTCAAAGGCTGGTAGAGAGAGGCTAGAAGCCATTCACGTATTTCGTATTTTAAAAACCTAGAGATTTTAGATTGTTAGTCTTTTCCTAATTGTTGAGTTAAGCTTTTCTTTCGTATTTGAAGACTGCATCTATTTTATGATAATGCATGGGTTTTGAGTTATGAATATGTGTTTCCATGCATGATTGGATGCTACTTGTTCATGGGATTTGATAATGACGAACCCTTATGGAATTCATTGGAGCTTACTTCCTACGTTTGAAACCCCCTTGGTGGTACCTTCCCTTGTAAATTCTAAATTGCCTTAGGGGAATCCATAAGGTTTCCATATGCATGCTTACAACTTGGGTGATAATGGCGACATCCTCCTAACCCAGACATCAGTGCTATCCATGCCATTTTGTGCTAATGTTGTGGTTAATTGTATGTTACTGCTATTGCTCTATGTATGGTCACTGGTATTTATATGATGTATTCTCCGCTTCCCTATGTAATTGTTATTACTGCTAAGTCAATTATATGCTACGTTTGTATGGGCTTATAGCATTATGAGTTGACTAAACCCAACACACCTAGAAGGAAAAAGGTAGAAAGAACCTAACAGACTTTGAAATTGTTACGCCACGTATGTCCACTAATAGGGTGAATATTCCATACAATATCACTACTTTCCTAAGCATTACTATGTATTTGAAAGTCAGAACTTCTCGTAGGTGAACCTCTTTACTCATAGTGTAAGGTTTACATTTACATACAGAGGCTTATGGGCCTTCTTGTGTAATACTGATGTGACTTTACTTGTTTTAAAGTGTTTACATAGATTTTTTGTGAAGGTTGTTGTGGTCTCCGATAAATCTAATGAACTACGTGGTACATTCCATAGGAAACTCCAGAATTATGCTGATGTCGACTGTGATGCTTGTTGCTGCAATTGTTTTGTTAGTGTCCTGAAATGAAGTTGATTTAGCTTCATTGTCGTGATTTCTAATGTCTCTTTCTACAGTTTTAGGAGCTACCTGCTCATTCATTTATTGACTAGCCTTACAACCTTAACTACCTTAGAACCTATACTTGCATGTGTCAGCTTGGGTGCAAAAACATAATGTGATAAAGTTGTCTACCTATGATATTTTATGGGATTGGTGTTATGTATTACATGGTGAATTTCATAGGAAACCTCATAGTTGTGCTCTCGTTAGTCGATATGCTTGCCGCCATTATTGTTTTGCTATATTCTGGTGATTTTGCATGGACGTTTTCCAAAGTGGTTGTCCTAGCTGCTGTATTATCATGCCACCATCCTTCGACCTAAGGAATTACATTTACATATATGTGTGCTTACTTATGAGCATTTTGAGCAAAATTCAAATGCACCAGGTGTACTCACAGTCATAATGAAGCTATATGGGCAACTCATACGTGAAATATGATTGTCAATGTGAATGATTAGAATTTATGACATGATGTGACCTAGTTGTGCTAGGGTATATACTTTTGATAATCTAATTGGGGTATAAAGGAGCTTAGATTCAAGTCTATGAGCATGTTATTATATTTGCATGTTTTCATGATTTAGAGATAATCGATTCCAAATGGAGACTCTAAGGTAAAATATTATGTTAGCCTCAGCTACAATTGTATTATTGATGCATGAATTTGGTACCAGACCTATCTTCACCAAGGAACCACTTCCCTATCCCCCTTAGTCAACTAATGTCTAGAAATGTAATGTAGTTCTTCTATCTTCATCACCTGGGGGATGCATTTCTATTGTACCATTGTTCCCAAGTTTTTTCTTTACTTGTTAATTAATAGCCCCATATGCACTAACCACTTATAAGTTATGTGCACATATGTACTATATTGGTTCTTATTACTTACTTTTAATGATCGTCAGGATGTTGAGTTGATGGTCTTACATGACGTTATTACGGTTTTGAATGTTATTTCGAGTTTCATTGTTATTTAGGTGATGTTATGTGATGCTATGAGAAGTAGTGCCCTATTACTTTGTTACGACATAGAAGTCTGGGTTTGTTGACTTAACTCTAAAATGATTTGACTCCTTTATGCTTTAAAATGTATATGACTTCATTAACTGTCTTGACATGATCTTGGTTGTTTTGTTTGAAATTCCATGCATGGAAAGCCTTTAGATGCTAGCCCATATCGATGTTTGTTTAAAATAATTTTAATGTCATTATCCATGGCAACTCATTTGCCCATCTTCTATGTGATTTGCCCTAGGCTCCTTAATAGAGTAAGTAGACGCTTGAAGAGGATTCGTGAAGAGGAGAATGGATACTATAAACTTATTTTTCCTATTTGAAAGTTATAATTAATTTTAAAGTGAGATTTTGGATTCTATTGTGAGATGTGTGGTTTGTACCATGTGTATGCACATTTTGTGTTTTACTAAGTTGTGCACTTCAGAATTTCAAGGACGAAATTCTTTTAAGGGGGGACAGTGTAATAACCACGAATAATTGACCTACTAGCTTGGGGCTTTGGTTGGTGTTTATGACAAGGGTGATGAATTTTGGTCCAACAAATGGTTTAGGTCAGTTAGTCCAATTAGTTTTCCTAGGTTAGTTGTGTTCGCTACTTGAAAGTGATAGTTCATGTGAATAAACTTTTGTGACTTTCTTATATGACTCAACGGGATTGCGTGAATTGGATTGGGTATTAGATGCTAAGCCAGTTAGTCGAGGGTTCATCAGTCGAGAGTTGACTACTCAACCCAGTGAAACCATTAGGATCTAAGTCATACTCACTTCTTTTAATTAAAAAAGGGGAAAGAAGAAGGACAAAAGAGGGCTCGAGTGCTTACTTTTGCGAGACAACCTGACAAGGGGGGCATGTAGCACTCTGCCCCTCTTTGTGGCTTTAAACCTGTCTTGTGCTTGTGCAACAACTACCGAGCCCGAAGATAGAAACACGAGGGAGAGGAGAGCGAGGTGCGCTAAACCCTAACCCACCATAACCGTGAGCACTACGACCACCATCACTATCGTCGGTGTGTATGGACTCAAATTCGACCCTAGAGTAGGGTCGAACAGGGAGAAGGTTTTACCCATTAAGGCCCCTCTAGCTTGGAAGGAGGTGGGTGATTCTTGACTTCCTAATCTAATAATAATTTCGCAAGGTTTTACCCTCTCGTTCAATAAGGTGAATTGCATGTCGAAGATGAAATTTGAATGTGTAAGAATAGTGGTAATAGACAGGCTATTTGAGTTAATTAGGAATGATTTGGGATTGAAATTGAGTTGGATTTAAGGATTCTTATGGACGGTGTTGTTAAGAGGGAGATCAGGTTTGTGTGTTTGGCAAGTCAATGCTGCTGTGAATGGCAAGGTTGTGTAACCAAGGTCGTGTTCTGGGCATCTAATTTGTGTAAGGTTTCACGCCACCCAATGTCAGTTTACACTGTAACACTTGCACTATTTATTATTAAGTCTTTTTCTGTATGGCATTTTCTAACTAATATATTGAAACCTCCTTGTTGGTCTTATGTCGGTTTAGCCAAATGTCATGCAATAGTTAGGTAGTAGTCTGAATTGAATTAGTATGGGTGTCATTTCTTATAATCAACCCAAGTGTTCTCTAAATCAAGCTACGGCCTGGCCCCAACCCCCTTAACATAAGCTAGGTTTTCTTGCACTGTTTTGCCATGGCTTAAGGTGTTAGTTCATTATTGTATCTTGAATCAAGAGTGATGAATAGGTTTACTGAAACGTTCAGCTGAACCATACAGCTGGACAAACCATCGACCAAAAAGTTGAAATAGTAGCCCTTTAGTCAACTAAGTCTCGTATCATAGTCATGAGCTTGTATTTAAATATCTTGTGTTGTATGAATTCGAAAAGAGTTTAGTGAACCCTAGGCATAGGGCTGTTGCGTCAAACCATTCTGCTAAGTTGCTTTAAGTAAAAACCTTCATGTGTGAACTGCAAGCTGAAGTTTCTAAAACAAAATGCAAGTTTCCTCTCATTTGAAAGCGAAAGTTAATCGAATGAGAACATGGTTACAATTGCTCCAGTTAAACTAAATGTCTTTAAGCATCGTTCGTGTAACTTGAAATGGATTTAGCAAACCCAAAGCATCTGGCTGATTTGCATAACCAACCTGCTGAAGCTCTTGTAAGTGAAGTTAAATAAGACTAATTTGCAAATTGATTGCTTCTAAAACGAGTTCATTATCTCTTTCTTCTATAAATGAATGCTTACTTGGCCATTAACTTGTTTACATCCATGGTTTGCCAAAATGAGTGGTTGTACACTTTCATAAGACGACTTGATGTTATTAAGACGTTTTAGCCTTATTAAAATTTGAAATGCCATGGTTATGATACAATGAGAATTTTGATACAAAACATGTTGCAACTAAGGTACATCTGAAATGTTTTAGGCTAGGAGGGTAGTGCTAATTGTTTGGACACAAGTTTAAGGAGCAAACTCGGTATGTGGGAATCCTAATTCCTAGGGAGTATACTCAAAAGTGACACCTTAGAAGACTGACGAGGGTAAACATCACTGACCATGAGAGGCACCGATGATACCATGAGTCGTGAGTTATGAGACTCACTTGCAAAGAGCACTAACATGTGTGCAGAAGGTGATTTCATACTTATTATAAGTTGAAAACTCCTCGTTTATAGACTATGCTAGTGTAAATGTTTACAAAAGTGCATTTGTTCTTCAAAGCTTTTGTTAAATCCCAAATGACCTTACGGGGAAGAAATGGTTTTTATAATTGCTTAATTTGGTTTAAGTGAAGGTTCTTGTCTCTTATGCATTAAATTCCATTTTCTTGCTAAAAGAATTCAAGTTGGTAACTCTGCCTTAATCATTTTAGTACGTAATGTGTTGTTACTAAGTAAGAGTAATGTGTGGTTATCACTACTAGGGTACATGATTTGTGGGTTAGGCAAGGTCAAGGCTTTTGAGGCATTGAACTAAATATGGGGGTGGATGTCGTGTTCATTCTGGGGTGTTATTAAAGTGATCAGGGATATGGATAGTCTTCTATATTTAATATGTTAATATTAAATATCAGTTTATGTGTGAATGCTACATAAAGTATTGTATACAATCGTTTTATTTTCTTGGGGTTGAGAATCATTCACTAAACGTGTGGTAACCTATCCCCTCTCGATTTCCCCTTTTCCTTACATTCTTGAAAAAATAGGTAGAAGTCGGTTCTCATAACCCGAGTTAGAATGTCTCTTTTGCTTTGGAAAAAGAAATTATATGTGTATATATACAGATTCATAAGTTGAATGATGTAGTGTGATGCATTCGTAGATTCCTGAGCATATGTAAGTGAAATATTTTGGTTCTTATAGTGCATATTGAATAGCATTCGCTCTAAATAGCCGTATGGGCTAACCATCTAAATAGTCAGTTATTTGATTTGGTTGGAGTTGAGTTTTATTTTGGGATGTGACCCCAATGCTTTGGGCGTGTGACCCATTGAGTTGTGTTGTTGTTTCTTTCTCTTTTGTGCAGCGTTATAGCGTATGTACTCTAAGCATCTGGCCCGTGGAGTTGTGGTCTCCAGCGTATAGCTATTGAGTTTATTAGGATATGCTCTTTGTGTTTTCTCAATTGCAGGTACCTAATGCAAGGTTATAAGCCTAAATTACGATAAGTTTTTAGGCCAAACCCTATCCATTGCATTCCAATATTTTAGAAATCGCTAACATCACTACCCCCAGGTGTAGGGGTGTTACAAAAATTATATAGGAAGGACATCTTTTAGTCTCTTGCACATCATTTTGGTTATGACCTTATATATTGTATTATGACAGGAAATAGGTGTTAAATCATTTGTAGTTCTGGGGTTAAGCATCTTAGGGACTAGAGTAATAATAGTAGCATTGATTTCATTAACATCTCACCATGCTTAAAGAAATCCAGTACTGCCCTGGTCACATCATCACCAACAATACTCTATACGCTCTCGAAAAAGCTACTCCCAAACCTATCTGGACCTGGCCTCTTGTTGTCATCAATTGAAAAGATAGCCTCCTTGACCTCTTCTCGCATGTATGGTTTCTCCAAACTATCTCTTTGCTTTGCTGACAACCTCTATCGTCCTATAATGCCCTCCCATATAGGCCCTTTAGTATCCCTATGCATGCAAAAACTATTTGAAATGGGTCACCACATGCTTTCTCATTGTTTGTTATTAGTTAAGCACTTGTTGTGCTCATGTTGTAATGAAACAATCTTTGATGAGTATCTTTTATGCTTCACGATAAAATGAAAGAATGCCAAATTCTGATTTCCACTTTTTAGCCATTGCGCTTTTGATTGTTGCTTCAACATTGTGCTTGAGGCAGCATCGCATTGGTTAATTTCAATCTTTTTTTAGACAAATAGTTTATCTAAATAGCTCTTGGTATAGATTTCACACTTTATGATGCTTCTCCCTAAACTTTCCTCTATGTAGCTACTTAAAGGGTTTCTTTAATAGCTTCATCTTAGTAACAACTTCAAACATTGGAGGGCCATGAACTTGAGAGTCCTAATGAGTCTTTACAATTTCCATGAATGTTGTATCTTAGTCTCACATATTGTAAAATCTAAAATTGCTCATAATAGGATTAAAATTCTTTTGTAAATGCTGGATCAATGGACAATGGTTTGATGTACCTTAAGGGAGAAGATGGCATACCACTTTAGGGAAGACCGCCAAGCATTCCACATTAATTAGCACCCTATCTAACTTTGTAAAAATATTTTTTTTATTCTAAGTGAAATAACACCCCACTAATTTTGCTTCTTGCACTTGACAGTCGGCCAAACAATTTTGCAGTCTTCTAAGAATAACATCTATACACTTGTTGTCCCTTTGTGTGTAACACCCCCAAAATGCTAATGACATGATTTACGAAAAACTGCAGTGGGAGACTTAATGATAGAAGGCCCTACCGCCGTCCTGATAAGGATAAGGCTCACTGAAGCCATTTAATCTTGCAACTTATGTTCACAATCACAATATCTATTAAATTGAAACACTCAAAGACCAAAGTCCATAATAATTCAACTTCAATACAATCGACTTAATCATACATGTGCTAACTCGCACACCACAGTACACAAGTATATCAAATATACACCCAACTTGACCTTTATGTCGATCCCAACATTCGTGCTATGCTGAATCCATTGTGAGCATCTGATGACTTCCAAAATAGCTTGCTAAATGGGGAAACATGTGATACTTCGTCACCTAAAATGAAAAACATGAAAAAAAATTAAAAATGTGAGCTAAAACTTAGTACACGCATTCCTGTGCTGTAAAATGAATATAAAAACACTGTTGATGTGTCTGCCTTTGCAATTCATTTAGTTTGTAATAACGATGAAAATAAAAGTAATATGAAACTGAATTGCTCATTATTATCTCGATGTGAACCCCTTGCAATGATATGATCTATACATAGGTATACACCTGCCAATCCGATCAAGACTTGGCCTAAAGCCGCGCAGGTAAATGATGGGATGACACCCTATAGAAGATAACTGACGGGGTTACAAGTTAAATGGCAAATCACGGTATAAACTGATTCATTGATAAACTCATTCAGAGTTTGAACTTGGCAAACATGTTTTGCTTTCTGAAGGTACAGGCATTGGACGTACCTTGAGTCTTAAAAATTGTCATCTGACTTGATAAATGTCAGTTGTTTTATAAATGTCATTTGACCTTGATAAATATGTTCTGACTTAATAAACCTTATGCGTAATGGGGAACGATAACTAGGCCTCGACTCTAGTTCATAAATGTCATTGTAGGTATGTGTAATCGGTAAATGCTCTTTACTCACATAATTGAGTAAGTAAAAGTATGTGTAATAGAAATTCAGTAATTAAATGGTATACATAACTTGGGTATTTTAATATAACTTCAAAACTGAATTAATGAAAGTAATTAAATCCTATATAAGGTAAATAAAAGTAAAATAGAGCACAATGAGATAAATGAGATTACAAAGGAAAAGGCCTTGATGGTGGCAAATGGGAGAGTGGTTTTGGCATTTTCTGAAATAGGTTGCTAAGATGGGTTTAAGGCTCGCTGACATATAGTTTGGTTCAAGATAACAGTGAGTACACTAGATTGGCTTGATAAATACATTTGATACATTTTGAATTGACTAAGTAATGAGGGTTTGAGGCCAAGAGAGATATATCTTGGTTCAAAATAGCATAAACTACAATGACTTAGTTTGATAAATATAGTTTCTGAGTCAAAAATTCTTCCCAGTTCCCATGTTTCATTCACAAGTCCATTCAATATAGTTTTTCACCCCAAATTGGTTATTGATCCCAATGTCAGCTATTAAAATCCCCAAACTTGGTACTTTCTTTGTAATATCTATAAGTGATTCAAAATTCATAATTAAGCTCCCAAAATGCATGGTTCTTTTCTTTTCTCTCATAAATCAAGCTAAAAACCCCAATAAAATGAATGAATATTTATTTCCCCCTTAAATGACCTTACTTGGCCCAAAATACACAAAATGAGTGCACGATCAATCTCACTCAATCTTTATTATTGCACTTTACACAATTACTCAAAGTGCTTCCAAAACTCACCAAACTCCAAATACTCATCCAAAATTCATGAAATCTTATAAAAAATTCAGAAATAATGTGGAAAATCTACAGTAAAATTTTCAAAATTTTCCTTCAGATATACGCCGCACAAAAATTGCAATAACAACCTAATTTGCAACAAAGCAGGTCAGCTCACTTCAAAAATTCATAACTTTTACCATTGACCTCAAATGGAGACCTAAAACCCCAATATGAAAATATTAAGAAGTTCCAAAAAACTTTCATTTGAAATACAAAATATGATTCCCACATTAGGGTTCCCAAAATGGGGCTAGAACACAAGTGTGCTAGTTTTGGTCTGACCTGTGCAGTTCTCGTAAAACGGCCATAACGTTGTCCATAGAACTTGGATTAAGGAAATTACAAATGCATTTGAAAGCTAAAACACTTACCTATCCACCCACCAAAAACCATAATTTTTTAGTGGGCCGATCATTACCAATTTTAATCTCAAAGTCACCCCTATTTTCTGTCATTTCCAACCCTGACTATTTTTACGTTCTCCTCTTTTGTTCACATAAATCCTAACTTGAAATCATTCCAAATCACCAAAAACATCATCATAATCATCAATAAGACTAAATATTACAAAATCATATACAAAACAATACAATTCCATCACTTAACTTAAGCTAACTTGATCATGACGACCCCCACCTTAACATGATTCAAGCCCAACTCCACCACGATCAATATCCCCAAAATCAATAAAATTTGCATTATAATGTCTACTTTCATCTCAAGGGCATGAATCATAAAACCAAAAATACATCAAGACCAAGTTAGGGTTTACTCACTTTGATGCTTGAAGAACAAGAGATGCATGTGGTGTGAGCTGTGGGGGATGGCTGGTGGTGGTTATGGTGGAATGAGGCAGCCCCTAGGTGGCCGGAAAACACCAGGAGAAGGCAACAACAACTTAGGGGGGAGGGGAAGGGGGCCATGGGGTAGAGGGAGAAAGGAGAGAGAGAGATGTGTGAGTGATCTTTCACTTGGCTAAGAATGAAAGAAGCATTACGTAGCTAATTTTATCCATCAAAAAGTGGCTTTTTGTTAACCATGGTTAGATTTAAATCAAGGTAATTACTTAGGTTAGTCAAGCAAGCTTGGATTATAATTGGCTTGTATGGTTTAGGGTCCAGGAAGGGAAGTAAACCATATGCGATTAAATTTTTATAACTCGAAATTAAATTTTTGTGAGGTTATAAAAATAATAGTATTAATAATAATAATAATAATAATAATAATAATAATAACAATAATAATAATAATAATAGTAACAGTAGTAGTAGTAGTAGTAGTAGTAGTAGTAATGATAATAATAATAATAATAATAATAATAATAATAATAATAATAATAAT
>JACYFF010002017.1:13155109-13170641 GCA_017589665.1 Selenicereus undatus
ATAATAATAATAATAATAATAATAATAATAATAATAATAATAATAATAACAATAAAAATTCTTAAATTATAATTATCTAGGCCTACTATTGATTCACCTTTTACGATAATTGAAACACGAAATGCAAAGTGAGACCCAAAATCGTAATTTGCTAGGAAATAAATTAGGTGTATTTGAATTAATAAACATGATTTGGTTGAAGAAATAACCATGAAAATAAAGATGAATTAAATAAATATGGGTTAGGGTCGGGATATTACATTGTGTATAGCGTTCAGGAATACTGTTCTCTGCGTCACTTGCTCTTTTACTGTTTGAACCATGACCTGAGCTGGTAGATGTTGTCTTTAAAATATTATGTTGTTCCTTTTTCTTCGAATATGATATATGCATGCTAAGAAAATGGTATAAGAAACCGTTTTGTATCCATTGTTGGCCTTTAACTTCAGTAGGGATTGAGTGCACTGGTTTAGGCCCTACAAGTGAACTTTCATGCCCCACCATTTCAGGATGATGTACCATACTTCCTTAGCAAAATGACAGTTAAAGAAGAGATGGTCTTCATCCACAACATTAGAGAGACATATAACACACCGCACATCTAAATATGTAGACTGTTGGACCCTTTATGACCTAGTCTTTAGTGGAAGTCTCCCCTGCAACAAGATCCAAGTGATAAATGTGTGGCTTGGCACAAAAGCTCAGTTCTATATGATTTTGGTCTTAGAGAATTTGAGCATATCACCCAATTCCCACATATAGCCAACTTTCACAGTATAAGTATCATATGCACCCTATATCCAGTCACCAGGGGCCTAGCATCCAGTTTTGAATCGTTCTTTAACTACAATAATTGTAACGCTCCAATAATACATAAATCATAGCCGTATTTACCTACCTAAGCTTAACCCCAAGAACCCAATGAACGAGCATTACCGCCATCCGTAAGGACAAGGCTACGCTTGAATATGAAATTTTAACCATAGAATCAAAGTTTATCCTCAAAGGGGTAATCACGTCCATACAAGCCATTTAGGTAAATACAGGAAAGATGCGAACTTCCCAGGGTTACATCAACATACATAACTCCGTTTAATAATACAATTATAACACTAAAATACATATTGCAGTTCAGATATATAGCTGGGACACCAAAATACACCACAAGAAGGCATAAAAGCATCTTAGCCCCTCTATCCGCCAATTACATGGACGGTTCTGACTTATTTCTCACCTTCAACTTCCCTGCCCGCTTGAGACCTGTTTAACGAACAACTTCCTAAAACAAAAAATAATAACATTTTGAATTGTGAGCCAAAGCTCAGTACATGCATCCCTGTACTGATAAAGATTTACTGACAAAGAATTTATGAGGGCCCTCTTTGCAATTCATTTTGATTTTAAAATAGGGGATGTAATGTATATGAAACTAAGTTGCCATTTATTATCTGATAGTGCACCCCTTAGTAACTGTTACGATCTATGTATAAGTGTACACCTGCCAAGCCGACCGGAAGACCTGACCTGAAACCGCGCGGGTAGCTGGAGGGCAATGTCCTGTAACTGATAACTGGGGGGTCACTAACTATGTGATAAATCACTGATTCAATTGGTTCATTGATGTACTTACCAAAACCTTATAATTTCGATAAATACGTGCTGATTTCTAAAGACATAGTCAATGAACGTACCTGGGGTCTTTAAAAGCTAATTCACAGAGTAAATAGATGAGAGAATGAGAGCTTAGGCCTTGATTCTGTTGAAAATCATTATAGGCATATGAGGTTAGAAATGAACTTATTTTGATAATGAATACCTTTAAATTAAATTAGCCCAATAGGTATCCTTAAATAAAAAGGTTTATAAAGAATTTGTGTGAACAGTTAATGGATTAAACTGATAAAGTTAAATAAAGTATAGAAATGCTAAGCTAAGGTACGGTAGCGAGTTCAGTGGGTAAGGGCTTATGACGAGGGTACGAAATAAATAATCCACAACTTATACGCCCGACCTCCAATTGAGACGTAAGACCCCAATATAAATAGCTTAGGAAGTCCTCTAAAACTTTCCCGAATGACACATAACAAGATTCCTACGACAAGTTCCATAAAATGTGGTTAGAACACAAACATGTCAGGTTTTAGTGCTAAAAACAACCATTCTGTCCATTCTGCCCAGGTTCAGTAAAATAGTCATACTTCCTCCACAGACCTTGGATTAAGGTGATTCAAGAGTCATTTTAAAGCCAACATCTAGACCTATCTGCCCACCACCAGTTTTGTTCCAACGTTTGTCCTGTTTCCAGAAAAATTCCAGCAGCACTGTTTTGGTATTCCTTCACTTTTTTTTACACCAAACCTCAACTCAAACTCCTTTTTAAGAGAGTATAACACACTTTGGTACATCCCAACCTCATACAACATCACCATTCCTAATTCCTCTTCATATTCATATCAAATAAAATTCCTTTTCCAATCACATAACCCACACACCTCAAATTTAATATTAGTTGGTCCAAATCTTGCATTTTGGACAAACCCTAGCTTTGGGTCACTTTGAACTCACTCCCAACTTTTCCAAAACACCATAAACAACTTAACAACTTCAATTTATCAAAAGATAAGCAAGGACAAGGATAAAACATGCAATATACATCACTTAAGCAAGAAGCTTTGCATGACCAAGGTGAAACCCTAACCCTAGCCTCATCCAATCTCAACTCCACCATAATCCATCAACAAAAAGATTCTGAATACCAGAAAAACAACATAATCCATCACTAAAACAACCAAAATAAGAAACAAAACCAACAAGATCAAGAATCAAAAAACAAAAATCAGTATACGGGTGAAACAACACTCACTTTGAGCTTGCAAATGAGCTAGTTATGGTCCTTGATGCTTATTGAAGTGAAAGAGGTGTTTGGGGGTGGTGAGTGGGGGTTGTTTTGTGTGATTTTGGTGGTGGAAAGGTGGTGAAATGGTGGCTCGGGGGGTGGTTGCCGAGTAGAGAGAGAAAGAGAAGAGGGAAGAGAGAGAAGGTCTCTTGAATGCTTGGTGAGAAATGAAGATAAAGTGAAATTTTTTACAATTTATAACCCATTTACTTGGCTACAAATTAAAGGTACAAAAGTCAAAAATTTCAAGCTTGATTAAGGCTTAATTAAGAGAGTTTAGCTAAATAAATAAGGATCAAGTCTTGTTGCATTGCAAACGACCCTAAACGGGCTCGGGTTTAGCGAAAAAATTAAAACCGAGTGCGTTTGAAAAATTTTATTTATTTATTTATTCCTAAAGTTTGAGATAAATGGTTGTGGTGCCATGAAAAAAATTGTAAACATTAAATTCTCAAATATCAAGGCCTAACTCAATTTCCAAAATTGACTAGAACAAATCCCCGAATTGCAAAGTAAGGGTCCCGTTAGAAATGTCCAAATGAGAATAATAAAAAGATGGGAATATAAAAAAGAAATGACGTGAATGAATTGAACTCAATCACATGGATTAATGACATGAAATTATTAAACAGAATTTAGGGTTGGACTATTACAATAATTTTCTTCTAGTACCATCTAGTAACGCCCCCAACCCCTAAGGTCAGAAGTATTAATGATTTCTTAATTCCTACTTAAATTCTAGTGCGACGCAGATAGAGTTCTACCTAAAAATGGACTAAAATCAGGCTGCTAGCCTTACAATAGGTTCCTGCATTCGATAAACGTATAAACATATATTCATAACTCAACGGCTATATGCTCGAGATCACAACCCTATGGGCCACACACCCATAGTATACTGAATAATAGAGATCAGTAATAGAAAAGACATTAATAACACAACTCAACGGATCACACATCCGCAGTACTGGGGTTTACATTCTAAAAGAAAATAAACTCTGGCTAAAAGAGGACTAATAAATCAGATGGCCTGCTCACATGGCCATACATAGCGACTATTAGACGATAAACATTACATGGATTTAGTAACTCGCTTACATGTACTCAAGGACTTAAATTACATCACAATATATTACTAAGCTCAGAATTTGACATACAAAAAGATATAAGTCTACTTCTAGGGCAACAAGGTTGACTCCACCGCGGCGTACATGAACCAATTTCTACATGTCATTTTAGGAACATGGGGAAAAAGGGAAAAGATAGGGGCATGAGCTACCACACATTGAGTGAATGATTCCCAACCCCTAGAAAACAAAATAGTTGCATATCATACTTTAGGTAGCACATACTCACTATCTGATATGTAATATCGCATAATAAGCATGTGGGTTTTCAACATCTATCATCACCTTAGTGACCTCTCTAATATGATGGTAACCCTATTCTCCTTCTAATTCACGCACAACGTACTTGACTTTCTTGAACTAAGTATCTTGTAGCTTATTAGTGGTATTCCCATGTTGTATTAACATAAAATCACATAATATAAGCGTAGTGTCGCATAACACCCACACAAGCTTCATTAATAAGCTATTTCATGCTACAATTTAGGTTTTGGATGCAATAGAACACTTAGTTCGTATATAAACATCCATTGTTAAGGAGTTCAAACAAAATCACTAAGTGAGACTCCTTTTGCAAGAAAGTAAGATTAATGCATATCGCTTAAACCAATGGAAATTCTTATAAAACCACCGTTATGCACTTGGCAGATAACTGAAACTCAATAAAACCACTTTTCAAGAAGAGATGCACCTTTTCAAATCTTTACACCAACATCGCCCTCAAATGGGGCATTTACATCACCTAAAATGTGTGAAATCATTCTCATAAGGCAATGAAATCTCATATTCGTGTTGGGTACAGGTGTGGCCATCACTCATGTTTCATCGTATGAGTGAGATCGTCACTCACATTTCGTGCTATCCCTGGGGAAATTAATGGATCATTACCCTCGTCAGCGACTTCTAGGGTTCCCACTTCTAACTTTATTTCCCTAGACATTAGGGTTCCTGCAAACCGAGTCTGGTCCCTAATCATTTGTCCAAGCATTTAGCACATTCTTTTAGCCTAAAACATTTTAGATGCATTTCACATCATCACATGCACTTGCATTACAATTTTCATTGTATCACGAACAATGACATTCTCATTCTCCAGAGGCTAGAGGCCTTAATGATTTCACATCGATTTAAAAGCATAAACCCACTCATTTGGTAAAATATGCTTAAAATGAGTTGATGGCCATATCATCCTTCACTTACCAAGAAATGTGACATTGAAGCCTATTTTAGAAGTTGGCTGTTGCATTCACACATAAATATCTCGATTTCTTTCCATCTCAGGTGCAACAGTCATTTCACACATATTTTGTCTCAAAACTCTCATTGCATCACAACAATGGCACTTTCATTCTAATAAAGGCTTAACGCCTTAATAGAGTCATTTAACTTTTGAAAAGCGTACAACTATTCATATTGTTAAATTATGCTTCTAAACGAGTTAATGACAAAATATGCATTCATTTTTCAAAGGAAATGTCATTAAAACTTGTTTGAAAGCTTACATGCCTACAACTAATTCATAGTTAGTTTTGCTTTAAGGTATCATTACTAATCACATAACTTCACATGTTGTCATATCACAGTAGTTCCCGTACATACTTATTAACGCATGCCTTTAAGCATAACACAAACACATTAGTCATAATTCACATTGTTTCCAACTCGGTGGCCCATTTAAGTAACTTCAAGAAATGACTAGGGGGTCAGAGAACATTGAAGTCGCTTTGTTTAAGTAATTAGGATGTTGTTTTAGTCACGGTAACGAACAAACTACTCTTAAACCAATTACTTGAAGAATTCAATTATTTGAAATCATTAATGCAAGAATGGTAGCGCATGCTTAATAGTGAATCAAGCGGATTTCTATTTCACAAATTATTCAGCAAGAGACCTTTAAACATGAATAGGCAACTTGAGTAGCTAGGGTAGCAACACTTGGACATAGAACTCAATCATGACATACACACATAGCATACACGCGTTATAGGCTAACACAATCACAATCTTGATTTAGCAACACACAATCTTAGGCCCGAAACATTTGGCATCTACATGTTGTCATCACGATACTCGAAATAAGTTCAAGATTTATGCAAGCACGTTCAATCACAGAAACAACTACACAATTGGAACATCTGAGCACTTCCGTAATTTACCAATTTAGAACACTCAACCCAAACTCCCTCATCACAGCACCGACCACAACAGTCCTCGAAACCATTTCAGTTCAACCCAAATGATTCTCCGACTACTTGCAATTTCTCAGCTCATTATAGTTTCAACCTAACTACTAAATCAGTTATCACAAATATTTCAAAAATGGTTGCAAATTAGTAGTAGGTTTAGGGATCAGGAACCACCCACCTAAACTTTCAAGCAAATGAACCGACCTAGTATTCGGTTTGGACGCATGCGACTCGACTCTTCTACTACTGCTACTCTGGTCTACCTCTTCCCTTGCTTGGTCATAGACCATGGTTGTCCAGATCAGGTTGGGCCACCTCGGTGGTGGTTGAGGTGGTGGTCGTGGTTCTAGTGTTGAGCTTCCAAACCCTGATACCGAGCCCCTGGTTTGCATAGCCCTTAGTGGTTGCCAGACCCAGGCCCACTCATGGGGACAACTTGCCGACATTGCGTGGCTATTGTCATGTTGCCGTTGACTGTTCACTCCCTCACCCACCATTGTCAGGATCTCTCTCTCTCTATCTCTCTTTAGTTTGGCCGAGAATAGGGGTGGCGAAGGGTTTTGAGGTCGACCGTTGCTGCCCACCGACGCCGCCTCCCAACTGGCCCCCCTTCTCTCTCTCTTTCACTCAATCTCTCTTTCTCCTATTTTATGGGTCATGGGGACCGGGGGTGAGAAATCCCCCTGCTTGTGTTTTCTACTGTGAAAGAAAGGGGTCTCGGCCACTTTTGTTCCTTTTTTTTGTGCTTAGTTTGTGTCTAGTGTTATTCAATCACACCCAACAACCAATCCCGATATTAACTAAATAATCTCACTCATCGTCGACCCCCAAACCTTCTTACTCAGCTCATCAATTTCGCGCTGTTACGACTCGGCTAATTTCTAACGAGCTCACTAATTTCATTAAATTGCCTAATTAACCAAGAAAAATTACTAAGAACTACTCACATAATTATTACACCTAATTATCACGCAAAATTAGTCCAACATAGCTAACTCAACCAAATAAGCTAATAAAAACATTAACTCAAACAATTAGCCTAAGGTTGAAAACCCAGCTACTACATAACTTACATCGTACGGTGATGATGTAAGACCCGCCTTTGTTATTTTTTTATGTTAAGTTGTCTGTATTACCTTTTTATGTTATAAAATCATATTTTTAGTAACTATATGAGTTAAATGATTATCGATTTGCTTTTAGAAGCTGTAATTTTATTAAAAAAACGATTATTATTGCTATTATTGATTTTAAAGTTAATTCGTGCCGTTTATGTCTTTAAATTATATTGATAGTTTAATCTAGTCGTTAAACGATTAATTTCATTAAAAAGAACGATTATTTGATTTATGTTATTATTGACGTTACTTATTTATAAAATGTTTGAATCGATGCTAAACCGAGTTTTTAAAATCGTTTTCCATTTTACTTAATCGATTTCCAACGTTTAAACTGAAATGTTTGTCGTAATTCGTTTCAACTCAAATTTAGCCGAACCACTAACGAGTATGGAACCGAGAATCAGCTGAATGATGTTATTGAGCCAATAAAAAAGGAAAAAGAAACTAAAACGTAAAGGGGGGGGCTTAAGTCGGGTAGAGACCCAAAAGAACCCCGACATCCCAGTTAGTCTATGGTACATACCCATGTACCATTGTAATATACACACCTATATAAAGAGGTGTTTAATTGGACCTAACAAATAATCATGTCCTATTGTGAAATTCAACCAAAACTACCCCAAAAAAAAAATTCAGAAAAACACAAAACCTCTAGAATGATTAGCCGAACATTGTTGGCAGAATCTAACACTCAAAAGATCTTCATCGAATCAATTATTTATCATCTATTCTATATAAAGTATATCTACCTAGAGCGATTTTTAAATTCAGAAATCGTTGCACATAAGGTGTTCAATGAAATTCCCCAAAGGGACGATTGTAATAACGAAATCGTTAATTTTGATCAAATGAATCTTTTATGCAATGCAGTGAATCTTTTACCAACTGCAGGGAACCTTTCCTCAATTACAGTGAACCTTTTGTGCCAGTATAGAAAATTACCAAGAGGCTGACGCAAACAAGAATAACACAATTGTCCACATTGTTATGACTAACAGAATGGACAATCTCCACATTCTTTCCCAAGAAATTGAATCACACAACAAAGTAATATCCATTCTGAAACATTGGAAAGAATATCTACATATCAACACAACTATAGAAGCATATGTGCACCATTAAGCTATATAAGCATATGTAAGCCACATCGCGATTGTGGCGCGACAATGGCAATGGTGAAATATGGACAACGTAATACCAACATTTACTCTACAATTTTACATCTTAATTTTGATCCAATGAATTTTTTATGCAATGTAGTGAATCTTTTCTCAACTGCAGGGAATCTTTTCCCATTTACAGTGAATCTTTTGTGTCAATAAGTAAAATTAAATTGTTTTTAATTGCTATAGATCTGAGGTTGTGCACTGCACGCGCAGCATATGTACCTAGTAAGGTACATACGTTTGTAAGGTAGTATTTTTCCCGACATCCCTCACTGTCTCTCTAACCCACGCTCTCTCTCTCGCGTCTCTCTACCTCGCTCTCTTTCTCACCGGCGACCGCCCACCAGGCGCTGCCGTCAGCCAGCACGCGTCACCGGCGAGAGAAAGGGACGAACGGTCCCCCACACCACGCGTCTCAGCCGCCCATTCCACCACCAAATCGCATCCACTTTGCACAGCCTCATACCCACGCATCTCCTCCCAAGAACCGACTGCCCACCTGCCGAAAACCGACGACCTACCTCCATCCTAGCCTCCTCTATAAATTAGAGCCAAGAATCAAGCCTTAATCTGCCACAAGCATCACCAAATCGAGGGCTAGGGTTTCGGGTTTTGGAAGGTCGAGCTGGGTTCGAGTCTAGAGGTATTTGCGACGTGAATTGCTGTTAGTTGAGTGGATTATTAAGCAATTTCATGTAAGTGTTTCTTCCTCCTAAGTTATTACTATTTTCGAAATTAATTTTCAGCAGTTTGATGTTGCATGTCAAGTTAGGGTTAGTTAGATTCGTTAGAAATATCAAGAAACGAGCTGTTCATGTTTAGGTTCGAACCATTTGGTTGATTTATGCCTGAAATTGTAAATTGATGCGAGTTAGGTGCGTTTAAATGGAACCATGCGTGAAATGGACTTGAATGAAAACCATGCGTGAACTAATAACTTTGAAGTTATAAGCACGTGGTTAGCTTGAATTTGATTAAAGTAAGCTAAGGTATAAAAAGAACTAAAAACGATGTTAGTTTAACATGTTTAGCTTTGATTCAAGTACTAAGTTAATGCATGAAAAGGGAATGATTTTGAAGTTATATGAACGTGTTTAGCTTCGACTCAAGTTAATTAGCGATCATGTGAAAAATAATTAATTGGAAAGTTGTTTTAACATGATTAGCTTCGATTCGAGTTAAACTAACTAATGCATGTAATCGAATTAGACTTGAAGCCATTGAAATATGTTAGTTTCATTCAAAGTACGTTCATGCTTAGGAATGTTTCCTTCAAAACGCATCGTATGTGTTAGAATTAAATGATGTTTCATTTACTTAGTAAAGTGTTGTCGACTGACGACTAAATATGGTTATATGTGGCTGAAAGGTGCTGTATGCTCAGGTAAGAGCTTAAACCTCACTCTCTTTTATATAAGCCAATATGATAACATATTGTGATTAATAAATTGATGAAACGAGCCAGTAGTTGGATGGTTTGAGGACAACATTATGAGCATTTGAGGTCTTGGGGTACGGTGAAAGTGAGGAGGGAGACTGGGTTGTGAATTAACCGCAATCGTGTGGATTGCGAGGCCATGTGTGGCTCATTGTGTTGAATTGATATGAAGTGCTTAAATGTGATATATGTGATATATGTGCTTAAATGCTTAAATTGCATTATATGCATAAGAGTGAGTTTTTCAAAGAAAGATTTCATGTTATGAAATGATAGTAGCCATAACTATTAATGCATGATGGCCTATTTTAATTAAATGAAAATAGTTTGGGAGTGAACTCGCTTGAACGGGGGAATCCCTAAAGAGTTTTACAAAAGCGTGAGTTGCATGATAAAGGATTTCGCTGTGAGAGGCAGCAAACTAATTAGTCGTTAAGACCAGTTTAAATGGCTAAGATAAGTGCATAGGGACATCAGATAGGGAGTGAACCTGCCTGAACGGGGGAATCTCTATATAGCCTATGGAGTAGTCCCTAGAGACCCTGACGAGGGTTAAGGTCCAAAAAGTTAGTTGCCATCCTGGGAGTAAGAGTTTAGGGGATTGAGTGTAGATCTCTCCCAACCAGCACTTTATGATCTTATGCCCAGAAGTAGTTTCTTATTAAATAAGAAAAGCAGTTGGCACTTTGCCTTTTGAAATATTTCAGAAAGAAAGTTTGAAGGGTCATTATGCGACCAAGATGAAAGAAAAGAGTTTTAAGAGCCTCAAGTGGCTAACAGAAGAGTTTTAAGAGCCTCAAGGGGCTAACAGAAGAGTTTTTAAGAGCCTCAAGGGCTAAATGAAGTGTTTTCAGTAAAAAGCAAGAAAGCTTCCTATGTGTGATATATGCATGCTCTAAGTATACTTTATGAATGAGTTATGTTTGCAAAGCAAGAAACGAAAGTGTCTATACTTGAAACTTCAAAGCATGTAATCGTAAAGAATATGTGACTTCAAAGTGAGTGTACTAGCATTATAGTTAGAAGTATGTGTTTCCAGGCAAGCAAGTGGCCATGTTAGTTTTCATGATGCATCATATGCTATAGTTAGAAGTATGTGTTTTTAAGCAAGTAAGTGGCTATGTTAGTTTTCATGATGCATTATGTGATGACTTCTTGAAGTACATATTGAGCATATAGGTGATAGTGCATCCCATGTTTTGTTTAGAGTCACATGATATGTAAGTAAGTCCCTAACATGCCACCTTTATTGAAACTAAGAACCTATCATGAAACTGAGAACCTATCATGTTTAAGTGTTTACAACTTGTGACATGTAGCTTATTGTTATAACTATAGTATTACCTAACTGTGTATTAAGTAGTTATTATGAGTATTATTGCTTGTAAAGTTTTGTTTTAAGGAGTAGAGGAACACTCACTGAGCATGTGGTGCCTCACTCCCAATCCTTCCCCCTTTTCCCCCAGGTTTTCTTTATGACAGGAAGAAGTTGAATCAGCGGGAATCGATTATTGCTTGCAAAGTGTCACTTGTGCCTATTTATGTCTTTAAGAAGTCATGTAAAGCCCTTTTCAGTTTGTAAACAATTGTAAACAGTATTCTAAGTTTATGTAATGCATATTGGTTATGAGTCACTCTATATGGCCATAAGAGCCAACCATCTGATCAGTTAGATGTCTTTTGATTTAAGTTGGTTATGTTTTGGGATGTAAACCCCATACTCCGGTTATGTGAACTGTTGAGTTGTATCTCTTACTGTTTCTGTATTAATGAACTATTCTGTCTGGTGTACTCCGAGCGGGTGGCTCGTCGAGTTATGAACTCCGGCGTGTGGCCGTTGAGTTATGTTTTAAATGTTTACGCTTCCGTTGATTTACAGGGACTTATTGTAAGGCGTTTAGCCTGGGAACGTTCAGTTTTCAGGGGAAATTTTGTCCGTTTCGTCCCAAAATTTAAGTAAGAAGTTAGGAAAACGTAACGCTTTCGGCCCTAGGGGCTGGGGTTGTTAGAGATGAATAACCCCACCAACTCTTATCCTTTAAGTATGGTTCATGTGCCCATTTGACCCATAAGTTGTCCTTTCTATGAGCAACAATGTAAACAAGATTAGCTATGCTAGCCTTATTCCACGTGTTGAGTTTGTTAAAACCCAATCCACTATATTTTTTAGGCTAGTATACTATTTTCCATGAGACAAGAGGGGGTCTTTTATGATCTGTAGCCCCACTCCATAAAAAGTTTCCGCAATGCTTACTAATTTGAGTAATCACTTTTTGAGGTAGGATAAAGATTGAAGCCCAATAGTTGACCATTCCAAATAGAACTGACTTAATTAGTTACGATCACCTATAAAGGAGAGAATTCTAGTGGCCCGGACCTTGATCTTCCCCACTGTCTGGTTAATGAGAGTTCTACATTCCATTTTGCTTAACCTACTAGCTGTTATTGGCATGCCCAGATATTTGATAGACAAGTATCATTCTTGGAAACCAGTAATTTCAAGACATTTTTTCTATAATCTGACTAAGCATTCCCCAAAGACTACATTGGACTTGGTTGTGTTAGCTTTCAAGCAAGTTGTATTATAGAAATTGTGCAAAGCTTTTATGATATAGTGTAGGAAGTGTAGATCAGCTTTGCTAAATAGGATTCAAAATCAACAAAAAGCAGGTGATTCAGCTTCAGTTTCCTGCAATAAGGATGAAAAGCAAAGTCATTGTGATCTGCAGCAGTTTTTTAGAGAGATCTAGATAGGTAATTCATAGCCAAGGTAAATAGGAGGGGGGAAAGAGGGTCCCCCTGCCATAGTCTTGTACCCCCTTCAAAACTGCCCCAATTTTCCTCATTTAGATAGACATGGAAGGTCAGTGCGGATACGTAGGCCATAATCCAAATTATAAACCATTTAGGGAACTTCAAGTGCTCCAACAAGTCATGAATGAACTCCCAAGAAATTGAATCAAATGCATTGTGCAGGTCTATCTTCAGGAGGAATATGGGGGAAGTGGTTTACCTTATGTATCACTTGGCTAGATCTTGACAAATCAATACATTATGCAAAAGTTCTCTAGTATAAATGAAAGCCCCTTAGTTAGGGCTGATGAGCTTGAGTAGAATGGGTTTTAATGTACTTCAAAGCAGTTTAGTCACGCACTTGTAAAAAAACACTACAGTAAGAAATATGCCTGAAGTTAGATCCCTACTGAGGATGAGTCACCTAAGTCTACAAAATCATCTTTGTAGCACTAAAAGATTTGGGCATGTGTCCTATTATGAAGAAATCTTGGACTGCTTCTGTGAGCAAAGGTTGGATAACGTTCCAAGTTGATTTAAACTATCCACTGTTAAACCCATATGGGCCGGGAGACTTAATACTGGCAATGGAGATTAGTGCTTCTTGGATTTCTTCATTTGAGAAAGGAGAGCATATGCAATTGTTGTTCTATTGACACTAAACTCTCAGGTTTAATGATTTTTGGGTCAATAGGTGTTCTTACCCTAAAAGCTTGTCTACCCAATAAGCCCTTGTAGAATCTGTGCATGACTCTTCCAACTACTTCAAACCCGTCCACCTGTTGTCTTGTGTCATCAAAGATAGAGTAGATGTATTTAACCATCTTCCTTTGTTTTGCTTTGGTAAAGAAATATCTTGTGCAATCACCTCCATATCTCAGCCAATCTACTTTGCTTTGTTGTCTTATAAGGGCAAGTGTAGATGTCAAGATAGAAACATACTGTTGTCTGTAATTTCATTCTTCATAAATCAGAGAGAGATTTGAAGGATTCATATAAAGCTCTTGTGGTGTCTTGAAAAGCTTAGCCCTTGTAATGGGTTGTTGTTGATGCAGATCAGAGTAATAGTTCTTATTAAGCCTCCTTATGACAGGTCTTAGCTTGCAAAGGAAGTCCCTTAATTGTGCTAGCTTTCACCCATCCTTGATAACATCTAAAGTCGAGGAAATGATGTGAAAAATAGTGGATTTGTACACCACATGTCTAAACAGAGAGAAAGCAACTTTAGGTTTGGGGCAGTTTGGGAATGTAAGGAGTAAAGGATTGTGATCAGACAATCCATTGGTTGCATATTTGACTTAATGAAATCCAAATCTCTCATACCACATGGCATTAACTAGAGCTCTATAAATTCTAAACCATACTGTTTTTTTAGTCCATGAGTAGTAGAGGCATGTGCATCTCATTTTAGTCTGTTTAGTGACTTCTAAGCAATATGCAAAGTCCTTCATTTCACTATCCAATATATTTGTGCCTTCCATTCTGTCCCTAGCATAAAGGATAGAGTTGAAGTCCCCTATGACACACCAAGCTTCATCTATCTTTCGTGATAAACGTATAAGATCAAGCTATAAAGTTTTCCTCTCTTCTAGATGGTTGTGACCATAGACCATTGTGAAATAGAGTTTCAAGTTTTGAAGAGAGTTGTGTCATATAACAGTCAATTTTTTGCTGAATTATGTTTAAGATAGACACAACATAGAACATGGTGTCTCCAAACTTCCTAAATTCAACCTGTGTTGCTATGCTCAAAGTTATGCTGGCATCTCCAATTTGTGAACAACCTACTACCTATCACATCCACTTTTTTGCTTTTGACTTTTGTTTCCAGCAACCCTACCAGGCTAATTTTATTACTGTGTAAGAAGTACGTGATATCCTCCTATTTATTAGGCCAATTAAGGCCTTTAATATTCCAAGTTAAAATGTTATCCATGGAGACTGGCCCCTCTATTACGAACACTGGACACTATATCCACAACTTCTTGCTCAATCAAAGCTTGAAAATAGTTACACATGGGTGAGTGCATTTCAGATGCTGGCTTGTGTTGGCTTGGTGACTTATTTTCCACTTGATCTGATACATCCCTCATAATCCCTCGAATCGTTGTGTTGTTGATCCATCTATGGTGATTGGGAAATCTAGATTGGTTGTTTGCTAACCATTCTCCTTTCTTTTCTTACTTTGAGCTTCTTTCTCTAGTTTGCTTCCAAGTGTCCAAACATGTGATAATGAGTACAACGAATGGGTTTCCATTCATACTTAACATTACACCTTATCACCATATCGTGTTCATTAACAAACTCTATAACCTCAGGATGTGACCCTTCTAAAGGCATCTCAATCAGTACCCTTACATATTGGATCATAGTCCTTTCTCTGGTGTATTTGTTTGTTTTGGTAGGGATCCCCAAGATGCTTGCAATTTTGGTTAAACTATCATTCCATCAGAACTTGATATCGAGTTTTAGAAATTGGACCCATATAGGAAAAGATGCAAGAGACTGGTCGTGAAGGCTAAAACATTTATCTAGGTAAATTCCCTTCCTAACCAAGACAACCTTGTCGATGTCCATGGACTTCTAAATTCATTTTACAAAGACCTCCTTTATTTCCAAAGGGGGATTCAAACCCCATCACAGTACACAAAATAGTTGATTGCTAGCATTCAATTTCAGCAGATACAACTACCTTTTGAAAATTTGAAAAATTGACACAATAATGTTCAATAGAGGGAACATATTTAAGTGGGGACCCTTCATTCGGATCAACCATAGACACATATGTACAGATAACAAGTACCT
>JACYFF010002017.1:13180641-13205509 GCA_017589665.1 Selenicereus undatus
TATATATATATATGCGTATATATATATATATATGCATGTATATACATATATGTATATATGTATTTATATTTATATACATATATACATGTATACATATACGTATGCATATACATATACATATACATATATACAACAGAGGAACAGCTGGCCCATAATTCTAATAAGAATACCTAGCTAACTATCTCTCATGCTGAGTAGCGTTGGATATTTTTCTATTAATCAAATTTGTCGTGGTAAAGAGCACCTTCCCCCCAAAAAGATGGTGGTTGATGTGGTTGCAAGCGAAGGGCCCTAGCTACATGGAAAATATGCCTGTGTTTTCTCTCAACCCGCCCATTTTGTTGAGAGGTATCAAATGGACTCACAGCTATTGGCAAGAATAGGTTAAGGGGATAGATGAGTTATTTTGAAATGAGAGAGGGGTTTGGTTGAAGGAATTGAATAAGTCTTGTCTTATGGTAAAATCAATTAGAATAAGGGAAAACTGCTATTTTATCTGGTGTGAGAGTAGACGAAGAGAAGAAGCTGTGAAAGAGGATTAGAGCCAATAAAAATACATTACGATATACATTCCCTATATTGAAATTCAAAGATGAACAAGCAATTCAAAGCCCTTGAGACCATTTCTTCGTTGGCGATCCCAGGCAGTTGATAACTAACTCTTCTTTCCGCATCATCGTCACTCTCCATAAAACTTTTCTATCGAGGAAGGATCGGCAGAAGCTACTGCATTCATTACTATTGATGTTGCTATTGCAATCTGATAGGCAAGTTAAATTTTGGTACAAGCCCGACTTGAGGAAATAAAGTCAGATTAATGTCTTCCCACCACCGCATATGTAGAAAAAGAGGGAGTGGGGAAGGAAGAACATTTGAGTTTTTTACACAAGAGGTGGCGAGTTTGGATGGGTAACTTAATGGTAATGTATCAAACTTGGGCCTCTTAAGACTTGAGAATCAAGCGTCAACATTTATAACTGAACATCCGAAAATCAGTTATAATCATAAGCAGGAGGTCAGTCCTGATATTATACTAAAATCCCTATCTTCAGACAAAGCAGAGCAACCCTTGAAGCGGGAGGTGCAAGGCCAGTATAAGCTAAGCTGCTATTAGCTATCTTTGCCTTCCTTTGCGAGTATCCTAATAAGAGCAGTAAGCTAGGGCTAGGCCAAGTTAGTAAGATGGAACTAATACCTGTAGTTTGACCCAAACGACGCGGTCGTTAATGCTTACATTATTCCTAACTAAGGCAGATACACCTCTTCCGATTCTGTTTTATGCCCGCTCTAGTCCCTGAGGTCTAGTTATGCTTTCGAAGTACCTGTTATTGGTTTAGCTCGATCAAATCGGGGAAAGAAATTCGTGCAGTAGGGTCTTCTTTAAGTTGTGGTTCAACGAGTTCAAAATATGTTTGGCGGCGCTCATTTGTTATGGACAATGTAGTTTTCAGGCATACACATAATAACCA
The DNA here is from genome assembly GCA_017589665.1 of Selenicereus undatus. Lineage (NCBI taxonomy): Eukaryota > Viridiplantae > Streptophyta > Magnoliopsida > Caryophyllales > Cactaceae > Selenicereus > Selenicereus undatus. Next base: position 13,182,111 of record JACYFF010002017.1, read on the forward strand.
AGATTTTAATTACACAGGAGATCATACATTCGATGCACGGGAAGTTCTCTATTCAGGTATGGATGGCAATCAAAGTTGATTTAGAGAAGGCATTTGTTAGATTGTTTCATATTGGAAACTTTGCAGCTTGCACAGTTTCCAAATTCCTTGATCACCCTCACCATGGACTGCATCACTTCAGCATCAATGAGCGTCCTTTGAAAAGGGCGCAAAGCCTCTTCAAAATTCAATGACGATGATATATGCGTTCAAAGCATCCTCCAACTCTCGAAAACCCCAATTCATGCACAATATCGTTAACTATAAAGATTAGAAGAGCCCGCTCTAGTTGTTTCTATCTGCACCTACATGGAAGAATTCTATATTTCAAAGATACCAAGGCCCCAATAATAATTTTCTTACAGGATAAGGAGACCAGGAACAGGAACTCGCCAATGCTTATCTAAATCTGACTTTTTCCAGGTAGAAGAAGCTGTTAGCAGTCCAAGTTAGGCTTTCGATTTCATACTAATTTCCCTATTCTGATAGTAGAGTAGTTTTCAAACCAATAAGAAAAAAGCATATGCAATGACCTAGTCCTTGCTTTCACCACAATCAACATCTTCAGTTCAGCAATAAAGTTCATCGTTTAATCATAGTGTTATTTGAGTTGGTTTAGTTACAATCTCAGTCCACACCTCCACCATTCTATAAGCAAATGCTTACGGGCTCTCCAGTCTTTCTTATGCAGAGAAGCGAGAAAGAATTTGACTATCAATAGTCTAACCATTACCAGGTCTGATGGAGGGCTCAAACTATCAATCTCGTAACAGAATAAGACTCAAAGCAGAGGGTGGAGAAGTGCCCTGGTCTAGTTCCATGACTAAAAGAGATTGGTTTTCATAAGAGAGGAAATTCAGAAGCATCAGTCGAAGCTCTATGATAAAATAGATGATGAAACGCATTCTGGGTCCAAATCATTGCTATTGGATATATCGTTAGGTTATGCTGAATCAAATGAATCATTATATGTTATAACAAAGACTTTGATCGTATACCTCGCCATCATTACTTTTCTTTTAATAGGAGGTAGGACCGAAAAACACTTTCTTCCTTTTCCCTTTATTAGAAAAAGCGATAAGTGTTGAGGCCCATACTTGAATGAATTATTGTGGGTTAAATCATTTTTGCATAAATTGAAAGTTTTGGTTGAAGAAACCGTATATTGTGATAATCGGGCCTTTTCTCATATTCCTAGCAATCCAGTCTTTCATGAGCTGACTATAGATATTAAGGCAGACTTTTATTTTCTTCCTAATTAGACAAAGTAGGACATCCGTGGGTGCTGCCCTAGTTATAGCAGTTAGAGCTTAGAACAAGCAATAATTAGCTTTCAAAAAGATTCATCACCTCATCACCATTGTGCACAAACATTGCGCTTATGAGATCGCGTCTGAACCATATTCTAAGGTCCCAAGATTGAAGTTACCAGATTCTTTCCCTCCTAAGGCCTCCCTTTAAGTTTCATGGTTACAGTTATAGTATATGGAGATAGACCTCCATTCAAAATCTTTGATGGAGGACGCTAAGGCCGAACATTATCCTTATAACCATATTATCTACCGCAATTCAAGTGCTTCTTTAGAGCCTCAACCAGAATTCGCTCACAAAGGCGAGACCAAACTGACGATCAGTCAACCTTTATGCTCAAGGGAGGAAAATATCTGCCCCTATATGCACCAGCCATGCTCGAATCCACCCGTTTCCAAAGAAGATTCTCAATGTCATCCAAAATCTCATGGAAAATCAATAGGCATATCATAGAACCTGACCTATGCAATAGTATTTGTTATTTTGTACCATGGAGTCCTGACCCCTCTCTTGGAGAAATTCTACCGTTCACCAAGTCATCGCCATCAACCAAGATGGTTTCTGACTTGTGCATGGCATATTGGATAGTTTAGGGTGCTCAATTCAAAAAAGAGAAATGTTTTAGCTTGCCGAGCTTCCATACCTGCTTAGGCTACATTTAAAAGAGCTTTGGTTTAAGCAAGGCCTCCCTCCATAAACTTTCTTTCCTGACATTCATCTTCTTTCCGACAATGTACGATTCACTATAAAGCCTTGCACCCTTACTTAGAATAGAACAACGAGAAGTAACTCACGAAGCTATTCCCATACGCGTTCTTTCCTTCGTCTCACTTAGGGAAATGAGACCTTACGGTCCAAGCAAGTAGACTCTTCTATCTATTTTGAGATAGATGTCTTTTTCTACCTATTGGCTTGGGCTTAGTTTGTGCTTCACCCGCTCATTGGGTGATTGGACTGATCTGTAGTGAACAGCGTAGATTTACCATCTTGAAAAAAATCGAAATATAGAAAAAAAAATCTTTACATGCAACCGCAACATTGCATGCGCGTATTTATTGAGAAAGATTTAGGAATTAGTCCAGAAAGGTTTTATTACCGACTTTAATGACTTATAGCAAGATTGCAGTAATAGGCTATTCACTCACATTCAGGTTAGGCCCTTTCAACTTTCTTTTTTTATTTTGTACTAAAAGTATTGCTTTGGTTCTAGCTTTGTTCACAACAAATCAATGAACTTTGGCTAAAACAACTGTTCTTTCTTTTGCTCATTTCTTGGATGGGACCAACATCCGATTGTTTCGATCATTCATGTTTCGAGCCAACCATCTTTTTCAATTTCTTTGAGAGACCCTTTCAAGGCTTATTTCTATAAAGAATAAAAAATTGTGAAGAAAAAGAATCTTTGCTCAACTTCCTTCTGCAGTGGCTGGCTCTCTTCCCTCTCTTCCTCTTACAAGAAATAGAAGAGAATCTTCTGTCTAAGAGCCTGACAAAAAGACTTGGTCTTCACTCTTTCGTTGCTCGGCTGTGATCAACTATATTACTGGGATCCTATCCACTCGTCTTCTTTCCTTCACCTTTCTCTCATAATCTCTTTCATTCTCAAAACTTATGTCGCTCCATTTTCGCTGAAGCCATCGTTGTATCTGCTCGTAGGCTAACGAGAACTCGAAATAGTCATCTTGGGGTTATATGCTTTCAGAAGCTCCTAAATAAGAAGTGTTAAGAATAATGTAATAGTTTCAGTCATAATGGAAACCAAAGTCAGGAGGTTTAGTTCCTCCCTGGGCCTTTTTCTATCTTGTTCGACCTATAATCCCCTTTCGTCAGATCAAGTGAGGTACTGAATGCTACAATTACAATATTACCTTGCATCATAGAGAATCATATATAGAGATGAGCCAGACGAAATGACTTGGAGTTAATGAGCGTAAGAAGATCCAAGGTGTCTTTCTGAAATTTGAGTCAAGATTCAAGAAATCGACGTACCCCAATTCACTTCATAAAAAAGAAATGGAAGTCCTGGCAGGATTAGAGAAGACTGAGTCAAAAATTCCAATCAAGATCCTACTCTATAAAGGAATAAAGGTAAGATAAAAAGATAGTAGATTAATTGTGCGAGGTTTGGAATACAACAATCGATAAACTTTCTAAAGTTAAGGTAGAAAAAAGAGGGAAATCCAATAGCAAAATTGAAGTCAGGTTGTGTTTATTCTTTTCTTACGTCCATCTATTAAGCATAGCATTTCAAGTACCGAACTCTTCCCCAGCCTGAAAATTCATTGCTCCTGAAAGTCCCAATCTTATGGAAAACCAATCACTGCCGAAAATAAGTTAAGGTAATATTCGAACAAAGACGAGAACAATTTAGACGATGAAGATCTGTACTATGGAGATAAAGATATCCTTTTTTTTTTGTTCTTTTACATATTCTTTTTTATTATAGGTTGAAGTAAAGGAAGTTCCTGCCGGAGTATAGTCGATGCGCGTAGCTTGATGTCCAATCAAATAAGGGAGAAATGATGGGATTGACAGCTTGCTTTGAATAGATTAGGTATAATGAGAGGAAAGCCAGTTCAATGATAGGTCTTTTAATCATAGTAGTTGGCAAGCGGTCTTCTTTTATTTAATTGTTTGGGTGGTACAATTTCATTGGCTGGTGTTTTTAATTAAGATTCATGGATGCTGCAAAAAAAGTTCGTAAGTAACTCATTCTCTTCAAAAGATTGATAAACTGACAGGCCCAATGTGCCCTTTAGTAGTGCCTCAGGGTCAAAGGGTCGGTCACCTAGGATCAACGTAAGATTCGGACAATTTTGTTAACCCTGTCATCTGTAAATGCCAATCGGAGTGAACCCGTTGAGAGTGGCCCAACAATCTTCTCCACCAGGATGGCTATAGTGAGATAAAGAGGTGAAGTTGGGTTCTGAATGAAAACAGAGAAAGCAGGGGGGGTACTATGGACGTTTTAAAGCCCCTCAATAATGCAAAATGCGCTTAGAGTAATGGGAAAAGAAGCAGGCTCCTAATAATAAATGAAGGGATCTATAAGAATACAGATATTGGGAGTTTTCTTGAGAGATTAAAAGACAACGACTGCATGACCAGTTAATGGAAACTAAATGAAACGAACTAAATATATGCAACAAGACAGAAGAGAGAGAGCACAGAAGCATTAGGTCCACCAATGCACACAATTATTCTCTTATTATGTCCTACCCATTTAACTACTCCTCTCCACGCTTCCGTAGATGGCCACCTTTCTATTTGAAGGCTGAGAATAGAAAAAAAAGGGATCTCATAGAGTATGTAAGGGTTAGATGAAACATAGGTCTTTATGAAAGCAAAACGAAATTTCTTCGTCTTTAATCCAATGAACATTGTCACATGAAAGGTTCGTGGGTGGAGTAGAGAAAAGCATTCCCGAAAATAAAATGAAGGATGATATTGTTTCAATAGAAGAAACCAAAGCATTCGCCCTAGAGAAGAGAAAGCAGAGGTAGGCTTAACAGCCTTTAGAATTATGACTTCCAAATCTAAGAGCTTAGATAGCCCAAATAATCTCATTCGTCTACAGTTCTAGTAGTACTTTCAAGACGGATTTGTAGCCCTTTAATTGCATTTACCGTACCCATAGAAGCATGCATAGGAGTAGAACTGAATGGATTGGTCATTTAGATTTCATCCATATTGGCCTTGATCACCTAACTAGTATCCTCAAAAGGGCATGGATGCCCCTTCCATCCTTCCTGTCCTCTCGAATGTATTGATTTCGCCTATTGGGCTTTCCTAGTTAATCGTAGTTTACTGGGGATTTGACGTCAACAATAATGGAACGGATCATGAAGATATCCTATAAGGTGAGACTTTGCATTGTTAAAAGGTTGAGAGTATCCCACCCGGGTTAGTAGGCAGCTGAAGGGTGTACTCCGATTAGTGAGTTAACGATAGAATAGCGAATACTGTTGGTCCTAAACGAAAGATGTATTGTAGTTGTTGCAATAGCTTGACTTCAGCAGGACGAGGTCTAGAAACCTATCTTACAAGGGGAGGTATCATACCGTGGAAAGATGGTAAAAGAAAAAAAAAAGCATCAGCCTACATAAGCATATAAGGCCCATAAGCATCGGGTACCCTCGGACACGGGGGATAGCAAAAAGGCTAAATCTAAGGTTGGAGCAAGGATGAGACAACTAATGTTACCTTCCTATTACGCCTTAATGAGAAAAGAGCCATATAAACGTATCCATTGAAGGCAGACAGAAAGATAAAGCATAGAACAATTGGCTCAATAATGAAAATGAAAAATCTTTTACACCTTTCTAATAGAAATTAGAAGCAAAGGCTCACACAAAATTTCTTTTATAGGATAATAGAGATTCTCCCTCTTGTCTTAAGACGAGGCTTGGGCCTGATCGGCCTACTTCGCAGGCAGTGAGTTTATGTTAGTGTTCAGTAACTCAACCTACTGCAGTTCGAGTTAACTTTCTTTATTTCACAGGTGGGAAGTGAATGGCATGCATCCAATAGGAATTGAACCTACGAATTCGCCAATTATGTTATGAGTTGGCCGCTTTAACCATTCAACCATGGATGCAAAGAGACTCAACGAGTGAACTAGGTTTTAGTATTCCTTCTCGAGCTTCTATTTCTTCCATTAAAGGAGATTTGAGAAAAGGTGGAATAGGAAGACATGTTTCCAGAACAAACAAGATACGGGTTGAGAAGAGGAAGTTAGTAAAGTTAGACAAGATTAGAATGAGCATAGGAACATGTATTGATGTACCAAATCGGCTAATGCTCTTAGGTTGATGCGATGTATTCTACCAGTTGACTAGAGACTTGATTATTGGGATATCGATTGATCCAACACGGATGGAAAAAGGAGCTGCTTCGACAAGAAGCTTTTGAAAACACAGTGTACCCTGCTAAATAAGGAATGAGATGAATACAGAAGTTAAACAACCATCCCACACCTAAAAGGTTCCCCACTTGGGTCTTCCCCGAAAGCCCCCAGTAACTATGGTAAACAACATATAACAAGCACCCATTGTTGTACCGATTCCGAAGGAGTGAAGAAAAAGAGGATGTTTTGTTTATAGGAATAAGAAAGTCTTTATTGTCGTAATAATATAAACAAGAATACTCATCCGAGCCACAGGAACATGTACATAGATAATATAAGAATTTCCACCTTTTTAAGATCTAGTGGTGCTACCTAAAGACTTAAATGAATAGCCATCGCTGTTAAGAACGGCTAAGATCCAATTAGAATTTACACGTAGCTTCTGGTCTTTGACATCAAAAAATAAGGTTGTAATAACGAAACGAACATGTGATAATTTTTTCCTAGCTAGTGGAACAAGAAAGACATGGATCTGTATTCAATACGCAATCAAAATTTCCTCAAAAAAGAAATTAAAGAATTCCCCTTGTTTGGTGCTTCGTTTTCGCTCTGCTCTAAGTGGCACTCTTTGTTCACAGAGCAGCATAGGCAAAAATAAAAGAAAATCTTTGTTTTTGACGAACAAAAGTAGATTTTGTGACCAAGGGCCCATCCTTGATCCAAGCCAAGTTTTGCATTCCTTAGCAAGAAAAGTGGAAAAGGCTTCTAGAAAGTCCTTTTTGGGACTTACTCGTAGGGCATGATATCCCAAATTCTTCAATCTTTTTAAAGCTTTTCTGAGAGAGAAGTCGTCTTGGCATTGGATCCGCTCTTCTCTTAGCATGAACATGAACTTTCTTTTATTTTTCTTCTTTATTCTTAAGAGAACCTTATACTCGAGCCATTCTTAAGACCGCCAAGCCTTCTCGAACGAGTTCGACTATAGAATCTTTTAACGTGGACCTTGGGACAAATCTTTCGCTCACTGAGAAGTGAAAACCTGTGAGTAGATCGTCCTAAAGACGGATGTGACGGGCATAAGTGGCATTTGGAAGTTTTGCTGACTTAACATTTAGGTTTTGACATAACAAAGCTTGCACTGTCTTTTCGCACTTAGGAGCACAGCGTGCCACTCGTAATGATTCTACTACGGTTCCACAAATTCCCAAGCTGAGCCTAAGGAATCGTTGTTATTCATCAGATTCCGGAGGAACTACTTCGTTAGGATTAGGAAATTGCTACGATTCTTCCGGAATAGCCTAGATTCTCTCTTCAAAAGTCGCTTTGAAAGTCTTACCTAAACTCTTCTGACTGAATATGATAAAGCCTATAAAACAACGAGCTACTATAATTTCTTCATTATAGATTGAGATCGTCTTCAAACTTAATGCACAAATAGACAGAAGAGCAGCAAAAAGAATCTTTGTGGAACTCTGTCTTTGTAACACCCGCATTCTTCATTTTTCGGTAAGCTGATTTTATTACCTTTTTACATTATAAAATTATATTTTAGTAACTATATGAGTTAAATTATTACTGATGTGCTTATGTGAACAATAATTTTATTAAAAAGAATTATTATTGCTATTATTGATTTTAAATTTGATTTGTGCCGATTTACACCATTTAATTGTACCGAAAGTTTAATTTAGTCATTTCCTGAATACAATTAGATTGTTAACCTTAGAATTGGTTTCATCGTCTATTGAATCAGACCTTGTCATATTTGGGAACGTAATCGACGAAGGGTTGTATTATCAATTCGGGTTAGAACATGAGGTACGAGATTCGATTGGCGATGTTAGTTGAAAGGGCAAGCAACAAGCAAAAAAAAAGGAAAGGGATTAAAAAGGGGCGAAGCCCCTTCTCGAATTAAGTGGAGTGAAAGGGGGGGTTTCCCTATAACCCAGCCCCGCGACACCTGATAAAAAGAGAGAGAAAGAGAGGAAGAGGGAGAGAAAAGGGTAGGCGGGGCGACGACGATGGTGGCGTCTCACCAGCCACCGTCCATTTGCTACAAGCCAAGACTGAACTCAACCAGTTAGATGAAAAAGAGAGACTCGACAAGGACAGTGGAAGAAGAGGCACCAGGGTCAAGGCCTAGGTCAGAGATGGCGGCGACGTTGCTAGCCGGCCGTCTGTCGATCGCCAGTGAAGAGAAAGAGAGACAGAAGGGTTGAGTGAGGAATAACGGTTCCAAGGAACCCTCAACCGCCACCACGAATTCGAGTTGCTGAGTGAACTTCTGGTCAATTTGAGGTCTGATTTGCATGGGTCTAAGGCGTGGTTATAGCAAGGGTCGAAGATCGAGGCTTTCAAGCACCTAAGGTCGAGTCCAAAGCCGTTTGAACAAGTCTGTAGCTTGGAATCAAGCTGGGTGTTTCTCCCCTCCTAAATGTTAGTAATTTCGAAAATGCTTTAGCCCTTAAGTTGTGATGCATGTCAGTTTAGGATTAGTTAGATTAGTTGGGATTATGCATTCTTTATTTCAGTTGAATTCAGTTTGAATCGCTGCATGTTAGTTTAGAATTAGTCATACGAATTGGACTAATTATTATGCCTAAGACTACCCTAAATCGATGTATGTTAAGTTTAGTTAATTAATGCCTGAAATTAACTTCGAAATAACCTAATAATGCTTTGAAACTATATAGGTTAGTTTAGTTAATTAACGCTTGAAAATGGCTTCGAATCAATACATGTTAGTTTAATTAATCCATGCTTATAAGTGACTTTTGAATAATATACAAATACTTCGAATTGATGCCCGTTAAATTAACTAATTAATGATTGAAAGTAGCTTCGAAATAACCTAAGAACTCTTCTAACCGATGCATGTCAAGTTAGTTGATTCAACTCTAAAATGGCCTTTCAAATGACATAAGAATGTCATAAGTCAATGCATGCTAATATGGTTAATTCATGCCTGAAATAACCTTGAAAACGACCTAATAACCTTGGTTAGTTAAAACAGATATATAAGCCTTAATGCGACTAAACTTTGTTTTCAAAATGACAAAAATTCGGCATGCTCATTGCTTCGAATCGATACTGGTTAAGTTAGTTAATTCGTGCTTGAAAGTAACCCCCAAAAGAACTAAGAATGCCTTGAATCGATGCTTGTTAAGTTAGCGAAATTATTATTGAAAATGACATGAACTTAGCATGCTTACCTCGTAATTGTGAGTTATGAATGTAGCCTAGTTTCATGCCTTGTGAGTGTATTTCAGTTCATTAAGTACTCAATTAAAATGAATGCAACATAGATATATATGCGTATGTGTTCATATATGCCTTAATGCACTGCTAGATTATGGTTGCTTGCTCAGTAAGGTTATGCATCAGCATTTCATTATGTCCTATGAGTTAGAATGCTAAGATTAAGAAATTGAAACCAAGTTGGTAGTTGGATGGTTTGAGGATGAACTAATGAAATCTTTTGAGGTTCTTGTGGTCGGTGTTATGTGAAGAGGGAGCCTGGGTTGTGATTGATCGCAATCGTGTGGACTGTGAGGCCATGTATGGCTTATTCTGCAGAGTTGATTATGAACTGATTGAATGTGTTACGTGCAACCCCCTTTCCTTTATGTCATTAACTTGCATCTTGTGAGAGAGGGAGAGTTTGAAAAACAAGTTTTTCGTGGTTGTAACTAATAGTAGCCATAACTAGTAGCAATCGATGGCCTATTTTAGCTATACAAATACTGTTTTAGGACTGAACCTGCTAGAACGAGGGAATCCCTAAGTAGTTTAAATAAAAAGAGAGTGCGTTGTATGAAAAAGGATTTCGCGGTGAATGGTAGCAGACTTATTAACCATTATGGCCATACACTTTAAATTGGCTAAGATAATGTGCTTTGGACAATATGATATGAATGATCCTAGCCTAGGGAATAAGTCCTGGTACTAGGAAACCATAGAAGACCCTGACGAGGGTAATGGTCCAATATGTTATATGTAGCCATCCCAGGAGTAAGAGCTTAAGCGTGAGCGTTAGGTCTCACTATGCGGTTAATAATAGATCTCACCCAATAAGCACCCTGTAATGATCTTATGCCGGTAGTATTTTCCTAATCAGCAAAGAAAAGCAGTTGGCATTTCGCTGTTTAAGTATTTCAGGAAAAAGAAAGATTTAAAGGCCATTAAGAGGCCATATTGAATGAAATGTGAAAAGGTTATAATATACGACCAATACGAAAGAAATTCCTTTTATAGAATGTGAACCTCAAGAGATTATGAAAAGTGTTTTCAAAGAAAGAAAGGAAAATTTCTATGAATCCCTAATCAAAAAGGTTCCTAAGCATAGTTGAACGCGATTTCAATTAATATGTGGCCATATTCTTATAATGCATCGAACATATGAGTTTGAATGTGCATGGTTTGTAAAGCAAAGCTCCTTGCATAATCATTACTCCATGTTTTCAAGCATCTCGTGTGAGTGAATTGGATAGACAAGGCATAAATCACATGTTATATCACATAACCTATGAAAGAAAGTTCTGTGCTTAGCCCTCATTGCTTGCTTATGTGTTTTGAGTGTTTGGTTTTTAAGAGGTTTGGTTATTTAGGAACCTAAAAATTAGTTTAGCGGCTAAAATGAAGTTTATGGATAGTAATCCTTCTTTGAGGACTATGATTTCCTAATACAATAGTAATACATAAGCACGTGATATGTGGCTATTAATGGCATTATTGTCTACAATGGTTTTGGTTTTAAGGAGTCGGGGAATACTCACTGAGCATGTGATTGGTCATCCCATTATTCTTTCCCCTTTTTCTCCAGGTTTTCTTTGTGACGAGCAGAAGTCGACTCATTTATATCAAAATGGAAGTTATTCTTGCTGAAAGACGAGTCAATGTGCCCACAATGGAGTAATCTTGTTGTCTGATAATGTTATAGAATGTATTCTTATTTGTAAATATATGTAAACAAGTATTCTGGTTCATGTAGTGCATTCGGTTCAGGAATCGCTCTATATGGCTATGTGAGCCAACCATCTTATTTGTCAGCTGAGTTTTTTAGCTAAAACTAGTTACCTTTTGGGATGTAAACCCCAATACTCCGGTCATGTGAGCCATTGAGTTGTATATTTCATTTCTCCTTTATTAATGAATTTTATTGTTTGATGTACTCCGAACGATTTGCTCGTGGAGTTATGAACTCCGACGTGTAGCCGTTGAGATTCTTTAAGAATGTTTTATGCTTCCGTTGATTGCAAGCATTTATTGTAAGACTTTTAGCCTGAAAATGGTCAGTTTTTAGGAGAAACTCTGTCTGTTTCACCCTACGAATTAAGTAGGAAGTAAGAAAATGTAACGCTCCTGGCCATAGGGGCTGGGGGTGTTACAGTTTCATTTCTTTTGCTTCTTTTTTCTTTCAGCAAAAGTGAACAGGAAGGCAGTTTTTTAAGAAAATGTCGAATGCGCTCGCCTAGCGAGAAAGGCACTGGCCTTGCCAACGAAGTCATAAGAAAGAAGAGAACTTCGTATTTTGGTGACTTAAGTTGAGTCATCTTTAAGCTTTGAATGTTATTAATGGATTCTACAGCAATAGTCCCTTGGACTCGGAAAGTAATAAAGAAAATGGCTAACCCATAGTAGATTCCACAGCTGCCACTGTTGGAACCAATAAAGCAAATAATTGACCCATTATATTGTCCAAAGAAACAGAAAAGACCAAAAAGTTTAGATTCACAGCTAATAACATTGATTCAATTGACATTGACATAATAAGAATATTTTGTTTTTTAAGGAGAATTCCCCGAATACCTAAAATAAATATGATCATAGAAAATGTAAAATATTTGATAGATTCGTTTCGGGAACAAAGAATGTAATAAGATAATGTCAAATGTTAGAACTCTAGTGTCACGTGTGACTTTTATTTCATTTAATGTCAAGTCCTCATCCGTAAAGTGGGAGTAGAATTCCTAGTAGATTTGAGAATTTCTACCATTCAGGTTTATATCCTGAATGAAGGAACTAAGACTCCCATCCATGATAAGCTACCGGAAGGTGTGTTCCATTTGGTTCACGGGTTGAGCCTTTGACTCAAGGAAGTCGTAGGCCTCCCCCCATATATCTGTATATGACGAGAGACCAAGGATACGAGCATAATTTGGCTCACTAAGCACGAGGCTGTGGGGCCTATCTTGCAATAGGCCCTTTCTTTCCAATACGTAGAGCTTAAAATACTCCCTGTTGTAGATCTTACGATAATCGCCAACAGAGAGAACCTGATCGAAATGTTAACGAACAATTGACTCATATTCCCCCTTAGTTTTCTGTAGGCAAATTAACTAATAAAGCTGGCTTTGGAGATTCCATATGCAAGCATAAATCTCACCCTCGTTTTCGCCCACTATTACGGTTCTAAACGTAGCCAACCATTCACTGCTCGAGGAAGATTCCAAAGACAGAAGGCTAGCTGCCTTATCCAACCCATAAGAGACTTGCAAAATGAAGGCGCAAGCCATTCTCGGGAGCAAATAAGCTAAATAAGATCTGAGGAGAGTACATAGAAGGAAAATTAGAATCATAATGAAAAAAAAGAGAAAATAATTCTTATTCCCACGCGAAATTTTTATTCTATAAATAAGGAGTAATAACATTACAAAACAAAAAAGTTCAATAAAAAAGTGCGGAAATTTTCTCTAGAAAATGAAAACAAAAAAAATCAAGGACACTGCCGAAAAGGCAACAAAGTCTAAGAGCAAATTTTTTAAAATACGTAAATTTATCTAGTTGAGGCATGATTCCTTTTTACTTCTTAATTCCCACCATACATATAGCTTAACTCCGAAAGTTAAGCCCCGAGGTGTAGTGAAGAATATTATTACTTTTTTGTGTGGTTGTTGACCAATGTTAAGCATGGGACTGAATGAGGCACTGACTGAAGTAGTCTGAAGATAACGTTCTACTTGCATGTCTTAAGCATCACGCAGAACTTCGTTAACTCTTATTTTGCATGCTCGCGGTGCGGCATACCAAAAAAAAAAAAAAGAGATGAAAGGAGGGATTGGACCTCTCTCTTTCTGTCGTTCCCGAAGTGGTAGAACCTCGTGAGCCGAGCGTACTACTGGACATCGTCGACCTCTCTTCTCTTATGATATTTCTATAACATAGAATTCCTTTACTTATGTAAACACAAATTCAATTCCATACCTCGAACTCCTCCTTTCAGTCGAGCGACTTCTATCCTCTTCTCTTATGTCATAGCTACTTATAGAGTTCTAGTACGAGCAACCATTGTATGGGATTCACTACTACTCTTGTTTTCCATCTGTTGTTATTTTTCGTGGACTTCAAATAAGCCAAAATACAGTGTTTGCGTAGGAAAATAGCTCTTTTTCCCTATGAACTCCCATGTCCTGCCCTTCAAATTAGTTCATTCCCTCCTTTACCTTGACTTGGCTCCTACTTTACCAGCTGTTGACCAACACCATAAGGCCAGATCCAGTCTTGGCTAAGCTCTATTGGGCGTTGGCTTTTCGAATGCAAATGGCAAAGAAAGAAGAAAAGTTGAATATAATGAACTTCTCTTATGTAATTTAGAAAGTGAGGCATACATGATTTCGTTGTTATCCCTTAGGGTTTTAAGAGTGAGTACGAGCGTAGCAAGGACTAATAATCATGCTTGTACAGGATTAGAGAAAAGCACCCTACTAACATTGGGATTCTAGAAAAGCCCATAAAGAGAAGATGGAAAGGAATGACACTAATAGAGGGAAGAGGGCGAGTCAGACGGGTGAGCTAGAGCTGGTAAAGAGAGAATTGCTGCTAGGTGCGCATTACTAAATGACCTATTACTAAGGACAATAGCTAGGCACCCTAGCCTAGTTGTGGATAGGTCCTAGGCGCAAGCGATAAGACCAAGAGAGACAACCGTTGCTAAGTGTGCATAGTTAAACATCGAGTTGCTGAGCCTGGTAACCAAAGACTAACTTCCCTTTTTTATTACTGAGCTAGTCGACAAAGTTGTTTAACTAAACCCCTATTCTATGGCACACTAACTAAGTTTTGAATGAATAGAGAATCTTCATCACTGTATGGGCAGCAGGTGTTGAATCAGTTGCCTTTGGCCTAATAACAAATCTACATCCCTTGCCTTAGAACCCATCCAAAGATGCTAGCATTTCAGAATTAGGAGTTCGTTTAACTATGTTACACTCTTATGTTCGACTTCATTTCACTCCTACCTGTTGATAAGTAAGTGTTTCGCCATCCGAGGTTAGAAGATAAGAAGGAAGCGTTTCCGTGTAGAGGAGTAATAGCTCCTTTATCCCCTGGAACAATAGGAGCTATGGGACGAACTCAATAATAGCTAGAGCTAGTTAACACAAATACTATGAAATGGAATTTCCCTCTCCCGCTGGCCACTTCTTCTTGAGTTCGTTCCATGTAAGTTCACTCATATCCTCGTACTCGGAAGTAAGAGTTTCGCCATTCTAACGCTACCAGTGACCCCATTAGGACTCTATTAAAAGAGCTTAAGTAGTTTCTTTAACCAGGCAGCATAAAGTAGGTTAACAAAAGAAAGCTATCCCTAATGTTATGGACTCAGATTTTGCAAAGTAAAGAAAGAGGGATACTTCACCTAACCTTTATCAATGGAATTCCATACCTGCCTGTCAACATTCTTTAACAACTTCCGTAAATTCCTCTCCTTTTTAGGAGTTCAAATAATAGTTTTAGAGGGATTATACGAATTTGATTACGTAGACTAGTGGCTAATGGGTTAGGCAAACGACAAATCCATACATACGTTTGACCTTTATTATTTACTCTTTGACAACATTAACCCCTCTCCCACTGCGATGAGAGTACCTCTCATAGGGTGGGGTCCTAATGCCTGGAATGAATCTTCTGATAGGATTTGACGAAAGTGTCATCCGAAGTGATCTTTGGAGAGAAGAAGGAAGCGAAAGCCAGGAGAGAAGTGGGAAGTGAAAAATGAAGCCTTTCCTCTTACAAAAGTCGGTTTCCAAGTCCAAGGGAAGAGTTGAAGG
Organism: Selenicereus undatus; assembly: GCA_017589665.1. Classification (NCBI taxonomy): domain Eukaryota; kingdom Viridiplantae; phylum Streptophyta; class Magnoliopsida; order Caryophyllales; family Cactaceae; genus Selenicereus; species Selenicereus undatus. Next base: position 13,197,354 of record JACYFF010002017.1, read on the forward strand.
TAGTGTTATTCTCATCTACCGGAAATGAAACGGGAACTCATATGAAAGGCTTACTTTTCAGGCTTCTATCTATCATTCTTTCAAGGAAGGTCTTGCATACAAGACCAACAACAACTCATTCCTTTCTGTCTAGTTACTTCATACCTATGAGAAGAAGAAAGCTGAATTAGATCTTTGAAATGATCGACTCATAGTATAAAGGACTGCCTAAACTATTCCGTAAGTGTTAGAATAATTCTATTTAGAAAGTACTCCTATTTTAAATGTAATTGCTATTTCTTTCGTATCGGGATTTTGTACTTTAACTTCCATTGTGAACATATTGAGTAAGAAAAGTTCACAAAGCATTTCTTCACTTTCCTTTGGAATGATCAGTAAGCGAACGAACCGCTCATAGGCGTGAGAGCTGATTAACAAAAAGCACTCCTATATGATGCCATTAGATAGCCTAAGTCCAAAAAATGTAGCTAGAGCTGATAAATAAGAAATCGTTGCTCTGTTAGGACTCGACTGCTAAGGGTAGGGCTCCTAAAGTCATAGGAGCAATCAAGCAAGAAAGAATGGGTGTCGAAAAGACGGATGCTACTAGAGCTGGAAAAGACCCTGTTGCTACAAACCATGGGCTAATTAATACCCAAACTCTTCTCTTTCTTCTAAGCCTCACAAAGTAAGTCATCGTTTAAGGAGAATGAAGTTTGCAGTAAGTGAAGTGACCGAGCGGCCGTGCATGACAGAGAGCTGTCAGAAGTCTCCCCTCAATGCAATACTAAATCAGTCGCTCTATTCCTCACTCTAGTGCTCTTTTAGCGTTTTTCTGTAGTGGCTGGCTCTTTGTTACGAAAAGGGACATTAACTATGTCAGCTTGAAAAGACAATATACCTTGCTGAATTGCAGTTATCAGTTCTTCGACCGAAACTCTGCAGTTAGACGTGGCGTAGCCCAAAGCTGTTTTGAAAAAATTACTCTTCCTTACCCCTAAGCAAGTTTAATACCACGTACTTTTCAACCTCTACCCTTTTAATGTGAAGAATCTAGGAAATCCTATTCTTTTCTTCGACGATAAAAAGGGACTCTTCTCTTCTTTTCTTGTTGACAGCTCATGCCAGTACACCACCTTTAAGTGTACTATCCTAAACTTTGAATGAATCTCTCGTTAAACACCTAACTCGCTAACCCTCTCCCTAAAAAGGTCTTCGTACCTCTACTTCTCTTAAATGCTTTCACTTTTTCTTAGAGCATTTATGGAAAGGAATCTGAACTCAAACTCTTATTCTTTTCTTCCTCTCTAGTTAAATAGATGTGGTTCGAATTGATCTCTTCCCAAGAATACATCTTAGAAAGGAACTGAATAAGTTAGATAGACTTAAAGGAATGTTATGTACTAAGGAAGAAGAATAAGTGCGGTTACTGATTGAATTGTTAATAGCGGATCTTCTTGCGCTCTATCTTGAACTACACGGTGAAGAAATCTCCCCACTCAATCAATATCCATTAGCTGAGGACTTTATGACTGGAAAAAGGAATGTTACGTATGCTTTCAAAGGGCTTTATGTGCTACTTGCTCTTTTCCCTTGTTTCCCAGTCATTAGGCCCTTCTCTCTTCTGATCTTATTTGAAGTTCAATTCAACTCGATCAAAGGCAGAAAGGTCCATTGCAATTGAAGAGGGACTTGCTATAGATGTAAAACGCAGTGAAAAAGACACAAATCCTTGTCCTTCACCAGGATCAAGACCACTACCATAAGATAGATGAGATAGGAAGTAGGACAGGACTAGGGTACCTCACTCAACTTAGAGTGAAAGAGGTGATTACAGAAAAGTGGTGTTGTTCGCACTACCTATATGGAATCAGTTTAGCTTCGAGTTGTGACACACACTACTATCGCTCTGCTTGCTGCTTTCACTCGGTGATTTTCACTACTCTGACTCTCTTTGTTCTATGATCTACTGGATCTCCCTTTCACTACCTGGACCAAGGTATTTCCTTATAAGTCATAACATACGCACAGGTGATCTAAGTAATGGGCTAGCTGAACTTGAACTAAGAAGGCTTGATTTTATTTCCCTGTCGGAGAAGTTGAATCTTTCTAAGTCGCATTCGATTGTTAGATATTCTTCTTAGCAGTTGAATAGGAGTAAGAACAGCTACCGATTCTACCCAATCCACTTATAACCACGGACTGACCGAAGCACCAAGACCTATTGCTCCTCCAACAACAGATAAAAGGGCTCCTTCTTCTCTACCTCCCCTCGGAGAAACTCAGCACATCCCAAAGGGATTTCCTTTTGTTTCAATGGCAACTGGTATCTAGTTCAATATTCTAAGGATTCCATTCCTGCGTATGATGATGCCTAGCCTCTTTGTCACGGTAGGAGGGATGGATGCTTTCTATCAAGTGCCCCTGTCCCTTTCTTTCTCGATCAATGTATAGAATCCTTCTTAAAAGACAAGGCATAAGTTGCTCTCAAAATAGGTCGGTAGGTACTTACTATAGTTCAAGAGTGAGAGTACTTTGGTTTCGTCCACTAGTTTGATGACTTCTCCTTGAAGTTCCATATAGGCACATCGTCCTATTTTAGTACATACACACATAGGAAAGGAAAGGTGCGACAAAGAAACTCTTTATGAGCATAGTGGTTTAGTTTAGTCCTAACACATTCTCCTTTACTCATTCACTCCGAACCTTCCATAAGATGCTGACCAAAGAAGGACTTTTCTTCAAGAGCTTAGTGGGAAGAGTGGACGCTCCACTGATAAGGGATCGAGCTAAATACCTTTCACTAGTCAATTCAGTGTCCGAGCTGATGATTGGTGTAGTATAGAAAGGATTATTCCCAAGTTGAGAAGTTTATGAAGCGAAAGGTCAAAGCTTCTCTCTGCTTGTTGTCTCCTTTTATAAGGTATTTCTCCCCACCTAATACCCGACTGCCCTATGAGAGGTAGTTGCGGTTGCTTCCTTCCCTACTTTTTGTTACTCTTCTCTTAGTTTGGAACTAGTCTAAGAAGGGTCAATGTAAATAGACGGCTAAGCACAGCCATAAAAAAGAAACAAGGACTGGAACTAACTGCTCACTCAATGCACATAATCCTTTGGAATGGGATCAAAGCCTGACAAACCCATAGTAGGTTAACTTCTCTATCCGAAGCTAATACCGAGGCATTTGAACTGGTACCCGCTCCTTCTCTTTAGGATTCCTAAGCATAAGGCTAAAGACAAGGCTCGATTTTCTACACAGGACTTCCTATCTTTTCTCATATCGAAGAGGGGATCCCGCATTACTGCCCAAGGAAAGTTCACCATTTCTATGATTAACTAGCGGATGTACCAGAAGAAGCATAAGTTCCAACACCATCACACCTTTAAAAAGCTATAAGCTACGTATAGAATACGAACTAACGGAAGAAATGAGTTGAACATAATGAAACGAAACGAATGAAATGAGTTGAACTTAGTGAAATGAATAGCTCTTCTTAAAAGATATATCTCAAACCTATGTATCTTCTGGTCTAAAGAGCTAATGCTTGTTCAGAACCAATGCCAAATGTCCAGGGAGTCTCTCACATGACTGGTGAGCTATCCAACCCATGCTGTCACAAAAGAGAACCAGCCCCTCATCGGTAGTGGGTCTTTAAAGCGGATTCCTGAAGAATAGTTGATCCTGGTGAAAGGTTGCGAAGAGGATAGACAAGCAAGGGAAAAGATTGACAGAGTGGAACGAACATACTCAAGGAGCGAAAAATCCATAGTCTAAGTATAGTTACGGTTTAAGGTCTTATTCTTATCGTTCGTGTAGATAGTTAAGGTGTATCGTAGATCTCCCTTTGTTTTTCCAGGCTCCAGGTGTCAATAACTATGCTAGCTCGAAAAGGACTGAATGAGAGCGAAAATCTCTGATTTAAAAAGATACAATGTCATACGTATCTTTTATCTGGTTGTATCTAAGTGAAAGTGAAACGAAGAGCATTAGACTCACTTATTCCATTCCTATGGAATAAATGGAGTGATCACTACTAATTCATATTTTGGGGTAACCCCCTCCAGTAGAAGAAGACACCGCATCGTTATGAGGAAGATGATTGAAACTATCACCAAATGATAAGACATCAAAGTCTTGAACCATTTTTCAAATCCCATATAGTCTCTCCATATCAAATGTGTGTCTTGTCATGTAATATCAGGGTTTGACAAAAGCTCCTCCATCCAGCTTTGAACTGTAGGATTATATATATATAGTTTTTTGTTGGTTGTTGACCAAAGGGATGGTATGTTTTCTATGAAGTAGGGTTAAGGTAAAGCACAAGGGTTCGACCATATTGGTCTACACGAATACCTTTATCCCCACCCCGAATTATGATGGGTGCGCCCATTCTACTAGCATGTTCTGCTATGCATGAATGAAAGTTGGAATCATGAAAAATCTAAATTAGTTCATTGCATTGATGATAAATATATGTAATGATTTCACTATAAAAGCGTACATATTAAAAATGAGGTATCCTTTCTTCCATTTTTTTTTCAATCATTATATTGAACAAAACATTGGAAACATCTTTGATAGGAGGAATAGCAAAACACATTCACCACAACCATACCATCCTCAGCGTCTTTATAAATAGGCGCACTTAAAAAATCTGATAACAGCTTTACAACATAAGCATGATTTGGGCCTACCTTCTAAAGCAGTAGAGATCTGTCAACCCTTCTCACCAAATTAACTTTAATGATACCTTAAAGATCTTACCGACCAAGAATTATGTTGTGGTAATCTTGCAAATTACCATCTTTAGTATAGTTACTAACTATCGATTTGCTCAAATTTGTTGAGATAACTCAAGAGTTATGATTGGAGTAAGTACACCTAGAACAAGACGTGTAGATAGTTGGATGGAGTTATATATTTAAATTTAAGACGACCTATGTCAAACTTTTCAGTATCAAGTAAGGATGCAAGATAATCAAGATCAAGTTCCTCCTTATCCTTTTCATCTGTTATCTCATTTCTAATAGTCTGAACAATATAAGTCAAATTATAGGGATAACCTTCACGACCATACGAATAAGATTTGCACGTGACGCAACAGTTCAAAATAGGATGTAATTTAGATTATTTCTATATCAGGCAGTCCAACCTGATTCTATCTCAACATGCGCCTACCCATTCACTCTCTGGGGTCCTTCCCAGTTTGAGCATAAGGCGCTTAGGGATAATTCCAATCGAGTCCTTAAAGAGAGTCACTAGTGTTAGGATACCTTTTCAAAAAAGCTAAGAAATAATCGAATAAAGTCCCGGACTGGGCGTATGCGATTCGTAGTAAGGAAAGTGAAGTCAAGGATAGGGCAGGAAGTAAAGTAATACTTGATTTAGACCTCTTAATCCTAATTTTTTATCCACTACTATAAAGTTATAGTTCCCTTTGGGTCAATCCATTAGTTAGTAACAGCAAGGGAGGGAGTTTGATTATTCTATTCTTTCTTTTTGATCACTTACTTGAAGGGCTTTCCCACTTCATCATTTGGAAAGGGGGGCATAGAAAAGAAGAGGCAGTCTGAAGCCTACGTGGAGATTGTGTTTATGAAATAGATTAGCCTGATGGAAGAAAAAGAAATAAGGAATATAATTATATATACAGTTTAGTATGGATACCAAGCTATCTTATCAATTTATTGACAATTTGATGTAGTGATTCAATTGTGATAATAAGAAATCCTATTTGTTTTGTTCATTACTAAGATGAATCGAATCCTATCAAATATTTAGATTTATCTTTTGAACTACTCATATATATCAATTGAATTAAATTTCGCATCGTAAACTATTTGCAGAGAAGTTCGAATCCGTTCCGTTCATTTCACTTAGTTCTATGAATATATATTCTATATTCTCTATCTCTTTTTTTCTTTAGTGAGTCTTGATGTCTAATCGTCTAACTAGTATAACAAGCATGACAACGGAGGTAAACATGGAATGGAGATAGAAAGATTCAGTGGGTCTATCTGATATATACAACTATAGTTGAGTTGAGTTAGTTGATTCAATCCACAACACCCCTATCAAACTTGCTTAGCAAAGTGCAAAAAGAAAAGGAATCGAAAGCATAAGTATGAATATCATAAAGCAGTTGCTGCTCCCCTAGCCTTCTAAAGAGCTAGTCCAAAAGTAGCAACAGAGCTATTCTTCCGTATTAGTCTATGAACTATGGATGATATCTACTCTTTGCTGTTTCTCCTAGTAGCTTTCTTTTCTTCATTGGTAAATATCCATAGGAATAAGAAGAACTATATATCAAAGATCCCTGTACAACGGGAAAGTCGTTTCACCAAACTACCTTAGGCCAATGAGAAATGCCGAAGTAGAGCGCAAAAGAAAGCGATTTGAAATCCACTTCATGTGGGACTAAGAAAAGAAAATATGAACCTGGGGAGCAGATTTACTGGTTGTACTTTTCCCGTTAGTCCATAAGGCTATATTCCAGGACCATACAAGCCTATTACATGAAATCCACCAAAACCAAAGCAAGTCTTCCATGAATAGCATCTCATTTGTGGAAATACTTTCAATCGTTAAGACACTTTTCGCAATAGCGTCCTTCTTAAGCTCTTATTCACTTGCACCCTTCTTCTTGAAATGGCATTAGCTGCTCCATCAAAGATCCATGCCGGGGGAAAATACCGCTTACTAACATATATACTAATATATTGTTGAATTAATGAGTATTCTACCACAAGAGGGGGGGTGAGTTGTGGTGTCTGATTTTCGCGTTGTAAATGAAACAAACACCCCTGTGACTTGTTTGCAGAGGGTGTTCTCAGATATAGCAAACGCGAAAATCACCAAGATAAATGCGAAAAATATAGCACGCACAATTTTTACGTGGAAAACACCTCTAGCCCAACTGAGGTGTGAAAAACCACGACCTACCTCGTGTAGGATTTAATCACTTCACTAAACCGGGCTTAACTCGTTACAATTGTAACACACCTTGTTACAACCTTGCAACCACGTAATCTCCTTCTCTAAGGCAGATTACACCACGTCCAAATATCACTAGATAGGACACGTCCCAAGTCCACACGACTAGGACACACTCACTCACTTTTGACTAATCTGAGATCAAGGTCAACAAACACCTTACTGGGGTGCTTCTTACTAAGCATATGTAACGTATAATGAAGATCCTATTATGCCAATATATCGAAAGCTTGGTTGAAACACAACTTGAGTTGGTTTTTCTTTTCTCAAGAATAGCTCAAAAAACTGTTCTAGAAAAACCTCTTTTTGAAATTTCCTATACGTTGTGTGTTTCCAGATTTTCACTCTTTCCTTTCTTTTCTTCCCTTTTTCTCTCAATGTCACCGTGTATTGTGGGGGCGAAAGAGCTGAGCTTTTATGCACAAAAACCCAACGGTCAAAAACCAAGGAGAAGAGAAGAAATCAGCTAAGTTTGGAAAAGGATTTTCAAGAGAAATGTTCCCAACGGCTAGTGGCAAGTTTTTCCAAGTTATAAGGGATTTGTTATCTCAAGAGATAACCCTTATCTTCTCATAGCCGTGACGAAGATTCAAAAAGTAACCAGAAATCTTGAGCTTTGGGATTTTTATGAAATCCGAAAATATGGGCAAAGAAAATCTTTTAGATTTGGCAAATTCCCAAAAACCTATTTTAGCAAATCTCCCACAATATTTTCAAGAAAGATCTTTTCCAGAAAAATAGCAACCTTAGAGTTTAAGGAAGGTATGCTGGAGATCTTGGCCAACCGAAATGAATTTTCAATGATAACCGGGTATGGCCACTTCAGTTCAGAAACACCCTAGGCACCCTATTTGCAGGGTTGTTTGCAACTGGTGTTCTGAAGTACTTAGTGCGAATACCGATTCAAGAGGTGTTTAAAAGCATTTTCAATATTGGCATATTAACAAGAGTCTAAATAAATAAAACCTATATACCCAAGACTTCTTGTTTTGAATCAGTCATCTTGTCCAAGATTTGTAGAGCTGCTGTGAACACCAAGGCCACCTTGTTTGCTGGGGTTGTTCTTTGCATTGCTAGAGTTTAGGAACCACATGCTTTACATCGAGTTGATCTTGCTAGAGTCCAGGAACAACATGCTTTACAATCGAATTGTTCTTAATATAGAACCACCAAGTAGAACCTG
>JACYFF010002017.1:13230399-13258859 GCA_017589665.1 Selenicereus undatus
TATATATATATATATGTATATATATATATGTTTACGTATATCTATATGTATATGTATATGTATATATATATCTATATATGTGTGTGTGTGTGTGTGTGTGTGTGTGTATTTATTTTTGTAGATGCCCGCTGCAGTAGATGGATTATGAATTGATCCAGGAGGACGCAGCATGGCGAAAATAGTCACTGAAACTCTAGGCCCGCAGTGCCTTCGGGGCCAGATCAAGACATTGCCGAGGGGACTAGCAATGAAAGGTGCAGCGTGGCCCAACAATCCAAAATTCATCCCATTAGGCAGAGTGAGCGATTTCGCCAACCGGCAAGAAACCTTGCTCATTACATTTACTAAAACACTTAATTGAAAGGCCCTCCTGCTGCCACTCCTTTCAACACTGTTCCTTGGCTGCTCGTTATCCCATTATCAGTTTTGTCACATGTAGTAATTTGTCTTCTTGTCATCAAGCCTTTTAAGCTGCTATCACAAAAGTTGTGCAGCCTGGGTATAGTCGTGAAGTAGTTAAAGATTCGCTGTGGCAGAAGGGTATGGAAGAGGGGATATGAGCTCTCAAATAAAAGTAAACTTGTACCTTTAAGGCGCTACCTGCTGGGAAGAAGCCGATTAGTTGCAAGTGGGGATACCATGTCAGGTACAAGTTGGATGGGCCCATTGAAAGATACAAAGCCTGATATATGATTTGGGGCGATCATCAATTTGAAGGTTTTGACTTTAACAAAACATTTGATATAGTGGCTAAGATGACTACCATTTGAGTTTTTTTATATGTTGCCATTGCAAAAGGTTGGGAATTGCATCAGCTTAATGTCAACAATGCATTCCTGCATGGTGATTTGGACGACGAAGTATACATGAAATTACCTACAAGATTTACTTCCAGCACACCACATAAGGTTTGTTGCTTAAGAAACTCCCTTTTTCAGCTTACGGCAAGCACCAAGACAGTTGTTTGCTAAGTTATCTAGCAAACCATAGGCTTATGGCTTTGTTCGCTTTTATGTCGATCATTCTCTATTCACCTATAGAATGGGACATGTTTTCTTTGGGGTAATTGTGTATGTTAATGGTATTATTCTTGCTGGTAAAGACACTCTCGCTTGTCAACAATTCAAAGAATATCTCAATACTTGTTTTCGAATTAAGTATCGCGGTCCTTTGAAGTATTTCCTTGGTATTAAAGTGGCTCGAGGGCCAAAGGGATTGTTCTTATATCAAAGAAAATATGCCTTGGAGATTCTAAGTGAGTGTGAACTTCTTGGTGGTTAGCCCATCACTTCTCCCATTGAAGAAAATCATAAATTAGCAGTTGTTTCAGGAGAGTTATTTGATGATCCTACACAATATAGGAAGCTAATTGGGAGGCTTATTTATTTGACAATCATTCGGCCAGAACTTAGCTACGCTGTTCATGTTCTACCACAATTCATGCAAGCCACGCAGACTAACCATTTCAACGCCACTAGATTTGTGCTTTGCTATATCAAAGGAAACCAGAACTTGGTGTTTTACTCCATGCTAACAGTAACTTATAAGTTTATGCCTATTGTGACTGTGATTGGAGTTCCTACCCACTTACGTGATGGTATTGGACTGGGTATTTTGTGACTCATGGTGGGTTGCCTAGTTCATGGAAGACAAAGAAACAGACAATTATATCTCGCTCCTCGGTAAAAGCAGAGCACTGGCCCATGGCAACAGCAGTAACAAGTAAGTTAATTTGGCTAAAGTATCTTCTTGTCTCTCTTAGGGTCTTACCTAATCAACACATGAAATTGTTCTGTGATAGTCAAGCGGTAATGCATATTGTTAGGAATCCAGTGTTCCATCAAAAGACTAAACACATTGAGATCAACCATCACTTTGTCAGTGAAAGGCTTCTTACTAGAGATTTGGTTTTCTCATATCCACCTTCTAATCAGCAACCTGTAGATTTGTTCACCTAGGCACTCGGAATCAAACAGTTTCTACATCTGCATCACAAGTTGGGCATGATTAGCCCTCATGTACCAAGTTGAAAGGGTGTATTACAGAAAATATATTATTGTGAATATTATTACGATTTTTGTGATGCACTTCTAAGATCTTGAAATGAAGATCAAAGAAGGGATCTCAAGTAGAAAAGCACATTGGAAGAGAAAGAAAAGATGGGTATGCAAGCATTCAAGTAACAAGAAGATAAACTAAGTTTACTTGGATAAGATATCACCACCAAGTACACTTAGAGCTCTCCTTAAGGACCAATGGAGATAAGATATCACCACTCAATTGGTCTTTAAGGACTCTTGAGCACCACACTAGAGAGCTAGGCTAGTGATAAGCAAGAGTAAAGAGAGAAACAAGGGAGTATGAACTCAACCCAAATGCATTCATTCAAAAGTTGATTACAAGCTGAGGTTCCATCTATTCTTGTAGGCCTTACAATCAGCAAAAACACTCATGAAAACTAGGCAACCAACGTCCATAAGCAAAGGGTAAAAGGGGGACCAAAAAGCAAAAGTACAAAAGCAAAAGTAAAAGCTGCTAGTACTTTTTAGGATTGCAGCATCAACTTCCAATGAGCATAACTTTCAAAGTACTTGCCCAAATTGGGTCATTCAAAATCTGGAAGAAAGCTCTTGAAGTCTAGTTTCCATATTGGCCTCTTGCAGCTCCAAATTCCCAGTCGTTTGAAAGTTGTAGCGTGAAAAGCATCAGGATATATCTGTTGCCCTGCAGCCTGCACCCCTTTCTGATTTGCTTGCTTTTGATACCTCAACCCAAGACTTGACTTCCAAATCTTTTGCTGGAATTTAAGTACACTTCAAAAGGGTTTCAAAAAGTGGATTTTATAGTTCTAAAGTTCACCTAATGATGGAGAAATTAGAACCACAAAACCGGGTACTGAAATGGGATTTCTGGGCAGTTTATATAGCTTGACTTTAGGAGCAGAGTTGGGTGGGCAAATGAACTCCAAATGACTTGCAATTTGGCTTATTGGAAAGATAAATTCCTAAAATTAAAACCCAAGGGATTAAATCGGACCTAAACCACCTTTATCCTAGGTGATTAGTGCCAAGAAGTTGCTGCCTTTGCTGACCAGAATTGATGAGTGATGGCCTTGATCTTGTATGAGTTCTCCCATGAATTTGGTGGCCTCTTGGACTTCCTTAGTGGTGGAATGCCTTTGAAATTGATCACTCTCATTGCCCCCCCATAGGTACATCATTTTGTTATTATCGTTTCCTAATATCTGTGCCTAGCTTCTACAAGAAGTTAGGGTTGTATTTTATTTGGAGCCTCTAAGGGGCATGTAACAGCACGAGAAAAATCGTGAGAGGGCAACAGGCCACTCAAAAAACATCAAATTCTATTCTTTGTTTATTCATTCATTCCACTTGTAATTGTTCTCATTGAGCATATGTGATTTCCAGGGTGATTGAAGAAGTCGTTAAGATCCATTGGCTGTCAGTGAGTCAACTCCAGTAAACAAGGCCAAATTTGAGCCATTTGTGACAGATCTCGGGGGTTCTCTTCCATAGCATCAGGGGCTTAAAAACCATTGGGCTCCAAGCCATTTGGTAGCTGTGGCCGTTTTATGGTCTCTAGGCCATAAGATACTGGAGGCAACCTTTCAGCCATGCTGGGGAAACCACCCCCCCCCCCCCAAAAATAATCACTCTGTTGAAGTTTCCAAGTAGCAACTCCAAATCAAAGCATGCAATATTTGTAAAATGGCACGAGTCAATGAAGAAAGTATGCACACCCTGTTACACATTGAATGTTTTCAAAAGAAGGCATTCAAGAAAGCATAGGCATTTAGAAAGGTGAAATGTTGTCCATGGAAGCTACAGATTTATAGCGACTGCGCTACTTTGACTCAGCCGAAAAGTATAAACCCAGATGTGTTTTCAGGTGTTGTAGTGGGACTTCCATAGTTTCTGAAATTTCACATGTTCTTTTGTCTATATCGAGATGTCAAGTGATTATAACTGTTAAGATCGTGAGTATTCTACCACAAGAGGGGGGGTGAATTGTGGTGTTTGATTTTTGCGTTGTAAATAACAAACACCCTTGTGACTTGTTTGCAGAGGGTGTTCTCAAATATTGCAAGTACGAAAATCACCAAGATAAGTGCGGAAAATAAAGCACACACAATTTTTACGTGGAAAACACCTCTAGCCCAACTGAGGTGTGAAAAACCACGACCTACCTCGTGTAGGATTTAACCACTTCACTAAACCGGGCTTAACTCGTTACAAATGTAACACACCTTGTTACAACTTGCATCCACGTAACCTCCTTCTCTAAGGCAGATTACACCACGTCCAAATCTCACGAGATTGTACACGTCCAAAGTCCACACGACTGAGGACCATTCACTCATTTTTCTGATTCAAGATCAAGGTTACAAAATACCGTATTGGGTGCTTCTGTCTTAAGCAGATGTAATGTACAATGAAGTCCTAATATGCCAATACATTGAAAGCTCAGTTTAAACACAACTTGTGTCGGTTTTTCTTTTCTCAAGTGTAGCTCGAAAAATTCTTTTCACTAGAAAAACCACTTTTGAAATTTTGCTTTTTGCGTATGTTGTGTTTCTAGATTTTCTCTTGCTTTCTTTTCTTGCTATTCTCTCTGTGTGTATCTTTCAATGGGAGTAAAATGTTATACTTAAACAAAAATTCCAACGGTCAAAACCAAGAGAATCAGCTAAGTATGGAAAATGATTTTTCAAGAAAAATACTCCCCAACGGCTAGTGACAAGTTTTTCCCAAAGTATAAGGGATTTGTTATCTTAAGAGATAACCCTTATCTTCCCATAGCCGTGAAGAAGATTCAAAAGGCAACCAGAAATCTTCAGCTTTTGAAATTTTATCTTATCCGAAAATATAGGCAAAGGAAATCTTTTAGTTTTGGCAAATTTCCCAAAACCTATTTTTGCAAATCTCCCATAATATTTTCAAGAAATATCCTTTCCAGAAAAATAGCAATCTTGGAGTTTAAAGAAAGTATTTTGGAGATCTTGGCCAACCGAAATGAATTTTCAAAGATAACCGGGTATGGCCACTTCAGTTCAGAAATACCCTAGGCCCCTGTTTGCAGGGTTGTTCGCAACTGGTGTTCTGAAGTACTTAGCGCAAATACCGATTCAAGAGGTGTTGAAAGAGCATTTTCAATATCGGCATATTAACAAGAGTCTAAATAAATAAAACTTATATACCCAAGACTTCTTGTTTTGAATCAGTCATCTTGTCCAAGATTTGTAGAGCTGCTGTGAACACCAAGGCCACCTTGTTTGCTGGAGTTGTTCTTTGCATTGCTAGAGTTCAGCAACATGCCTTACAATCAACTGTCGAGATGGCGTTCTTGACTTAATATAGAATCACCAAGTAAAAGCTATTTTAAAGACTTGTTCGCACATGTAGCAAACCAGTTAATACAATAAAGATTATAAACACCAGTTAGGCCTGTTTGGAGATCGTGTTTGGAGCAACATTACTTGGACACATTTTTACTCTTGGATTTGTTATCAACAAAACTTAAATATAATAACTCAACAAATTCCCCCTTTTTGATGATGACAAACCAAGTGACCATGTTGAAAAAAAAAAAAATGAATGCTGATAGGGATCCACGTAAGTCAAGGTCAGGTTGATAGGGATCCACGTAATTCAAGGTCAGGTTGGTTAGGTTCAGATTCATACATTGTCACATTTTCAATAGGTAGGTGTTCACCTCTTCTTCTTCCCCCTTTTGGCATCATTAAAAAGCAATAACAACAAGTATAAAGGAGAAGGAACAACAAGCAAGAGAGACTGCAAGTAGATATTTCGTTAATAAGCAAAGCAGTACAATTGCAACAAAACAACAAACAAAAAAAACAAAAACAGCTTAGACAATCAGGGAGCAGGGGGTGGTTTCGTCTACAGATGAGGAATGCTAGGCGCAAGGGTGGAGAGAAGAGCAAGCAAGTCTGCATGGCGTTTAGCAGAGAGGGCTTGTTCCTCAGCAAGAGCAGCCTTGACAGCTGATAGCTCATCCTTGAGGCGAGCATTGTCCTCAAGAACAGCCTCAACCTTGATGGACAGTTGCCCAGAAACAGGTGGTCGAGGTGGTCGACGACCCTGTTTGGAAACGGACCCTTCGCCAATCTCATAGCCACACCCTAGCAGAGTGTCAATCCCAATTGCATCAACGACTTGGGCCTCCACTCGTCGTGTGAGCACTATTCCAAAGTGCTCAAACACCCTTGTCAGCAGAAACCCATATCCGAGATCATGAGCCCGGGTGGTGTTTGCAATTCGCCCAATGTGGCGAATCATGATAGCCGGAAGATTTATGGGTTCCTCCCTATCCAATAAGTCAACCAGACACTGATCAAAAAGGTCTGCTGAGTTTCTCCCTTGACCCCTTGGAATCACGTTCTTAATGACGAACATGAAAAGGAGTTGGAGAGAGATCAGATCACCCTTTTTTACAGAGGAGGGTGTTCTCAGGCCTTGTTTCTGACTGAGGCGTTTCGACACCTCTAGGAGCCTGGCTGGTTCTAGGGCTGTTTTATCTTCCCTCACATACACAACAAAGCCTTGTGAGGGCACTCCCAGAATTTTCCCAAGTGTGGGCGCATCAACCTTGATGCCTTGCCCATTCACAAAACTTGTCACCACCCCTTCGGTGACCTTGCAGTTGGCATAAAATTCAACCAACTCAGGCACAGAACACCCCAACTGGGTGTTTGCAAACAACTCAAGCCAACCTTGGGCTCGAAGTTTGGTCAAGGACACCCCCAGACCCTGTTCCTCAAAAAAGCTTACAGACACTATCTTCCCTCTGACGACATTGCGCTTAAGCAACTGTGCATGTTTGTCAGACATAGGAGCGGGAGTGAACTGCTTTGGCCGTTTGGGGACAGGAATAGAGGTGGTAGCTTCTAGTAGGGGGGTTGTTCTGGGCTTTCGCTTAAGGGGTGTTTTTGCAGGAGAGGGCTTCACAACAGGTTTAGTGGCTGATTTTGGAGGGGCTTGATCTTCAGAGGACTCAGAAAATACTGGTGTCCCCTGTTTGAAGGTGGTGTCTTCAGAGTCAGAACTCGCAAACCCTTCAGTAGAAGAGGAAATCTCCTCGATGATAGGAGCAAAGGGTTTAGACGATCTGGGGGTTGATCTGAACATAATTCTCGCAGATTTGTGAGAAGGTTGAGAAGGAGGAGAAGAGGGAGTTAGAGAGGGGCGAGACCTTGGTAGTGGTTGTGTTCTTGGCGTTCGGGTGCGCCTAGCCACCATCTTTACCCTTTTCCTCTTCTCTCCAGTTTGAGAGACTAGAGGAACAGAGTCATCCCCTTGGACAGGACTTTCTCCTGTTTTCTCACCAGAATCCTCCTTCAGATCCATGAACAGATCATCGAAGAACACATCCCCTGTTCTTTGAGTTGTTTCCGGGAATAGTGCAGAAGAACAGGGTTCAAAATCCCCAACGATGGTTTCTGGGTTCTCCAAGAATTGGCCTTGAAAACCCGAAGAACCAGCACCTGCTACAGAAGAAATGGGACAAGGTATTGTTCCCACATACACCATTAATTCCCAACCAAAGGAGTAGGGAATATCATTCAACTCAAGCCCAATACTTTTGAGGTTTAACTGAGTGAGATACCCGAAGATTGTGTGGATAATTGGGCGAGGAGGAGCCGGAATCGAGGGTATAATCATGTTGTTACTCTCAGAGATTGATGAAGAATCGGTTTTGGGAGCCATTAACGCAAGGAAGAATTTCGGGTTTTGCTAGGGTTTGAAAGCAAGAACAGAAGAGAGAGAGAGAGAGAGAGAGCAAGACGGGGAAGACAGACGCACGCAAGGGGGTTTTTTAAACTCCCCACCCGTTATGAAGGGCCACCTAGGGAACACCTAGAATTTAAGCAGCCAGCATACATTAATGACAATCAAAGCATACCTGTTCGAGCCGCCTGTTCTTGAACATGCTTCTCTCATTCCATGGTCTGTCATGAATACTCTTTCTCCATCTCCCAAGACAGCAGTATATAATCATAATAGCACACAGACTATACATATTCATTAAGCATAAACCATTGTTTTAATAACAATAATTGCAAACAAGGGAATAGAATAGGTATTATAAGGTGTTTTTGTCAGCTTGATCTACCTCTGAGAACAGGTGTTCTCAGGGTGTTTTCACCAGCCCCAATTCCAGTCTGTTTCTCTCAAATTGATCTCTAGCTAGTACCTTAGTGAATACATCCGCATTTTGATTTTCCGTTGGGCAAAAATTCATAGAAATTAAGCCCTTTTCAACATTATCTCTCAAGAAATGATGTCGAATGTCAATATGCTTTGTTCTTTTATGCTAACATGGATTTTTAGCAATATTGATTACACTTGTGTTATCACACAAAATAGGAATGCATCCAGTGTCAACACAAAAGTCTTTAAGCTATTGCCTTATCCACAACAGTTGAGCACAACATGAAGCTGCTGCAACATATTCAGCTTCTGCTGTGGACATGGCAACTGAATGTTGCTTCTTGGTAGTCCAAGATACCAAACAAGGTCCAAGAAAATGAGCCATACCTGAGGTACTATTTCTGTCAACTAGGAAACCTGCATAGTCAGCGTCAGTATATCCAACAAGATTAAGATTGCAACCTCTAGGATACCATAGAGCTAAATCAGGTGTATGCTTTAAATATCTTAATATCCGTTTGACAGCCTTAAGATGAGTCTCTTTAGGACTAGACTGAAAACGGGCACATAAACCAACACTAAAAACAATATCCGGTCTACTAGCGGTTAGGTATAGGAGTGACCCAATCATGCCCCTATAGAGTTTCTCCTCAACTAAGGGACTCCCATCATCCATAACCAACTTGGTTGAAGGAGAAATAGGAGTGTCTATGGGTTTGGCCGACTCCATCCCAAAACGCTTAAGTAGCTCCTTGATATACTTTTGTTGATGGATCATGGTGCCGTTTGGAGTTTGCTTGATTTGTAAGCCTAAGAAAAAGTTAAGCTCACCCATCATGCTTATCTCAAACTCACTCCTCATCATATTTGAAAATTCATGGCATAAATCATGATGAGGTGCACCAAATATAATGTCATCTACATATATTTGGACAATCAATAAATGTTCTCCCTTAGATTTTAGAAACAAGGTATTGTCTACCTTGCCTCTTCTAAAATCATTTTCAAGTAAAAAACTTGACAACCATTCATACCAAGCTCTTGGAGCTTGTTTTAAACCATAAAGTGCTTTGTCAAGTTTAAAAACATGATTTGGAAAATCACCATTTTCAAAACCAGGGGGTTGTTTGACATACACCTCTTCTTTAAGGTATCCGTTTAGGAATGCACTTTTCACATCCATTTGATATAGCTTGATTTCCATATGTGCTGCAAAGGCTATTAAGATTCGAATAGCCTCAATTCTAGCAACTGGTGCAAAGGTTTCTTCATAATCAATCCTTTCTTCTTGATTGTACCCTTGAACCACCAGCCTTGCCTTGTTCCTAGTGATTGTTCCTGACTCATCTAGCTTATTTCGGAACACCCACTTGGTTCCAATGATTGTTCTCTCTGCAGGTTTAGGTACAAGGTGCCACACTTTGTTTCTTTCAAACTGATGAAGCTCTTCTTGCATAGCCGTGGTCCAATCTGAATCTACAAGAGCTTCATTCACACTTTTTGGCTCAATGTTAGAAAGAAAAGTATAGAAAGCACAAAAATTCTTAAGTTTAGATCTAGTTTGCACTCCAGTATTAATATATGACAAGATCTGATCAAGAGGGTGCGAACTATGGTGCTTCCATGGTCTTGGATTAAATGGATCCACAAACACATGTTCTGTTCTAACTGAAGTGTGTGTAGGATCAGGCTCAAGAACACCTCCTGATCCTGTTTCTGCACCTGTTTGCAAGCTGGTTCCTGAAGTATATGATTCCGAACATGGTTCAATGGTGTTTCCCCCGGTTTGGTTCTCACCTTGTCTGTCATTTTGAGGAACAGCTTCTGTACCTGTTTTCTTCAGGGTGTTCTCACCTTGCTTTTCTTGGTTCAACAATTCCTTTTGGACAAGACCTAATTCAAACTCTTCATCCTGTGCATTATTCTCATTCAAAGAGTTAGATTCATCAAAAAGCACATGCACACTTTCCTCAACACATAAGGTTCTTTTGTTAAAGACTTTGTATGCCTTGTTGTGAGAGGAATAACCGAGAAATATTGCCTCATCACTCCTGGGATCAAACTTTCCTAAAGCATCTTTCCCATTGTTATGCACGAAACATCTACAACCAAATGTTCTTAGATGCATAATGTTTGGTTTTCTGCCTTTGAAGAGTTCGTAGGGAGTTTTGTTCAAAATAGGTCTAATCATACATCTATTCATAATATAACAAGATGTGTTCAAAGCTTCCGCCCAAAAGTTCCTAGGAAGACCACTAGTAATGAGCATTGTCCTAGTCATGTCTTCTAGGGTGCAATTTTTGCGCTCAACCACCCTATTCTGTTGGGGTGTTCTTGGGGCCGAGAAGTTGTGATCAACACCATGCATATTGCAAAAATTTGTAAAACTTGCATTTTCAAACTCAGTACCATGATCAGACCTCAAGCTAACCAATGAGTGTCCTACTCTCTTTTCAACCTTTTTGAGAAGGGCAATAAAATTCTCAAAAGTTTCATCCTTGGAGGCCAAGAACAGGGTCCAAGTAAATCGAGAGTAATCATCCACTATGACAAGCACATACCTCTTCCCACCTCTACTTGATATCCTCATAGGACCACATAGATCAATGTGCAATAACTCAAGAGGTCGGGTAGTGCTTACACACTTTTTAGATTTTAAAGAAGATCTGACTTGTTTTCCTTTTGCACAAGCTTCACATACCTTGTCATCATTATACTTGATGGAAGGTAGTCCAACAACCAAATCTTTGGAAACAAGTTTGTTTAACAAGGACAGGCTTGCATGACCTAGTCTCTTGTGCCATAACATTATATCATCATTTAATGCATTTAAACAAGTCAGTTTGTTTTGGGGAAGAATGGAAATACAAACTTTATAAACATTTTGACATCACTTCCCCCTAAACACAACACCTCCTATGTCGTCATTTACAACCAAGCAACGTGTTTTTGAAAACGGTACTAGGTTGTTCTTGTCACACAGTGGGAACACACTTAGCAAATTGTGCTTTAACCCATCAAGTAAGTGCACATTATCAATTGAGTGGGAGAGAGTTTTAACAATATTACCTATACCGACAATTGTCCCAGACTTGCCGTTTCCAAATGCTACACTCCCACCATTCAAAGCTGTAAGTGAGAGAAAATTTGATCTTTCATCAGTCATGTGCCGTGAACATCCACTATCAACAAACCACAACTGCCTGTTTTCAGGGGTGTTAGTGGGGTTGTTCGTAAGGTTGTTCTCTCTCACTTCAGCCTGCAAAACAAATCACGGGTTAGTTTTGGGAACCCAGATCCACTTGGGTCCCATTCTTTTAGACATGTAAAGCTCATCTTTTCTGATCCAGATTTGTTTCACATACCTTTCATTCTTTTCATTGGCATGTTTTCTCAAAGGGCAGGTGTATCTATCATGACCCGTTTTACCACAATGAAAGCAAACAATGTTTTCAGGTAATCCCACTTATTTTCTATGGATTGGTTAAACTGTTCGTTTAGGCTTATATCCAAGTCCCTTTTTGTTTCGATTGTGGTGAGTGTTTAACCAATCAAGGGCTTGTGAGGATTTGTTCCAGTGTTTGTTTGTGGCAAGACCAGTTTCCAATTTTTCTATGGTGGCATTCAAGCTCTGCTTTTCATTTAGCAGGGATTCAACTGTTTCTTCCACTTTAGAGAGTTTTTCCTCTACTTGAGTATAATCGCCTTCTTTTAGAAAGAGATCTTCTCTAAGCACGTTAATACTCTCATGTAAACCGAGTTTTTCATTTTTAAGAATTTCATTTTCAAGCTCTAGGTCACGAACTTCTCTTTTTAGATCAGCACAGGTGTCTATCAAATTATATAGAAGTTCTTCTAAAGTAGCTTTGTTAAGACCAAGTACCTTGTTCTTGAGATCTGAGAAGCTGATTGTTGATTCATCATCTGAATCTGAATCACTTTGTGCCATCAGTGCTACGACCCCTTCTTCAGCTTCAGATTCTCCTTCATCCTCAGAGGAATCTCCCCAAGCAGCCAGCATAGCTTTTGAGAATCGCTTGCCCAGATTGTTTACAGGGTGTTTTCAACCCTGTTTTCGAGGGTGTTCGGGCATCTGATCTTCTCGAAGCAAAGGACAATTTTTGACTAAGTGATCTGGTTTGCCGCACTTGAAACACCCTGTGAGCTGTTCTTTGGGGGTGTTTTTGGACTTACTGAAGTCTTTTCTTTTGTTGTTTTCCTTGACCTTTTTGAAGAATTTCTTGAATTTTCTGGTCATTAGGGCCATATCTTCATTTTCAAGGTCAGAGTCAGTGTCCTCATGTGCTTTCAAGGCAAGCCCACGATCTTTCTTTTGCTCTTCTCTTTGTTGTGAGTTCTTTCGGAGTTCATAGGTTTGGAGATTACCAATCAACTCGTCGAGGGTGATCTTGTTCATGTCTTTAGCCTCTTGGATGGCTGTTACTTTGGCCTCCCACGTACGAGGTAGAATTCTGAGGATTTTCCTCACCAACTCTTCAGTGGTGAAAGATCTTCCCAGAGATTTTAACTCGTTCGTGATGTGGGTAAACCGTGTATACATATCCATCACAGTCTCATGATCACCCATATCAAACAACTCATATTGTCGCATAAGTAGCTCAATTCTATATTGTTTAACTTGACTCGTACCTTCATGAGCAACTTGCAGGGCGTTCCAGATAGCTTTGGCTGATTCACACTCAGAGATGAGAGTGTATTCATCGGGTCCTAGGCCAAAATATAGTAGCTTCTTGGCCTTGGCATTTTTCTCCATCTTTTTATAGTCCTCGGCATCAAACGCTATGGATTCCTTGGGAACCTTCTTACCGTCTTAAAGCACCTTGGTGGGAACAAGGGGCCCGTTCTTGATGAGCACCCATAACTCATAATCTTCTGCCTGGATATAGTTTTCCATCCTATTCTTCCACCAACTATAATGTTGGCCGTTGAAATAGGGTGGACGAGTAATGGATTGCCCTTCAAGGATTCCTTATGGTGTACTCATCTTCAAAATCTCTCAAGGTGTTACCCTTTTGTAAGAGAACCTGCTCTGATACCACTTGTTAAGATCGTGAGTATTCTACCACAAGAGGGGGGGTGAATTGTGGTGTCTGATTTTCGCGTTGTAAATAACAAACACCCTTGTGACTTGTTTGCAGAGGGTGTTCTCAAATATTGCAAGTGCGAAAATCACCAAGATAAATGCAGAAAATAAAGCACACATAATTTTTACGTGGAAAACACCTCCAGCCCAACTGAGGTGTGAAAAACCACGACCTACCTCGTGTAGGATTTAACCATTTCACTAAACCGGGCTTAACTCGTTATAAATGTAACACACCTTGTTACAACTTGCATCCACGTAGCCTCCTTCTCTAAGGCAGATTACACCACGTCCAAATCTCACCAGATTGGACACGTCCAAAGTCCACACGACTGAGGACCACTCACTCACTTTTCTGATTCAAGATCAGGGTTACAAAACACCGTACTGGGTGCTTCTGTCTTAAGCAGATGTAAGGTACAATGAAGTCCTAGTATGCCAATATATTGAAAGCGCAGTTTAAACGCAACTTGTGTCGGTTTTTCTTTTCTCAAGTGTAGCTTGAAAAATTCTTTTCACTAGAAAAACCACTTTTGAAATTTTGCTTTTTGCGTATGTTGTGTTTCTAGATTTTCTCTTGCTTTCTTTTCTTGCTATTCTCTCTGTGTGTGTATCTTTCAATGGGAGTAAAATGATATATTTAAACAAAAATTCCAACGGTCAAAACCAAGAGAATCAGCTAAGTATGGAAAATGATTTTTCAAGAAAAATACTCCCCAACGGCTAGTGACAAGTTTTTCCCAAAGTATAAGGGATTTGTTATCTTAAGAGATAACCCTTATCTTCCCATAGCCGTGAAGAAGATTCAAAAGGCAACCAGAAATCTTCAGCTTTTGAAATTTTATCTTATCCGAAAATATAGGCAAAGGAAATCTTTTAGTTTTGGCAAATTTCCCAAAACCTATTTTCGCAAATCTCCCATAATATTTTCAAGAAATATCCTTTCCAGAAAAATAGCAATCTTGGAGTTTAAAGAAAGTATTTTGGAGATCTTGGCCAACCGAAATGAATTTTCAAAGATAACCGGGTATGGCCACTTCAGTTCAGAAATACCCTAGGCCCCTGTTTGCAGGGTTGTTCGCAACTGGTGTTCTGAAGTACTTAGCGCAAATACCGATTCAAGAGGTGTTGAAAGAGCATTTTCAATATCGGCATATTAACAAGAGTCTAAATAAATAAAACTTATATACCCAAGACTTCTTGTTTTGAATCAGTCATCTTGTCCAAGATTTGTAGAGCTGCTGTGAACACCAAGGCCACCTTGTTTGCTGGAGTTGTTCTTTGCATTGCTAGAGTTCAGGAACATGCCTTACAATCAACTGTCGAGATGGCATTCTTGACTTAATATAGAATCACCAAGTAAAAGCTATTTTAAAGACTTGTTCGCACATGTAGCAAACCAGTTAATACAATAAAGATTATAAACACCAGTTAGGCCTGTTTGGAGATCGTGTTTGGAGCAACATTACTTGGACACATTTTTACACTTGGATTTGTTATCATCAAAACTTAAATATAATAACTCAACAATAACCATGCCAGACTGTCAAGTGTCTTAACACAATTACTTGAGGTGGATGCCCAAGCAACATAGGTTGGGAACATAAGTAGAAATAGGGATTACTGTTTTTTTTGGGGGGGGGGAGACGGTAGTGGTTTGAACTAGAGTAATGATTTGACTCCAGCCTTAGCCAGAAAAGTTCCTAAATTTCACAAGCACCCACAAATTATGTAATGCCAAGTACCCCACAGTAGCTTCCACGAAAAATAAATGGGTGCTTATACATCCTAACCTCTGCAATAAATGACTTGATTACTTCCCTAGCAGCTTTATACTCGGCAGATTTTTCTGCAGCAAGCGCAACCGCCTATTGAGCTTTCTATATAGATTTCTGAAGCTCTAACTTAAGATGTTTGCATTGTTGCATCAAGCTTTCGACCTAGCCAAATATAACACTGTCAAAACAAGAATTTTAATAAAAATTACAGAAAGGGGACATAACTTGGGAACTGGAAACTGTACAAACCTGTGCACGTAGTTTAAGTACTTCTTTATTTAAGTGTCCACTGGTCTTCTTCAAAATGTCAGCAATGGTTTTGGAGAAAGGCAGACCAGATGCCATAGGAACTGGTGTTGCAGAATGTGAAGGACTCAGCTTTCGTGAGAAGGGTGACACTAGCCAGGAAGTGAAATTGGCACCACTTGGTGGAACAGTTGGCTTTGGTATCACTAGTTTTACATCTTCACCACTGGATAGAATAGCATCTTTGATCTGTAACCGTGAAAGGTGTTTGGAAAGAGGTAGTTTTCTTTACCTTCTTCACTGCTTCTGTGTCAAACTGGTTAATTAATCCATATTATAAGGAAGTACTCCTAAGGAATGCGGCCTAGAACTCCTTCCATTAGTGCTAATAGCTTGTGAAACTTTACTGAGTTTCACAAAACAAGAATCACATGCATGATAAGCTTTACTGGGATTTGGAGCAACAGCAGCCTACCATTAGCTCCCTTTCTACAAGTACATGAATGGCAGGTCACAAGTCTAGAATCGTAGCAATTATGTTTTTTTTCTGAGGAAATCCAAAAGCGCATCTGCATGATGAACATTGGGACTGTGGAACACCAGATATCCACTTATGCAGACATAAAGCTGCTCTGTAGGTTGAACCATATGGAACAAATTTAACATGTCGATCTTCCAAAGCTTCAATCAAAGTTGGCATTTTCCTGTATTCAATGTCTCCAAGGCCCAGCCTACCATTAGCTACCTTTCTACAAGTATACCCTCATTCCTTGAAGTCAATACTGCCACACAAAATGCATCACATGCGATCTCTTCAACTATCTCACTAGTAAGCTAGCCTTCTATCAAACAAGGTAGCTTCCCCTCACAAACAAGGATTACCAAGTTGACTATAAACTGCACTCTCCACTATAAATATGTGGCCTGATGTGCTCAATAAATGATGGTATACAAGTTGGCCTTTGTGCCCTTGACCAAGGCGATTTTATCGTCATCTTCCCGAGTGAATAATTTTCCTAATGAGACACTAGAATTGAACTGAGTGATAACAACTTCAACCATGACTGCAAGATACAGCCACACCCCACATGCAACTGAAATTGTCATAAAACCAAATAGAGATTCCACATCTCTCGGATAAGGGGCACTTTCCTGATCTCTATGGCCCTACACAGTACAAGACCAGTTGCCAAATGTGAACAGTTTCCAAAAACACATTTGACTCCCATGGCTTAAGAAGACCAATGACTGGAACTGGAAGAGCAAAAGCCACTAGAGACACTAACTCGAAGAGCATCTAAAGCAGAACCTTTCACCCTCTGAAGCTACGTTTGCCTTCTCAGAATGTGAAGCTAATTCTATCAAACACATAAGTGCATCCATTTCATAGCATAAAGGAGTGAATATAAATCTTCAAAAGAAAAACGGAGGCTGAAAAAAAGAAAACATAAGATAGTGTCAGGGTAGGTAGCTTTACATGAAAGGAAAGGCCTTCGTCACTCCACGCATTGGGCCGACCTTAGCCTATAGGTATGAGAGCTGTGAGGCTAGCAATCTAAACCTCAGCTTCAACTTTATCCTTTCAAATCTAGGACAATACAGAAATAATCTATATCTTACCAACACATTGAAAAATTCTTACATTTAGACAAGAACAACAACTTAACCACCAACCAGATCGGGGATTCATTTTCCGTTGTTGCATATGAGCGAAAGTGATTTTAAAAAAAGAACAGCCTCGAAGAGAGAAAATAACTTTAGGCGAAATAAGTAAGGTCCCAATCTCTTATAGATTTTTTTGGGGAAACATCTAGATTTAGCGTATAGTTGAAAGTCAAGTAGAACGCATGGTTCTTTGAACAGGTTCTGCTCTCCATACATAAGATAGCTTTAGACCTTTTCACTGCCACTGGATAACCAAATCAAAGTTGTTTCACCAGGTGAAATTCAAGATAAAATCTCATCACCAGAACAGTTGAATGAAAGAAGAAAACAATTTAAAAAATTGAAACTCTTAATGATGATCAGAACCATGCACAAGAGAGGGACACAAATTGGATTTATTAACAGAAAAATAATTTATTTATGAAAATCTGCAATCTAGGTATATAATTAATGTAGGTAAGCAACAACCAATGCACAACTGATGACCCCCCCCCCCAAAAAAAAGTTGTTGAACTAATGAAATTCAAATCTTTGCTCTAAAACTGAAATAAACTAAGAGAACTCCTAGTTTAATATAAGAAGACCGTAAATTAAAGGCCATGACCTTTCTTCTATTCGGCTATAAAGTGTTCATTGTCCTTGGGCCCAATGAGATTTATTGTTCAGCCTAGTATACCTAGAGATTTTGATGGTCACTAGTCAAGGTCAAATATCATAATGTTTTCGTAAGTGATTTATGAATTTAATACAAACCTAAAATATCTCGGTTATTGAGCCTAGGGTGCAACTTAAATATAACCTTTTATGTCCTCAATTTTGATATTTTAACTCATATATGGATTTCCCGAAACTCTCTACCTCACATGTATGCAAAACCGAAGACTCGAGAGGAACATTCTCTAATAGAGGCATATGGACCCATATGATGTAAACATAGTTTGGTAAAACCCTAATTGTTCTAAATATATATGTATGTATAGATAGGCTCTCCTATTGTGGTAGAGCCAATCTTTATTTAAACTCTCTTCACATGGTATCAAAGCACCAAAAATTAAAATGAATTAAGGGAGAGAACTATTAGCTTGGTTTTTAGCTTTCTTTCTCCCCAAGTTTTTCGAAGCCACGCAAAAACAGTAGTCCTCTCCCTCCTTTCTCTCGCTAGAAACTATGGTCTCATTGCCTTTCATACTATCGCTATCTTGCTTCCGACTTGAGACCTTGGCAATGTTATCCTTAATAATAGAACTTGTTCACCCATCCATAATGTTGGCCAAGTGCATTTAACAACCTCTAGTTCGCCATTAAAACTTAACAATGCTGTACATGTTCCTCAATTGAAATATAAATTGCTCTCTGTTCAAAAATGATGCATGACAATATTTGGGAAGTTAGTTTTGACCCGCCTGTCATGCTTATAAAGGACAAGCATACCAGTGATGTTAGATGCTAAATTCTCTCTTCTTGCAAGCCTATACCTACCCTCCTAGTTGTTACATGCTTCTAGTGATGTTTGGCATCGTTGTCTTGGTCATTGTGGGTCCTCCTCATCTGGGCCATTGTGGGGCCTGTGACACCTAACTCCTAATCATATAATTAGCTCAGTTAGTTAGTTGTTATTAGTCTATAAGGTGGAGAACATTGGGTTAGGTTGTCACCGTCATCCTAGAAAGGATACAACAACAACAACAACAACAAACTCCTAAAGTGGGTCCCACTTTCGCGGGGTCTGGGGAGATCCAGTTGTAGGCAACCTTACCTCTACCGGTATTCCTACCCATAGAGAGGTTGATTCCATAAGACCCACAAAACAACTTTGAGAAAAAGGTTTGAAGAGAAAACAATTGCAAAACCATTTACCGAAGTAAAAGAGAGGGGATGAGAAAAGGTTCCGGATAATCAAATAAAGAGGGAGCGGAGACATACCTTAACAAATCAGGGGCGCTTGATGCCGTGATATCCCGGACCGCGACCTGCAGACAAGCAAACCACAACCCCACCCACCCCACCCCACCCCACCTAGGCTACTGCCATATACGGAGCCGGTCCCCTACAATCAGGGACCTTAATCCTGACCCGCCACAACCTCCTATCCTGAGCCATGTCCTCTGTGAGACCGACAACTCTCAGGTCCTCTCTAACCACCTCTTCTAGGCTCTTCTTCGGCCTATCCCTCCCTCTCTTAGCACCGGGGGGGTTGATACTCTCGCATCTTCGCACCGGGGCGGCCACACTTCTCCTCTTCACGTGGCCGAACCATCTGAGCCTCGATTCCCTCATCTTCTCCTCTATGGGACCCACTCTAGCTAAGCCCCTAATAACCCCATTCGTAACCCTGTCCAACCTCGTAAAACCACACATCCACCTGACCATCCTCATCTCAGCTACCATAGCCCTTTGGACCTGCGCCTTTTTTAAAGGCCAACACTCTGATCCATAGAGAACAGCCGGTCTAACAGCCATCCGATAGACTTTGCCTTTCAAACCCATGGGCACTCTCTTGTCATACAGCACCCCTGATGCTGACGTCCACTTTTGCCAGCCCACTCTAATCCGCTGGCTAATATCCTCGTCAATGTCTCCATTCTGCTGGATGATCGAGCCCAGATATTTGAATTTGGCGACCTTCGGCATTGCCCTCCTATCCAGCTCGATTACTCCCCCCTCTTTTATCCTTCCACTGAAACAACAGTGAAGGTATTCCGTTTTTGATCTACTCAACCGAAAGCCCCTAGCCTCAAGAGTATGCCTCCAACTCTCCATCCTGTCATTCCCCCCCTGCCTGGTCACATCGATGAGGACGATGTCATCTGCAAATAACATCCACCAAGGCACCTCGTCCTGGATTCCTCTAGTGAGTTCGTTCATAACTAAAGTGAAAAGAAACGGGCTTAAAGTGGAGCCCGCAGGCCCAAACTAACAGCGAAGTCATCGGAGACCCCTCCCGGAGTCCTAACCCTCGTCCGCCCTCCCTCGTACATATCCTTGATAACACGAATGTACGAGGGCGAGACCCTTTTCTCTTCCAAACACCTCCACAATACCTCCCTTGGAACTCTATCGTACGCTTTCTCCAGGTCAATGAACACCATATGGAGATCCACCTTTCTATCCCTGAACAAGCCCATGAGCCCTCTGAGGAGGTAGATTGCCTCAATGGTTGCCCTGCCTGGCATGAAACCAAATTGGTTTTCTGAAATCTCTACTTCCTCTCGCAGCCTCCTCTCAATCACCCTCTCCCACAACTTCATGGTATGGCTGAGCAGCTTGATACCCCTAAAGTTATTACAATCTTGGATATCCCCTTTGTTTTTGTACAATGGGATGACTGTGCTGGCCCTCCACTCTCTGGGCATCTTGGCGGTCCTGAAAATAACATTGAAAAGCTCCGTGAGCCACTCTAGTCCCACTTCCCCCATATACTTCCAAACTTCCACTGGTATCTGATCCGGGCCCACTACCTTCCCCTTCGCCATCCTCTTCAAGGCCTCCCTAATCTCCTCCTTTGTTATCATGGTGCCCGCACGCTGATCACTACACTCTTCGCCCCTACTACAGTCGCCTCCCCCCCTTCCCCATTAAGGAGTTTAGCAAAGAACCTTTGCCATCTCTACTTAATTGCAGCATCCTCAGTCAACACCTTACCCTCTTCGTCCTTGACACACCTTACCACTCCTAAATCCCTGGTCTTCCTTTCCCTCGCCCTAGCCAGTTTAAAAACCTCCTTCGCCCTAGAAAGGATACGGCTTAGCTAATTAGTATGTTGAATATTAACATAATAACGACGTACTACACAACCTGCGCGTGGTTGAGCCTTGACGACGGATTGATAACGCACCTATATGCTCGTAGGTGCGACACAACTTAGAAAGATGGTAGTGTGAGCTTCACTAAATCAATCCCATCGATTAACGCCTTGCTTCGCTTGCAACGCCCAATGCAAAACTTTTCAAATGCCTAAACTAAAAGAGGAAAACATAGAATGTTTGAAGGTTCACCCAAGGTTCAGTACATTCATCGCTATACTATAAGAATAAAATTCATTTTTCAGTGAGCAGCCGCATTTCAATTCATTTGAGCTTGAAATGAGGGAGAGAGAAAGAGAGTTATATTAAAATCATTACTGGTTATTATCCAAAAGTGGAGCCCAAACTGATGAGCTTATATATACAACGCGATCATTGAATGGGTGCACACCTCACTGGCCAATTGAGAAGCCTGAGCTTAAGCTGCACGGGTAAACTGCAGGGCCTAATCCCTAACAATTGATAATTAGTGGTTCCACTTGATTATATGGTGAAACAATGCTTGAAAATGATTCATTAGATAATTGTATATTATAAGATTTTGATATTTATAAAAATATGTGAAATTTCGAAAAGTACAGGCAGTAAACATAGCTGGATCTTTTAAAAGCTCTCTCCCTATTCCAGAAAGTTTATTTTGGGCTAGATAATGATGAAAGTGGCATCGCTTCTATTCCAAAATAGGCTTTCTATTATTACTAAAGTATAAATAGCTTTTATTATTACAACTTTTGTAGATACTCTATAACCTTACTTAGTATATTCTTATTTACCTATGTCCCACTTCTAGTTTACCTAAACAACAATTAAATCTTCATTTTTCCACTTACCACTGATTCATGAAATTTGTTATACTATGTCCCCTCCTTTGCACTATTGTTGTTATCAGTATTATTGTTTATTTATTTATTTTCTTATTTTCAATATTAATGTTAACATTGTTATTATTGGTGTTAATATTGTTGCCATCACTACTCCTCCTCCTCCTCCTCCTCTTATCATCATCATCATCATCATCATCATCTGTAGTTATTGTTAAACTTTCGATTTCTAGCCTTGATAAATTAATAGCTTGCTGGAATAATGAGTTTACTTTATAAATGTCTAATTCTTAAGTACGCTGGTTGTCAATGTTATGAGCACATTTTTGAGGCCAAATCGAGGTGTTATTTATTTATGAAATCTCAACTAGCCTTTGATTATCCTTTCACTTTGATTAAGTTCCAAAATATATGTTGTTCACAATCCATTTAGTCATGAATCAAGCTTCACTTATCCTTTTTAGGTTGCATTAACACTAATCATTAACTTTAATCCTACTTCGTTAACTTTTCTAAGCGCATCCTTTTACCACCGCTAGAGCCTTATGTTTGGTGATCTAGTTGTCACATTTCTTCGACTTAAACACCCACTTGTTTCTAAGTGCCTATCTACCATTTTGAAGTTCCACTAAGTCGTAAGTGTCATTCTTTTTCAAAGAATTCATTTCTTCCTCACTATTTGTCCTTATGAGATTGCACCTCGTCGGAGCACTTTGGCTTATCCTTATCGTTCAGAAAAATATACTTTTAGAACTGGGATGCCTAGCGGACGACTGGTGATATCTTGAACTCCTTCTTACTAAAGGAACTGTAGCAACTATACATGATCGATTGCTCTCCTTATCAAGACCATCATCAGCAAGAGTATGATACAAAGCTGGCCCTATAGTACTTCTAGTTCCTATCTGTACCATAGCTCCCCCATCTGTGGCACCTCTGAATGAGATAGATACTGATGTCACGACAACCATGCTAGTATGATATTGAGTAGTTTTCCTAGAGCGATTAATATCAGTTATGGTCTCGTGCTTGTGGAAGACAACATCTCTGCTTCTTACTATTTCCCTCTTATCTGGATCACATAATATGTAGCCAAACTACTTATCACTATAGCCCACAAACACACAAGGATTAGCTTTGCTGTCAAGTTTTTTATCTCTATTTTTCTGGCATATGCATGAAGGCCTTGCACCTATAAACACTAAAATGGTCGTAAGAAGCATTCTTTTTGGTCAGACTCGTTCTGGAATGTCAAACTACAAAGGAAATGATGGAGCTCTATTGATGATATAAATTATCGTATGAACAACTTCACTCCAATTTGTCTTTAGCAATTTGGACACTTGAGGTATCAATTTCATTTTCTTCATGATGGTTCTATTCATCCTTTCTACAACTCCATTGTGCTAGGGTGTACTACGTTCCGTCTTCTCATAGGGAATGACATGCTTCATACAGTGCTCCTCATATTCATAAGAGGTGTACTACCTTTCATTATCTGTCTGAAGAGCCTTCAATGACATGACTGTCTCCATCCCCAACATGGCATGAAAGTGCTAAAGCCTTTTTAATACCTAGCTTTTTACTTTTAACATATACACATAAGTCTTACGTGAAGCATCATCAATAAAGGTGATAAAATATCTACCACCGTGCTCAATAGGACCGCACACATTAGAAATGTATCAATTCTAACTTGTTTTCTTTCCCCTTTGGGTGTTTGGGAAAAAGAAACTCTATGATGCTTACCAAATAAACAATAGTCACAAGGGTTGAGGGTTTTACCTTCAAACAATTAAGGGACTCCTTGGGTAGAATCTTCAACCCTTTCTAACTTATGTGAGCTAACCTTCAGTGCTAGAGATTTGTTGAAGCATCATCCTTAACAGCATTAATCTACCTGCCAAATAGTTTCACATGTGTCTTGTAAAGTGTACAACAAAGCTCGCCTCTAGCCACAAGTGAAGGACCCTTGGTGAGCTTCTAGGTACCCTCACCAAGTAGATACTTGTAACCTTCCATGTCGAGAACACTCGCTAAGATCACATTTAAGCACGAGTCTAGAATATGTCTTACATTCTTTAGAATAACTGTGCAACCAACATTAGTTTGAATACATATATCACCTATTCCAACAATATTAACAACACTATTGTTACCCCATCTTGACTGTCAAAATTTCCAGCCCTATATGAGCTGAAATACTCTTGCTTGGGAACGCAATAATATGAACCAGCTAAATTGACAACCCAATTAGTATTAGAATCAATAATATGGTTACACTCTCCAATTGCACAAACAAGTGTGACAACATCATCATCTAATCACTCAAGTGGGACAACTGTTGCATTATTTTTCTCATCAATGTTCTTCTGATTCTTAACATCCCTTTGTCTATGTTTTTATGAATTGTAGTACTTTTTAATATGTCTTGATTTTTCACATTTATAACATGTAGCTCTCCCCTAACTTTGGGATCAGTTATTACCTTTTCCTTCTTCTTTCGGTGCTCTTGTCTTACTTCAGTCTCTCTCTTTAGTCAGAAAAGCTTTATTGATATAAACACCCATCTCTTTTCTGCAGGCTTCTTCATTGAACAACCAATCTTTGATTGTACTCAAAGACAACCTACCACCTAGAGTTGAGTTAATAATAATAACCATGAAGGTTTCCCCATTGTCTGCTAAAGAACTCAAAAGAAATAACACCTGCAACTCTTCGGCCAAACCAAGTTCGAAAATAGACAACTGATTAACAATGTCTTAAAAATAACTCAAGTGCTCAACAATAGTACATCCCCCTTTCAATTTCAGGTTAATAAGTCTTTTCATCAAGAGAGGTTTGTTTTAAATAGTCTTGTTTTGGTACAAACCTTCTAACTGAGTCCCCAAATTATAGGCATCGGTCTCATTGGCTACGTGGTTAAAAACACTTATATCCACCCATTGTCTAATTGTACCAACATCCTTTGTATTTATTTTTTTCCATTATTCAACCCCTATCTTTTTAGGTTTATTTCCTTTCAATTCAACAGGGTCATACAAGTCCTTACAATAAAGTAAGTCCACCACCTTTAGCTTCCAAATCAAACAATTGCAGGCAACCAGTTTATTCATTAAGCTACTAATTAGACTGTCCATAGTTCTCACAACTAGTTATGCAATCCTAAGCTCTAATACCACTTGATGGGTTTCAGACTATTCACAGGAACAATTAGTTCCAACACAGAAATTATATAACACCCACAAGCCAATAATATGTAGAATCAAATATAAAAAAAATAACATAATGAGACACCAAATTTATTGTGAAAAATCCTCCAGTGTAGAGGGAAAAATCACGGTGCAAATCGATAGAAGAATTCCATATAAGAATAGTAAACAATACAACAAGTAACTATCTCAAATTATTTGCCCTAATTCAGGAACCACATCAATTTAGGTACAATAGAGAAATTATCTCTAGGTGCAACCATCAATTGATTCTACCATCATCGAGACAATCACCCAAATTGTCATAATCACCATCTTGGTGCACACCTTCTGCCATGCCCTCTCACAAACGCTTAATCTCTCATAATTTTGTGTGATTTAGTGCTTGTAATTCACCTTGCTATCATAAATGACCAGGGCACAAGGGCCATTAATACATAGTGTTATAAATCCTGAACAACAAGGCAATAACTTGCCTAGTTTGGACTTGTAGCAAAACCACAAACTAAGGACAATCCTTTTTTTCCAAAAGCCTCGATCGGGATCCTCAGAATAGATGCTCCCATTAGCCACATTAATGCCATATATTAAAAATTATTTATATGATAAATACACATTGGAAAAAGATATATATGTGGCAAGCAGAAGTACACATTCCTAGGTGTATGATATATATTACCTTCTTTCCCAATCAATAAATCAAGACTTTCCTTTTTATTCCAAGCCAACATGACTTGCCAAATTTAGTATTCGCTCTTTTTTTTTAAATAGGGTCGGATCGTAATCCAACAATTCCTTATCTATTTTAGTGGAGAATATTTCCAAATTTCATGCCTATTATGGTAAAGAGCTTCGTCAATATTTATTTGTGTTAACAGTGAAACTCGTTTTTCTACAAAAAGAGAACAGTTATTACACCATATTTGAGGATTTTGCTAGTAATAATGTGCAAAGAGATGGAGCCCCCCCCCCTTCCAATCCCAAAAAAACAAGAGTACAAAAATAAAACTACCCAAGAAAAGATGTAACTAAAATAAGCACAATCTTCATGACAAAGAGACCAAGAATAAATTAGATTTTATTTCCACTTATTTTTCATGGCGAACTCGCTACCACGTCTAATTCGTAATGCCAGTATTAGAAGAATTATCTCTTCTTCCTAGATCACAAAACGCAAGTTGCGAGGCAAACAAGATCTCAGAGCATGACAATATCACTTGTGATAGCAATTTGTTACGAATACCAATTTCGGTTGGGCATTAAAATTACGATTGATGTCCATGCATGTTTTTCTCATAAATAAACCACTTGCACAAAATCAAAAGCAGTAACAAGTACAACATTTTAGAAGCATATATGTCAATAAAATTTTAGACTACTATTCATGAGAAATTATTTACATGCTGTTGGGCCTCACTAAATGTTGTTAGGTGTAGAGGAGTCTCAGCTTGAGGAGTATGGGCGTGAGTATCATCCAAAAAAAGGACGACATGAAGCTAAAATCATCTTAGTACCAAATCTTGAGATCACAAAAGACACAATCAATAAAATTTTTGGATAAAATAAATACCGGGAGATCTGAAACATGCATGCTGGCTTAAATTGTTGTTCAAAAGTTCACTCCATTCCACCATCGCACTTGAAGCTTGACTGTCAATTGGCGCAACTGAGGGTGTCTACTTGGGTATTAACTTGTAATATTTGTCTAAATAAGAGGCTTCTAAGTCCTCTTGGGTCAGGACATTCCTTCATCTATCATCAACTGAGCTCGAAGGAACTAACCTAAAGGGCATTTTGGATCTCTCTTCTCCCTCAAGGGTTGTCAGGTGAAATTTTGATTTGCACATTCTCATTTAAACTTAATTTATATCATTTATATTTTCCACGTATACAAGTTTTAAGGATTGTTCAACATGTAGGTGGACTCTACTTTGGTGAACCATCTATATATGTATTTTGTTGTCCCATGAAGGATATGTAAGCGATGAATAAATAAATAATGCAAAAAGGGATCCTAATGAGGTTGTAACAAATATTAGAACTTCATAAGAAGTAAGTGGATAGCATTGGATAGCATACAAAATGGAGAATCAAGCACTAGCTGAGTAACTATGCAATTCATTACAACCCAATGTTTGATTTGAGTTGTATATATAGTTGTAATGAAAATACCCAAAGGACAAGTAGAATGCCAATAACAAATGTCATCCAATCATATTCTTTAAACATGTTAGGGACGAATGATAGGCCAAGACTCTAGCCATAGAGTTCGTAAAATTGTTGAAAGAGGCTCTGTTATGAACTTGCTAGTTAGGAAGTTTGACATGGTAGGAACGAGAAAGTCAAGGAAGACAAGCAAAATAAGAGAAGTCAGGGAGAAGAAAACAAATATGATGATTAGATATGGGCTACTCTTGTGAAGTTCAATTGCTAAGCTCAAACCCAAGTTTTAGTTGACAAACTTACAAGGGATTGGTTGATTTAGAATGTACGACTGTTATGCTAGCATACTTATGACAAAACCTCCAACAACTAGAGTGCTTGCATATAGCCCTCCTAGTCATATGCATAGATTATACGATTTAATCCACGCCCTAAAACACTCTAGAATACCACACAGACAGTTCCAAAAGACCACATAAACTATTACAAATCAAACCTAAAATACCACATAGAGCACGGTAAATTGCACCAATATATAAGGGATAAAGCACACAAACCTATCAGTATCACCCACATGGGGAAGCGACAAAATTCAAGAGATAACTTGATTATTGGGTTATTAATATAAAAGTAACTATTCTTTTTAGTAATAATGTTATATAATACTTTCAAAGTTCTCTAGCGTCGTCTTCAATAAAAAAAAATCACTAATTATTATTTGTCTTACCATTGAGATTTATTAGTTTATTATTCATTGTTTTGGTTTTAGTGTAAGTAAATACTTAAAAACTAATAGCTATCATTAGTCATACCATTAAACATAACATTTACGTCATTGCATGCACAACTATAAAAATCATTATGTAATACATAATATAATATATACTATTCAATATATAACATAATATTGCTATGTTTAAAGATGAAAAAGTTGTTGTTGACTCGTCATTTGTTGCATTATCATTAAACGAATCAATTCTTCTTAATTTTAGAGATTTTATACTCGCAATAACCAATAGTACTATATTCACATTAAATTAGTGGTAATACCATTATTAGATATTTAATTAATCATACAATATCAAAGCTTTTGCGAATATTTACTTCATTTACATTTAAGCAAGACTATTAATTACAACACCTCGAAATATATGATGACATGATGAATAGTTTGTAATAATCAATTTTTTTTGGCAAATAATGAAATTTATTTTTTGGCAAATAACCAATGTCAATTGAGAAAAATACAAAACAATTTATTTTTATCAAATGAAATTTCATACAACATTGTTTGAAGTCCGAGATTTATCGTAGCATATATGTATATCTGTGTTACTCTCTCTCTCTCTCTCTCTCTCTCTCTCTCTCTATATATATATATATATATATATATATATTTACATACATACATACACATAGACATGGATACATTTATATATATATATATATATGTATATTCATATATATATATATATATAT